>CM066579.1:10196856-10521856 GCA_033816785.1 Picus viridis | reverse complement strand
AAGTGGTGTCCCTTGGTGGTAGTTTATGGCAATACTGACACAAGTGCAGAGCTCTACAGAGGAGAGGGTGTGCAGAGCATGCAAATAGATAAATGACTATTACCTGGAGGAAACAGTTTGGCAACAGCTGAAGTTTAGATTTTTCTAACAAGTCAGCAGTTTAGCAGGGTAATTCGAGTTTGTGACCTCCTGTCACATACCTGAGCCGGGGCCAACACCAACTGGCTACAGAAGTGTAGAGCTCGTTTCTCTTATAATCCATCTCCCTATATTTCTTGGGATGGAATTCTGACATATGTCAGGCATAATTTCCTCTTTTGAAAGAGGCAGAATTTCATTTGATTTCCCTGTTGCTTCCAGGGTTTCTTAGAACTAGGATTTTATTCAATTTAGACAAATGTTACAGAATTCGGATTACAATAGTGTAACTTTTTGGTTTGGTCCAGTTCTTTAGAACCAAATATGTATTTCTGCAAATGATTCCTTCCTTCTGCTGTGCTGTGCAACATTATCTTTGTAAGTGAGATAGGTTGGTGCTTGTCCTTATTCAGCTCCTTGTATTTCAGGGTTGAAGAGCACTTCTCAATAGAGCTATATATTCAATTTAACAGTATTTCAGATGCTCTTTAGTCTGTTTACCAACAGGCAGAGGAGTGAAAAAATGAAATCTGGAATGCCCATTTAAAGTTAAGTGGATTACAAATGGGATAATTACAATTAGAACCATTTCATTCAGTTCAAATATTATTGACATCTGAATATTTAGATGCACTGCCACTAAATTAAGGCTGACCTAAACCACATCAACTATTTTCAAAATCAACTAAATAGGAACATTTCTATTTGTTTCCTAAGCATGATATTTTTCACTCTTATCCACAATTCCAGGTCTTTTGAGGTCTGTTAGCTACGCACAACAGTTTTCCTCAACACATAGCAGTCTCTTATTCACATTTAGAAACAGAGTTCTTGCTTTAGATATTAGTTTTGAGCAAGTAATGATAAAATCCGTGGTGCTAAAAGAGTTACTATATCTCCATCAGATTAGAGTTCTATGTTGTTTATAAGTATGTTACTAAAGAGATAATTGGATGCTTCAGAATTACAAATTTGGCTTTATTGCTTGCAAAATATCTTTGGAAAGATTTATTGAGGAAAGATTCTCAGCTGGTGTAAGTCTGTGTGTTTTCTCTGCTTTCAGTACAGAATGAGGATCTAGACAGTGAAAGGTTTGTAAATATTAGAATCATAGAATTGTCAGGGTTGGAAGGGACCTCAAGGATCATCTACTTACAACCCCCTGCCACGGGCAGGGACACTTCACACTAGACCAGGCTGCGCAGAGCCACATCCAGCCTGGCCTTAAAATCCTCCAGGGATGAGACTTCCATAATCTCCCTGGGCAACCTGTCACAGTGTCTCACCACCCTCATGGTGAAGAACTTCCTAACATCCAATCTAAATCTAACCATTCCTGTTTTTCTTCCATTCCCCCAGTTCTATCCCTCCCTGACACCCTAAAAAGTCCCTCCCCAGCTTTCTTGTAGGCCCCCTTCAGATACTGGAAGGCCACCATTAGGTCTCCTCAGAGCCTTCTCTTCTCCAGACCGAACAGACCCAATATTCAGATGAAAATATTCATCTTCCTAGGTGTGCAACTCAGTTTTGGTTGGGTGATAAATGAGAGTTTCTTTCCCTTCATTAAAGGATTGTGTAAGAACTTGAAGAACATGTGTTTCTGAATACAAACCTGCATGTTAGAATGAGTTTGAAGAAAAATTGCTGAACACAGCTTTTGTAATTCCTTTTTTTTTTTTCCCTCCCCATGACTTTTTGTGCCAGGAAAATTAACAAGGCTTAAAGGTCTAAGATATTCAAAATGGCATGAGAGCAGAGAACAGAGAATCACTTCAAATTTGCACAAATTGTGTCTGAAAACAACTAATAAACAATAATAATCTTTCAATTCTGATGAATAGTCCATGCTCATACAATTTTACTGCTGTAATCTTTGCATTGATTGAACTTTCCTGCTTCTCAGATTGATTAACCAACTTTGTATAGTAACATTTAGTCTCTGGCATTTTAATTAATCTTAAATAAATTAATGGAAACCTGGAAGTAATCACTATGATTAGACCCTCATAATGTTTATCAGAACACTACATTGCTGTTTGAATAGCAGTGTGTGTTTAAAAGCAAAGAAAATGACCTTGTTTTACAAGTCACCAATGTAACAAAGACTTCATTTCAACTTTTGCCATGGTTGCTGAGTTGCTTCAGTTGTTTATTACATTGGCTTTGAAAACGGCATCTTTCCTCCTACTTATCATCTAGTGTATGCCTGGGGGATAATGACCTGTGAGACTGCCTCATTTTTCACTTGACAGGGGTAAAATTCCACACAAGACAAGTGAAAAGAGAATGCAGGACTTCTGATTCAGATAAAGGCCTCAAGTGTCACATTCAGATCTGAATTTGAACCTATTGTAGATGATGCTATTCAAGGCCATCTCTGGGCCACGGAAATTCAAATAACAGTTATAGAGTGGTCTTTACTTCCATATAGTAGCTACATGATAAATTCTACAATAACATGTTAAAATCATCTGGCTGATCATTATTTGCTGTTTACTGCTTCTCTGAGGTACAGGAGGAGCCAGAGACCAGGAAGAGACGCTCCTGTGTTTGCCTACATGCTTCATGGTCAAGGCTTTACTCACATCTAAATGACTCAGTCCAAAAGTAGCTCAGATCCTTGTTTTTCTATTCTGTGAGCTAAAGGAAGTCCTAATGACATCTGTCTGCCTTTTAGTCACCAGACTAGAAGATCAGTTGTTCTTTTAATTGGTTGTATTCAATGAACTTATAAGGTCTTTTTCAACCAAAATTCCTCTATGACTCTGGAGGATAAAGCTGAAATCATGTGCAAACTTAGGCAAATGCTGTCTCACCACATCCAGCCCTTTCTTAGCAACACTCATAACGAATCTTGTAGAGTCCTTCCCCCTGTAGGTATGTCTTTGGGAGGAATTAAGGACAAGCTGGTCCATACACTGTGAAAGAATTCATAGAACATAAATTAATTCAATTTAATGAAAATTAGTTCCATTCTGGGAAGGGGAAGAGGGTAATGATTCCTACTCCAGATATAGTTTGCCTTTTCTTATTGAGAACTTGCCTGCTCTGAAGAGTATCTTACCAGAGTGCTATAAACCCCTGAGTGTAGGGATTAATAATTACAGTACTAATATATTTTTAACCATAAAATTGCAAATAATGCAGTTGTTCTGAATCTATTTAGCATGCCTGCTGCAAGAAGGGACCCATGGCACGTTCATGAATCTTTCATGTTGCAGGTAGTTGGAATCACTCAGTGCTTAAAGCTGCTTTGTAACAGCATTGCTGCTGGTGTACTGTGACACTGCAGTGTCACCCATCCCATCAAAAAAAAAAGCTTCCTGATGATTTCAGGATTATACTGCAAATAACATCCACATGCACACACACACTGATGCACTCCCTCATCTCCCTACAGATCCTCCTGTGCAGTAAGCACCAAAGCACGATGCTCATCTAAATGGTTAACAACTTCAGTCTCGCCGAGTTGCCATTTTTCCTCCACAACTGCATGGATCTGAGTGGATGAGAGAAATAAGATGGACAGTGGAAGAGGGAGCATTCTCCTGTTCTAATCATTTTTACTGCTTCAGTCACATTCTCACTCAGGAGAAGAAACTGGAAAAAATGGGATGTAATGAGCCAGGAAGAAATGCTTCTGGTGACATGTGCCACTCCTCATCAACATGTTCTCATTGAAGCAGGCACCATATATCTCTTTTAACACTTTATATCCTTCATAGATATACACTAGATATGAGGGAATAACTTACAGGGGGGGAAGTGTGTTTTGGTTGTGGCTCATTTTTTCACAGTGTTGACTGTGCTTGTTAAGGATTTCATATGACACATGAGATTGCTCCTGCTTCCTGTCTGGAAGAATATAACTTTCCAATCAGGAAGAGTGTAAGAGGAAACTACTGAGATTTAAACTTTATGGAGGATTAGTCAGGGGATGATTAGTCAGTAGGTGACCAGAACCTAAGTAAACTAAGAGCAGTTTTTAATTGATTCTGCCCCCCCACCCCCCGCCCCGGGAAGGGATTTATTAACTCTAAGACTCTAGGACATCATTCTTTGCTCTTTAGACTGCTGCGACACTCAGCAGTTTGAATGGGAAATTTCACTGAATTCTCTCATCAGATAAGTATTTGAAGACCAGCTGTAAAAAGGACACTAAGTCAGTGTGCCAAAGCTCTGGCTAGAAATGATTTAGCCAAGCCTTATCTTAAAAGCAGACAGTCACATTCCTGACCTATGACAGAAGGAGTAGTCTCTCCCTAATCAGTGCTTTGTTATTTGAGTATTTTGACTTAAGCGAATGTAGAAGAGGCAAACCCAGCTGTTTTATTTATTTTGCCAGAATATCTTACATAATTGTTTGCACCCATCTATTCTTTTTTTCCCTCCAGTGAAGAGAGAGCATTTAAGGCATTCACATAGGAGATCTCTTGGAGTCTCCACTGATTCCTAAGAGACCACCACAGAGCCATAGTGTGCAGGGAGATGCTCTGCAACTCGCTTAAACACAGCTGTAGAACCAAATCATTCCTCTGCTTTCCTTACTGGTAAAATTTATTGCTCTGTACAAAACCAGAGTGCAGTTTCTCTTTTCATAATGAACTTCCCAGAAAATGTTTGTTCTCCATGATTCTTGCTCTTCAAGACTGGCTTTTGTGGTTATCTATTGTTTTTCCAGGCACAAACCTCTTCTGATTTGGGATCAGCCATCACTGTTGTCAGAGATTTTTTTTTTTTTTTTAAGTAAGAATATTGTTTTAACATAGACAGTGAGGTGTGTGAATTTCCTGAAAGAATCTGAGTTTTATGGCTCTAAATTACCTGAGGATTACATCATTATGTTAATTGATTTAATTAGTCTATGGATTGTGCTGTATTATTATTATTATTATTATTATTATTATTATTATTATTATTATTATTATTATTCAGGTTTTGTTTATCCCCATGCATTGTATCTGTTTGGAATTGATTAGTACCTTTTATTACTGTCTACAACTACCTGAAGGGAGGTTGTAGCCAGGTAGGGGTTGGTCTCTTCTCCCAGGCAACCAGAACAAGAGGAAGGTCTCAAACTGTACCAGGGGAGGTTTAGGCTGGATGTTAGGAAGAAGTTCTTCATAGAAAGAGTTATTGGCCATTGGAATGTGCTGCCCAGGGAGGTGGTGGAGTCACCATCACTGGAGGTGTTTAGTAAGAGACTTGATGGGGTGCTTGGTGCAATGGTTTAGTTGGTTTAGTTGGTTAAATAGTATTGGATGATAGGTCGGACTCGATGATCTCAAAGGTCTTTTCCAACCTGGTTAATTCTATTCTATTCTATTCTATTCTATTCTATTCTATTCTATTCTATTCTATTCTATTCTATTCTATTCTATTCTTTCTATTCTATTCTTTACACTTTTAAAAGCAAATATTACTTTTGTTGAGCCTTCCTAACAGATATATTTGCATCCTGTTAGTACTTCACTGCTGTTAAGAGTCATTGTATTCCCGTTGCCAACACTTATCTCACCTTATCTTTGTCTCTGTACTATTATGAAGTGACATTAATATGCTGTTCAAGAAAATAATGTGACACATGTCATCAATGTACCCAGAAAATGGAAGTTTATCTTCTTAAACATGGAGTGGCAGTATTTTTGAGCTTTTAAAAATCATAGGTTCATAGAATGTCAGAATGGCTTAGATTGGAAGGGATCTTATAGATCATCTACTTCAACCACCCTGCCGTGGGCAGGGACACCTCTCAGCTAGACTCAGCTGCTCAAGGCCTCATCCAACCTGGCCTTGAACACATCCAGGGAGGAGGCATCCACAGCCTCCCTGAGCAGCCTATTCCAGAGTCTCATCACCCTTGAACTGATATAATGTCCTGTGTCTCCTGTAAGGAAGAAATAAACAAACAAACAAAAAACCCCACAACAAAACTTGATATTAATCAGGCTGGAATGACTTAGAGTATCTATTGTTGCATGGGCTTTAGGAATAATTTCTGATTGATCAGAACAGTGTGCAATCAAAACTCAATCATCTTGAACATGTGTAGTAGCAATGTTCATGGGCCTGGCTCAGTCAAAATATTAGTGGAAAGTGTTCTTTTTCAAACACATATTTTGGGGCTGCATAATAAAATGGGATAAAGCACAGCAAGGCTCTTTTTTTCCAGTTAGCATATATGCTCTACATCAAGAATTAGGCTCCCTGATGGGTCATGAAATACTTGTACTTGGAGTCACTATTGAACATGAAAAACTCTAAAGAATTTAATAGGTATTATACTAATAGCAATCTTGAGTTTATTAGATTTACCCCCCATTATCTTCCCTCCAGCAAATCCACACAAAATTGGCTCTTTCACAGCACTGTAGCTCCTTCCCAGCTAATGAGACTTTATTCTGCTTTGCAGCTGCTGGCAGTGCGTGTCTTTGTCCCACGTATGCAGACTTGCACTGTTGGCTGCCTCAGACATGGGAGATTTGCCATGCAGAGTGGACCTTCTGCTGTGGGATATAGTCTGAATCTGAGAGAAGGAAGGAACAAGATGCAGAGTGGGCCTTCTGCTGTGGGATATAGTCTGAATCTCAGAGAAGGAAGGAAGAAGAGCTCAGCTTAGCCTGCTCCTGTTTGTGTTGCAGGCACTCTGGACTTCAGTCTGTGCTCTCAATAGATGTATATTAAGGCACCATAAAATGTCCACAATAGAATATGGAGGACATCAGACATAAGAGAAAAATGAACCCAAGTGAGGAGGATGTTTGTACTTTCGCTATTTTTGCATATTCCTGAATAAATCCTCAGCAGATACTTTCAGTCTTGCTCTCAAAACTCCAAAAGCAAAATCCCCATCTGATTCTTCATGATGAAGTATTTAATGTGTCATGGGCAATATAGTGTAGTGTAAATACTGTACTAATTACATACAAATGGAATTGTTCCCACTGAGCTATGCATTGATTATCAAATGATAAATCCATGGTTGTTTATCTGCAAGGAGAAAAACTTTGGCCCTCTATTCACTATCTCCAGAGTTTTTCAGCAGTCTTCTGTGAAATACAAAAGAGCACTGTAGTCCTACAAAGGCTTTATGTCTAGCCATCACCAAATTAAAAAAATGTCCCCTTGTTAAAGTTAGACAACATTATGCCATATTTCATGATTATCTCCACATACCTCTAAAGTCTGTGCTAATGGGAACTTGTAATGGAGAGCTCAAGTGCTGTGCTCACTTCACTTTTGTCCTGCCTGCCATCATGTGGTCTGACCCAGCCAATAGAGAAGTAATTGATTTTACATGACTTTTCAGGGGCTTAAGAAGTCACAATTAATCTCCTTACAGTTTTGTTACATGTAAATCCCATAATATGCTTATGAGACCAAAACACCAGGCCAGTGGCTTAGGATCTGAACCATGCTGCTAAGCGCACCCCTATGTTTGGCTTTTACTGATGAGCTTACTGACAGGAGTGGGGAGATACTGAGGACTGAATTCTATGATCTTATGATTGTGTCTTCCACAACTAGTACCAAACATAAATACACAGGGAAACAGTTTAATTTTGGCTGATTCTCAAGACATGAAGGGGCAATGAGTTTGAGCTGGAAAAAGCTGGATTTAGATTAGACACAGTAAACTGCTGGCTAAGTTGTCAGCTCATGGTTTGGACAGTAACACTCTGCGCTGGGTTAGGAACTGGCTGGAGGGCCGAGCCCAGAGAGTGGTGGTGAATGGTGCCACATCCAGCTGGCGGCCAGTCACCAGTGGTGTCCCCCAGGGATCAGTGCTGGGCCCCATCCTCTTTAACATCTTCATTGATGATATGGATGAGGGAATTGAGTCAGTCATCAGCAAGTTTGCAGATGACACCAAGTTGGGAATAGATGTTAGTCAGTTAGAGGGTAGAAAGGCTCTGCAGAGGGACCTCGACCGACTGGACAGATGGGCGGAGTCCAATGGGATGACATTCAACAAGTCCAAGTGCCGGGTGCTGCACTTTGGCCACAGCAACCCCATGCAGAGCTACAGGCTGGGGTCAGAGTGGCTGGAGAGCTGCCAAACAGAGAGGGACCTGGGGGTGCTGATCGACACCCGCCTAAACATGAGCCAGCAGTGTGCCCAGGTGGCCAAGAGGGCCAATGGCATCCTGGCCTGTATTAAGAATAGTGTGGCCAGCAGGAGCAGGGAGGTCATTGTGCCCCTGTACTCTGCATTGGTTAGGCCACACCTTGAGTACTGTGTCCAGTTCTGGGCCCCTCAGTTTAAGAAGGACATCGAGACACTTGAACGTGTCCAGAGGAGGGCAACAAGGCTGGTGAGAGGCCTTGAGCACAAGCCCTATGAGGAGAGGCTGAGGGAGCTGGGGTTGTTTAGCCTGGAGAAGAGAAGGACCAGGGGTGACCTCATTGCCCTCTACAACTGCCTGAAGGGGTGGTTGTGGACAGGAGGGGTTGGTCTCTTCTCCCAGGCAACCAGCACCAGAACAAGGGGACACAGTCTCAAGCTGTGCCAGGGGAGGTTTAGACTCGAGGTGAGGAGGAAGTTCTTCACTGAGCGAGTCATTCGTCATTGGAATGGGCTGCCCGGGGAGGTGGTGGAGTCGCCGTCCCTGGAGGTGTTCAAGAGGAGACTGGACATGGCACTTGGTGCCATGGTCTAGTTGTGAGGTCTGTTGGGACGGGTTGAACTTGATGATCCTTGGGGTCTCTTCCAACCTTGGTTATACTGTGATACTGTGATACTATTGAGAAGAATGTCTAATTGCCCTGAGGGTGGTGAGGCACTGGAACAGGATGTCTAGAGAAGTTGTGGAGGCTCTATCCTGGAAGTGTTCCAGGCTATATTGGATGGGACCTTGAGTATCCTGGTCTAGTGGAAAGTGTCCCTGACCATGGCAGGGGGTTGGAAGTGGATGATCTTTAAGGTCCCTTCCAACCCAAATCATTCTGTGATTCTGTATGATTCTGTGATTTAAGATGGGCAGTTGAAAATAATGAGTGCTTCCACTGGCCTAGTGTCGTCTTGGAAGAAGATTCAAAAGGGGGATTCAAACTGATAAAGGGGGCTGAAAGCTCTGCAGATATCTGAATAAATAGAGGCCAAATGGCTTGACTGTGGAGGTGAGAAGAAAGAAGACACTAGTACAAATGTAGCTACCTTTCAAGACAGTAAGAGGTGTAGAAAATTTGGTTCTAACCTAATCTGATGACCTAATGTACCATTTTACCAATGGCAAAAGAAATCCTTAGCTGAAGGAACAGAAGGCATGCTATGTGGCTGTTAACTACTGCATCATTTGCCTTTTTATCATAGAGACTGCATGTAAAATTAACATGTAGACATTTTTATCTTCTAGGCTTTCTAGCTGAGAACCTTTAAATAGCATCAGTAACAAAATAAAAGGAAAGAACTGACAGCAGCACAGAGTCTCAACACTGAATATAGATTTGGCTCCTTCAAGTGTGGATTAAAGTGAGCTTGAAATGAAATAAACAGAACAGCGTCAGAAGTTTAGAGCTGAAGGGAAGTGATCCATCACAGTGGAGGAATGTTTGATCTGATATACAGTAGTTAAGCTCACAAACTTCATGGCTAAAAACATTTATCTCTCTGCTCACTGCAAATTCTAACAATAGAAGCCATCTCCTGAAGAAATTCAATATGGCAAGTAATTGTGAGCATCAGTCTTGTGGAATGTGGAAAAAAACAGACACAGTGGACACTTAGGTACATTCTGTTTCTGTCTGTGCTTGATGAGAACAAAAACATTGTCCCCATAACTATGCTTACATGAAATGTCTCAGCTATTTGACTAGTTTTACATTATTTTCCCTTCTTAAAGATGTTTAAATGTTTGTTTCTTAGCTGTATGTTGATTGGCAGCTGAATGCTCATTGGAACTTCTCTGCCTTTCCTTCACTGTTTTCTAGACACTCCAATTTTATTAATTGATTTGGATTCTTGTGCTTGTTGAATATTGTGATTTCTGCAGTGTTCAGGTGAATTGAGAAATATACTCTGCTCAACAGGCTTGTCTTCTAAAGATGTTAAGCAAGCAGTAAGTCAGAGGTAACTTGACATTGCTGCTTGTGTTGAGCCTTCTGACCTAAATTATTTCTTAATTCAGAGTTGAGTGTCATCCACAAATAGCCCCTGATAGCAGATCTGACTGTTTCACCAACCTGTCCTTTTCCTCTTCCTTTTCAGTCATTTTAACATATAATGTGTGAACAATATATTCTCCTTTAGGGCAACAAAACAGAAGTTCCTTTGCCACTCTCGAGGTAATAAGAGGGTCGAATGAAAAATGCCATCTTCTCCTTGGTGGACATAGTTATCATTTCTGTGATACTTCAAGGTTAATTCCTGCTGCTTAAGGGAGATTACACTTTGGCAATGTTTCATCCTGACTGCCTAATGCACCTGCAAAATGTGATGGCCTACACAGAACACAGAGCTTCAATAAATATTTAATTGCAGTATCAACATGCACTCAAATCTGAGGCACACATCCTTTTTTACCCAGAATATATAGATGAGATGCAGAAACAGGGAAAATAGTCAATTATATTTTTTCTTAATGCAGTACAAATCTATACAATGATAAAAATGCAGAATAGTAGACAATTAGATAATCCTGTACTGCTAGACAACTAAACAACACTGAAGGAAGGTCTCTCACAAAATTAAGTTGGAATGGGCTTCCCAGGGAGGTGGTGGAGTCCTCGTCCCTGGAGGTGTTCAAGAGGGGATTGGTCATGGCACTTGGTGTCATGGTTTAGTAGTCATGAGGTGTTGGGTGGCAGGTTGGACTTGGTGATCTTTGTGGTCTTTTCCAACCTTATTGATTCTATGATTCTAAAAGTTGTTGCAACACCTTTTCATAGGATTCTTTCATGTTAAGATTAGATGAAAACGTGCAGCTCATCTTTAATAACTTCCCATTTTAATGTTAATTGTTGCAGGAGAAATATTTATAGAAAGTTTTTAAGACTTTATTGTGGCTGTAGACGTGAAGGTTTTCAAACTAGATAATATTGGTCAGAGGATAATCATATATTGTGGAGTAAAATGTGCCTTGGTGAAACACACAGCCTTTCACTTTGTTGAATTGTTTTGCTGTCTCCACAGTTGGACCCCTGAAATCCTGTCAAAGGATGGTAGCAGTATCCCACCTCATGACTGTCTGGAAGCACTGCCTGGAAAGTGTAATCTTAAAAATGGTTGTGCCTCAATAATAAGAGAAGGCTGAATATTAGGAATTTCAACACCTGTAACATTAGCAGTTGCCAAAAGTAAGTAAGTATGGTAAGTAGCTGAAATGCAGACAGGTGTCTGTCATCTGATTTTATTCCATAACACAAATCTTTCACTAGCAGGAAATGGAAATGTGAATATTGGCACATTTTGTGGGGGGCTTAACAGCAATAAAAAGTACAGCATAAAAAAGAAAAGAATGAAAAATCCTGCTTTAATCATTTTCTCTTTTCTCAGTTTGCATTGATTAGTCACTATAAATAAAGCAGCTCTAACATCACACATAGTAATTTTTACTGGCCACTTAAATTTAAAGAGGCCTGCAAAGATCAAGTTAAGGAATTTAGCACCATAATAGGAAATGCAGAAGTACTGCTAGAAATGTATGAGCACTTTGCCACACTGCTTTCGGCATGCATCTCAAGGAGCCGGGGTATGAACTGTGTGCCTGGGGCCAGAAATAGGTCATCCAGGCAAAAAATATAAGCAGGTTATTCAGGTGTATGTTTTGCTGATCTCAGCTGTGATGGCCTTCATGGCTGGTGAAGGACTGGCTTCTTTATTAATTAAGGAGAGAGGGAAATTACAGCAGTTTATTAAGAAATACAGGTATAAGTGGCAGAAAAGACAGCATAAGCATAAAGCAGCTTTCTAGTTATCCAAGAAAGAGAGAATAATTCTTCAGTGTCGCTGCAGATGAGTTTACCTATCAGCTCCACGAGAGTTGCACAACATCAAACATGCCACAAATGACAGGAAAAGCAGCAGATTCCTCATTCCAGAGGCTCATGTACAGTGGATGAACTACCTCTACCAACCAGTTCCCTTAAGAATGGCAAAGGAAAATGTGATTTTGATAATGCCTGATCCAAACTGAAAAAAACATTGCACTGACCCTTTAATGTATGTTCAACTGCTTGGACATTCCCTAAACACTCCTGCAACCATGTGCATGTGCGTTGCCATGGATGAATTTCAGGCCTACACTTCATTCAGTCATCTGCATGACTTAAACAGATGCCTTCTCTCACACTGCTGATCAAGATTTTTTGAAGAGCGTGTTTGTTGAAGAAGCAGAGCTCCACCCAGGATAGTAATTTACTGGTATCTGAGTATCACTCCACATATTGATAAAGGTGTTGACAAAGATACAGTCTCACATGCATGCTTGTACATTAGATCAGTGAAGGCTTCCTATCAAAAAAATTAAAGCTCTAATGGTGGTAACAATAAATATCTTGTCAAGAGCAGAGCAAATTTATGTCAATACTAATCAGCAGCTTCAAGGTTAATGAAACTGTCTGCGGCAGCTCACATCTTAATGTTTAACTTCAGTCAAAACAAAGGAGTTCCACAAGTTAAAGACACAACAATATCTGCATGTTCCAGGCTACCAATTATTGTATCATAAATCAAATGTACTGGGGCCTGTCTAAAGCATGATTACACCTCTGTAGTCAACAGGTCTATAAGAAAATCATAATCATGAGTTCAGCAGGAGCAGCACTTTTAAAACATTCTCTCTTCCACTTCTGTGCCTGTATCTTGTAGTTCACAGGATATAAATCCTCTCTCCCATCCTCTTTCTGATAGCAAGATAAACAGTGTAATGTCCCTCTCCATTTGAAAACATCTTCTACCTTCCGAGGTACCAGGCTATCTTGTCTCACATTGTAAACAACTAGCATATATTACTACACTGAGAGTCATTTTTTAAGCCTGTACTTATCTTTGAAGTGTGCTGACTTTATTAACAGAAAGTTTTTAATTGGGGAAGTTTATTTACTTTCTCCATCTAATAGTCACCTTAATGATTTGTTTTTTCTTTCGTTTTCCTAACTGACTTGTCTCACACAGACATATCATCTCATGTGAAGCTAGCTCAGAGTACCACTTAATATAGCTCTGTCAAGCACAGTGAGGTCACAGCAGGATCCAGTGGTGACAGCTGGATCCAAATATTTGAAAGTTCTCATTGCTTTCATAATTAGCCCAAAAGACAGAAGGATTTTGTACACATCTTGATATACAGCAGACAAGATCTCAAAAGAGCTCTCTTCCCAGATAGCATGGCTGCCAGGACATGACTGCTAGAATAGGCTCTTCAAAACCTCTTACTGTAATTTCCACAGAGAAATACAACCATGACAGGAATGGACTGCTAAATGAAGCTTATAGGATCAAGAAGGCGTCTGGTTATGATTCCTTACACAAAAACCAGAGATAACAGCTCCTTAATATTAGTGTCTGCACGAAGCAGTGTTTAATGTTTTCACTAAGGCTATCAGAGAGACTTGCTTATGAGAGAAACTGAAAGACCTTATAGCAAAAGCTTAAGCAAGAAAGCTGGGAAGGCTAAGAAATTAATTTCCATCTTGAACATTCCATCCTTTGACAAGATAAACAGAGACTGTGGAGCAAAAACAAGAAAAAGATTTACAAAGAATAGAAGGTTCAGAGACTTTGGAGAAGCCTCAGTGTGGGGTCTGGCTTCCTATTATGCCTTTCCTCCTTCTTCCCTAATGATAAAATAAAGTTATATCTTAGCATGTGCAATATGTACCATTCATATTGGTACACACCTAATGTGTGCATACATATCTGAAGAAATTAATTCTTTCGACCTTCTCAAGCTGACTGTGAGCAGTAGTGTCAACTACAGCTTGTGTCAGCTTTAAAGACCTACAGGCTGTTTGAAGAGCTACCCTGCTGTAGTAGGTTTCTGACAAATCCTCCCAGGAAAAGCCTCTGAAAAAGATAAAATGTTATTAATGGTGTTACCAGAATTGTCTGAACACTATCTTTTTTAGTGTTCTAGGGGAGGTTTAGGCTGGAGGTGAGGAGAAAGTTTTTCACACAGGGAGTTGTTAGCCATTGGAATGTGCTGCCCAGGGAGGTGGTGGAGTCACCATCCCTGGAGGTGTTCAAGAGGGGATTGGACATGGCACTTGGTGCCACGGTTTAGTAGTCATGAGGTCTCTGGTGACACGTTGAACTTGATGATCTTTGAGGTCTTTTCCAACCTTATTGATTCTATGATTCTATCTTTTTCTGGTGTTCCTCAGAATCCAGTTCGAGAATCCAAACAGATCCAATAAAATTTCTTTACATTTCACTTAGTCTCTGGGCATTTGCTGAAGACAGTGATATCAAGACAGGACTTGACGGCCATCAACCTTTTCACATTTGCATAATGAACAGAAGCAGAAGAGTGCTGAACCCCTGTGAACAGAGGCTGTTACAGAAGTCAGATTACTGCATACAAACATCTTCAAAGAAGCCCCCACCTATTGGAATTAAAATCCACTGTATGAAAAGATTGAGGAAGTATTATAAATAAAAATAGAGAAATAGATCTAGAAAGTATGAGAATAAAATTAGAGAAAGTATTACCTTAGCCCACTCTCTAGATCAAGTAAGGAATATCTGTTCAGAGCTCCACTCAACACCAATTTCTATTCATGGAAATTGCCAAATTTGACTCAAAATTTTTGAGAGGAAACAAGAGGACACAGTCTCAAGCTGCACCAGGGGAAGTTTAGGCTCGAGGTGGGGAGAAAGATCTTCACTGAGAGAGTCCTTCGCCATTGCAGTGTGCTGCCCAGGGAGGTGGTGCAGTCCCCATCCCTGGAGGTGTTCAAGAGGGGATTGGATGTGGCACTTGGTGCCATGGTTTAGTCATGAGGTCTGTGGAGACAGGTTGGACTCGATGATCTTTGAGGTCTCTTCCAACCTTGGTGATTCTGGGTAATATTCCAACAACTATTGCACATAAAAGCATGATGATTTTTCTGAAGACTTGATGTCAACTGAGATTTTGGAAAGCTTTCCATTGGTAGATTTCTTTATCACGCCTATGAGGATGAGTCCTGTGGGCCCGTTGGAGAAAGAGGTCTTGGTAGTCATTGTAAGAAAAGAACTGTCTTTTCCTTAAATGACAGAGTTCTGTAAAACCACCCAGTAAATTCTTAAGCTTGTCTCTAATATTAAAGTTCTAATGCCATTTACAGCAACAGAAAGTGAAAAAGAACCCTTCCACATGAGGAAATCGGCTCCTAATCTGGTGTGATGCCTGTCATAAAACATACTTTAAGGAACCCAAACTCCATAGTTTAATAACAGAAAGACCTGTGCAATTACATCAAACCTGCAGGCAAGGTTTCTGGAATGAGACATGCAGTTATAGCACTTTCAGTGAAGGTTATAAAGAGCACCAAATTTCCCCACAGTTTAATATTTAGACCACAGCCTGCTTCATGAAGAAGAAAAAGAAAATAAAATTGAAAGGGCTTGAAGAGTTGTATAAAAATGTTCTACTATTTTCTGCAATGCTGTAAAGTAAGGCATGTTAATAGTGTGAAGGAAAGAAACAGGATGAGGTTTTATGGTCTATATTATAGCAGATATCAGGCAGGAACATTTCAGTGCCATTCCTGGCCTTACAAGCATATGAACCTGTAGGTCACTGTTACATCTGTCCAGCACTCAAATTGGCTACGTTATGAAAGGCTGACCCTAATTTATAGTCAGTCTTAATTTGGGGCTGGGGAAAGCAGACATATGTCTTAATTTTCTTCATCTTGGTCATGCAAGATGAAAGGCCTCCTTTTATCTCTCATTTTAGTCTGCTTTATGGCAAATGTACCAATAAATATGATGGCATGGAACTTTTTAATCAGAATTACTGCTTTAGAAATGCAATGAATATTGTATTAATCCATATTAATTATTATCATCACAGACCCTCTGTGTTACCAACCAATGCTAAAATGTGAATGTGATGGATTTTGATTTTGATTGGATGTTAGGAACAAGTTCTTTACTATGAGGGTGGTGGAACGCTGGAACAGGTTGCCCAGGGGGGTGGTTGAAGCCCCTTCCCTGGAGACATTCAAGCTAAGGCTCAATGAGGCCCTGGGCAACCTGATCTAGTTGAGGATGACCCCTTCTTACTGCAGGGGGTTGGCTTAAATGACCTTTGGGGGTCCCTCCTGGCCTGGACCATTCTGTGATTCTATGATCCTAAGAGATTCAGAAATGTTGTTTGTCTTTATTGGTGTTGGTGTTGTTTCCACCCTCATTCTGACTTCATCTTGTCTGATAACTTCCTGGTCCCTACTAGAACTGCAAAGGACCAAATCTTCCAATCTCTTCTCTTCTCTTCTCTTCCCTTCTCTTCTCTTCTCTTCTCTTCTCTTCTCTTCTCTTCTCTTCTCTTCTCTTCTCTTCTCTTCTCTTCTCTTTCTCTTCTCTTCTCTTCTCTTCTCTTCTCTTCTCTTCTCTTCTCTTCTCTTCTCTTCTCTTCTCTTCTCTTCTCTTCTCTTTCTCTCTTCTCTTCTCTTCTCTTCTCTTCTCTTCTCTTCTCTTCTCTTCTCTTCTCTTTCTCTTCCTCTTCATCTCACTTCAACAGAACACACAAAGTAATCCTAGTACAAATCTTGGCCCTGCCTGTTCAGATGGAGCACCTGCCACCTAATACTCTATAAATGTCTCCAATTTCAGTCCCTAATACCACAGAGAGTCTAATGCCAATTCTTTATGATCTGTTCTACACTGCAGTTTGGACCATTGCCTTTTGTGATTGGATTGTAAGGGAATTTGACTGTTAGGCCAGGACTGGTGTATTTGTACAATGTTCTCATCTGGTTAGTCACTTTGATAATGACATTTCAGATTGGCACTGGCTGGGCTGTGCCCATTTCCTGCTCCTTGCTATTCTGCTAGTGTGGGCTGTTTGGAACACATGCAAGAACTGTGACAAGGTATATCTGGAAATGTGTTTTACAAGGTAATGTGCAGCTGACATGTTCTGCTGAGAAAATTAGCTACTGTACACAGCAACAAAGGATTCAACATCAAAATATCTTACTTTGGGTAATCAAAAAGAAACAGAGTGACAGACTGGGTGAAAGCAACAATTAAAAGACACAGAGCAAAAGTAAACAGGAGGCAAATTATTGTGTTCTAGGAAATAGTGCCTGCTCAAGATATTCTTTCCATGAGGCAAAAATCTCTTGTTGCCTTTAGAGAAATTGGTATAGCACACAGGAAAAGTGCAACAGGTGAAAGCAAAACCAGTGCAGATATTGGTCTATGTGGGAGCATGAACCAAACAGTGTGAGGATGGAGTGAGCATCCTCCACCCATAGGCCTGAACATATAGAGAAGCTGTATTCAGCTGTGGCCGAGTGCACTCAGGGGAGAAAGAGTAAGCATGGAGGAGTGGAGAAAGGTTCCAAGAGACTAGGAAGTTTCAGGGAAGATTAGTAAATGCATGCCTCCTCTTTCTTTCTGGCTCTTCACTCCTGGATCTGCCTTGTCCCCTCCTCAGGAGTACAGGGTCCATATTGTCGTCTTGGGCCCTGATCCTTGTTCCTTCTTCCTTTTGGAGTCATAGCCCACATTTAACACTAATGCTTCACATCCAAGTATCTCTACTCTGTTCTCAAGTTCCCAAGAACTGGCAGATGACTGGAAGAGCTCCTCCTTCTAGCAGGGGGAAGATCATGAATCTGAGGTCTATTCCAGGGAAGACAGCCAGAAAAGATTTTTAGAGGAAGAGCTATTGTTGCAGGGAAATGCCTCCTACCCCTCCTTCCAGTTCTCCCTCCTGTCTTTGGCAGCAGCAACAGGAACCCAGTTGCAAAGATGAAGTGAGGATTTGCTGATTGTCCTAGAAAGGCACATTATTCTTTCCCCAGGCATACTCAGAGCAGGCAGTTTGCCATCCCTTGTTGGCTACGACCTTTTTTTGTTGCATCCTGCCTTGCTCCAAGATTCCGTGAGGTTGCATATCTATCTTATATCATTTGCTGTAGCCTGTCCACATATCACACTAGTTCATATTTAAGAAATATCAGGAAGAGGTCATACCTTGTTAAGTGCCCTTGAGCTCTCAAAGGTGTCTCTGTGCCCTGTATATCAGTTTTATTGAAATTCCAGTTTAGCTTTTCAGAAGTAAAATGAAAGCAGGATGGCAGGAAACCTTTGCATTTCCTCTAAAGCAGCAGGAAAACGTATGCACAGTGAGAGCGACAAGGCTGCAAGAATTATCTGTGCATACGGTTTGAGGTACTGATGACAGATTGGCACTTGGCCTTGAATGTGAAGGCTATAATGGCAGCAGAAAGGCAAGGTTTTGTTTACAGTAACTGTAATAAATTGTTAATACTTCACAACTTCATGATTGCTTTTGGTGACCTCTGGAGAGGTCATCACCCCCTCAGTGAAAAGACTCTGGCCTAGAACACTGCATTACAGACTCAAGCAAGGGTCATTACTGGCTTTTCATTGCATAGGACTTACCCTATGAACTAGTTGTGACATTTCTATCTTTGATTGTTCTTCTCTGATTGATCCTGATTTTCCTAATGAAAGCAAGCTCCTGGGATTTTGGTTCCTTTCCTTCACCTCTTCATCTGGTCTGCTCATAAATAGCATGGCTTAATTGAGTTTGCTTTCATGACAACAGCAAAGTGAGCAAATTATTGTCTCAAGAGTGATTTGTCTTAAGTCTGTGCCCAAACAAGGAGAATGGTATGGATGAAGAAAATTAGTCTGAGTGGATCTACTCCAAGGGCCTTATAAAAGAAGGATAGTTATTTGGTTTAGAGATTCTCCAACAAATTCAGCTGATAGGGTGTTAGAAAAATGGTGTTAGGGAAATTACAGCTCTAATGACTTGTATTGGAAAACAAAAAGTGTTCATATTCCAACAACTTTAAGCACTAGAACAATTATTATGGTTTAATTTGCTTTTCTTTGTGTTCAAAGTAAAAAGTGAAGGCTTCTGGGGGAAAAAAAGCAATAAAAGAAGACCATAATTCACACCTGAGATCTTGCACTGAGCAGACTTGGCAATTTTGGCTTCTTTACCAGAAATGTCAATATAGTTTTATATTTTAAGGCTTGTCACTTTGGTTCTGTGTGTACTTATCTGCAGTTGCAAGTTATAGTTTTCTATGGGCATCATATGGCCTGATAATTCATTGTTCTATAGTTCAGATTCATAGGAACTGACCAGAACAATAGAGAGATATTTTAATGGTATATAAAGATACATTTTAAAGGTTTTTAAGGCCAGGCTAGATGTGTCTGTGAGCAACCTGCTCTAGTGTGAGGTGTCCCTGCCCATGGCAGGGGTTGGAACTGGATGAAGCTTGAGGTCACTTCCAACTCTAACAGTTCTATGATTTTATGATTTCATCATCCATCTTCTTCAGACACATTGGGCAATCTTAGTTCAGGGTAAGGACTTTTTGAGCATAACATCTTAAACCAAGTAAGGACTTTTTGAGCATAAGATCTTAAACCAAACTCACACAGAATTCAAATTTCTGCCTGATTTTTTTTTTTTTTTAAATCAATGTTCTCCTTTCTTACAAAAAAAATTGAGTGTAACAACTGGAAAACAAAACCAAACCACAGTATCACAGTATCACGGTATCACCAAGGTTGGAAGAGACCTCGAAGATCATCGAGTCCAACCTGTCACCACAGACCTCATGACTAAACCATGGCACTAAGTGCCACGTCCAATCCCCTCTTGATACACCTCCAGTGATGGTGACTCCACCACCTCCCTGGGCAGCCCATTCCGATGGCGAATGACTCTCTCGGTGAAGAACTTTCTCCTCACCTCGAGCCTAAACTTCCCCTGGTGCAGCTTGAGACTGTGTCCCCTTGTTCTGGTGCTGGTTGCTAGAAAGAAGAGGCCAACCTCTTCCTGGCTACAACCACCTTTCAGGTAGTTGTAGAGAGCAATGAGGTCTCCCCTGAGCCTCCTCTTCTCCAGGCTAAACAATCCCAGCTCCCTCAGCCTCTCCTCACAGGGCTGTGCTCAAGGCCTCTCCCCAGCCTTGTTGCCCTTCTCTGGACACATTCAAGTGTCTCGATGTCCTTCCTAAACTGAGGGGCCCAGAACTGGACACAGTACTCAAGGTGTGGCCTAACCAGTGCTGGGTATAGGGGCACAATGACCTCCCTGCTCCTGCTGGCCACACCATTCCTAATGCAGGCCAGGATGCCGTTGGCCCTCTTGGCCACCTGGGCACACTGCTGGCTGTTGTTTAGGCGGCTGTCAATCAGCACACCCAGGTCCCTCTCTGTTTGGGAGCTCTCCAGCCACTCCGACCCCAGCTGGTCCGTCTCAAAACCTGTCAGCTTCAAAAAAAAAAAAAAAAAAAAAAAAAAAACCACAAAAAAAAAAAACAAACAAAACAAACAAAAAGAAGGAAGCTATCTTCAAGAGATACTTTCTTGTTAAAACTTTTCAAAGTTAACTTGAAGATTATTCTAAAAAAATAATAATGGGCAATATTTGAAAAGAGATTTTTCAGGTGGTGTACCCATTGGGTTGGTTGGCTGGGTTTTCTTACCAACTATCATTTTAAACAAAAAGCTCTCAATGCAATGCTTTGAAAGGCAGTTTTGGGGAGTTTTTTTGTTATTTTTTTTGATCTTTAAAATGCTTCCATTCAACTTTTTCTTTCCCTACCTTCTTTTCCAGCTGTGTAGCATGATCAGCAGAGAACCGGTGGCACATTTCTTCTGCCTGAAGTCTATTAAAGCAGCAGTGAGAAAGTTCAGCCTGAGCCTCACACCAGGCAGTCCTGCTAGCAGCAGGGGCACTGAAATTGCTGAGGAAATTAAATGCTCAGAAGCTGTGATTGGCATCTTGAGGGAACTCATTTTCAAAAGTACTGCTCAAAAGCATCCTAATCACTTCTAAGCTAAAGTCTTGTCTAAGCAGTTTTTTTTTTTTAACTTCCCCCCCCTTTATTTTTAAAACAATAATCATAATATTCTATTTCGTTCTGTATTCTATTTTCTTGCTGTAAGGTCCCACTCCAGCACCCACCCATGCACAGGGATATTTAACTTCCTGAACAAGCAGTTCAGCCGAATTCAGGTTGATACTGCCTCATGCACATATTAACTCGGACCTTAATGATTGCGGCTCCTAAGCTGTGTATTGTACTTTGCAAAATAAATGCCAATAAAAGAAGGAGGAGGAGATTAAAAGTTACAGACATATCATTTGATGACATTTGCACGACATTTAGAAAGCACAGAATCAATAAGGTTAGAGAAGACCGCAGAGATCATCAAGTCCTACGTATTACCTAATACCTAACACCTCATGACAGCTAAACCATGCCAAGTCCAGTCCCTTTCTGAGCACCTCCAGGGACCTCAAAGATCATCAAGTCCAACCTGTCACCCAAGATCTCATGACTACTAAACCATGGCACCAAGTACCACATCAAATCCCCTCTTGAACACCTCCAAGGATGGGGACTCCACCACCTCCCTGGGCAGCACATTCCAATGGCTAACAACTCTCTCTGTGAACTTTCTCCTCACCTCGAGCCTAAACTTCCCCTGGTGCAGCTTGAGACTGTGTCCTCTTGTTCTGATGCTGGTTGCCTGGGAGAAGAGACCAACCCCCTCCTGGCTACAACCTTCTTTCAGATAGCTGTAGAGAGCAGTAAGGTCTCCCCTGAGCCTCCTCTTCTCCAGGCTAAACAACCCCAGCTCCCTCAGCCTCTCCTCACAGGGCTTGTGCTCGAGACCTCTCACCAGCACTTGCATTTTTATCTTGCCAGAATTTCCAGCACTTCATTCTGTGTTTACATCTTCAATCAAGGTTGAAATCAAAATATCAGACTGCAAAATTATTATCTGCACTGATTTGTTTTGAAATGTTTCACCTAGATGTTTCATGGCTGAAAATGAAATCGGCAAGATTAAAAAAAAGAAATAAAATAACATTTCCTGTACCACAAACATTGCTCCAAGCAGACCTCATTAAAATGAGGAGTAGTAAATGGCCTGCTCTATCAGCATTCATAAGCAGCCACATCATGCTTGCTCATCTAACCAGAGATGTTAAATTTGTGTGTACAAGATAAAGAGATGAGATAGAGAACAGCTATGGGCATAGTAGAAGAGAAAGAAATTATTTTCACATAAATCTCTATTATTTCTCAGACAACGAGAGTAAGGTTATCTTCACACTTATAAGGGAACTGATGGAGTGAAGACTCCCATTTCCTCTGGTGCACTACTTTTTCTGATTGACAGTCCATAAGCTTGTCTTGGCAATGGACATTTCCAGTTGTATAACTTACATCACATTGAAACATTTAGATTGGAGATCAGGGAAAAATTCTTTCCAGTGAGGGTGGTGAGACACTGGCACAGGTTGCCCAGGGAGGTTGTGGCTGCCCCGTCCCTGGAGGTGTTCGAGGCCAGGCTGGATGAGGCCTTGAGCACTCTGGGCTGGTGGGAGGTTTCCCTGCCTGTGGAAAGGGGTTTGATTTGAACTAGATGATATTCAAGGTTCCTTCCAACCCAAACCATTCTATGTCTCTGTGATTCTTCTTTAACAGAAGTATATAATTCAGTGGAGTTTTAAGCTTTTCATAGCTGTAGTTACCTGGGAGGGTTGCTCTACGTGTAGGGACCCTGGAAGGGATAACTCAGTTACTAGGCGCCTCAGTTTAGGAAGGTTGTTGACTTGCTGGAAGGTGTCCAGAGAAGGGCAATAAAGTTGGTGAGGGGTTTGGAACACAAGCCCTATGAAGAGAGGCTGAGGGAGCTGGGGTTGCTTAGTCTGGAGAAGAGGAGGCTCAGGGAGACCCTATTGCTCTCTACAACTACCTGAAGGGGCTGCTCGTGGAGGTGGTGGAGTCACCTTCACTGGAGGTGTTCAGGAGAAGACTTGATGGGGTGCTTGGTGCCATGGTTTAGTTGTTTAGGTGGTTTGGATTGGTTGATGGGTTGGACGCGATGATCTTGAAGGTCTCTTCCAACCTGGTGTATTGTATTGTATTGTATTGTATTGTATTGTATTGTATTTTCCATTTGTTCTTTACTAGCCCTACAATCTAAACTTTCATTGAGGACACATCTGAGCTCCTGACATATGTCCAGATAAAGAGGGAAATGCCTATAATTTCAAAACAACTGAAAGAGCCTTCTGCAGGCTGTGAAACACTACAGCTCTATACCTGCAGAACATTCATTTAATTGAAAACTTATAACATGGCTGTTAGAGTGAGTCTCAATGGGCAAGAATATTGGCAGCCTTTTCCTGTTGTTGGAGATGGTGTAAAACATTTAGCCATGGGTCAGGCTGACTGGAAAGGGAAATCACTTAATTAAGACGACTGTTGGAAACCCATTTCCCTAGGTGTTAGCAGTGTCCCGTTCTTTGCAGCTACTAATTCAACCAGTTGGTTTGCTCACCATCTCAATATTGTCTCTGCAAGGGAAAGAGCCTTTTTAAAGGAAACTTTAAAAGATAGGAAAAAAAACAACCCAAATTTATATAAAATTTGAAAATGTGAGAACTGCCAACCTGCCACACCAGGTTAGAAATAAGAGGGACAGCTTATTGTCAATTCAGTTTTGTTAAAGATACTGCTCAAAGAAAATCATTGAAACCATAAGAATAGTTCATTTGCCTTCTAGTTTCTCAAGCATAATTCCATCAAAACAGTCCAGAGAAGGGCAACAAAGCTGGGGAGGGGTTTGGAGCACAAGCCTTATGAGGAGAGGCTAAGGGAGCTGGGGTTGCTTAGCCTGGAGAAGAGGAGGCTCAGGGGAGACCTTATTGCTCTCTACAACTACCTGAAGAGAGGCTGTAGCCAGGAGAGGGCTGGTCTCTTCTGACAGGCAACCAGCACCAGAACAAGAGGACTCAGTCTCAAGCTGCACCAGGAGAGGTTTAGGCTGGATGTTAGGAAGAAGTTCTTCCCAGAAAGAGTGATTTGCCATTGGAATGTGCTGCCCAGGAAGGTGGTGGAGTCACCATCTCTGGAGGTGTTTAGGAAGAGACTGGATGGGGCAATTGGTGCCATGGTTTAGTTGATTAGATGGTGTTGGATGATGGGTTGGTCTTGATGATCTCAAAGGTCTTTTCCAACCTGGTCTATTCATTCTATTCTATTCTATTCTATTCTATTCTATTCTATTCTATTCTATTCTATTCTATTCTATTCTATTCTATTCTATTCCATTCCATTCCATTCCATTCCATTCCATTCCATTCCATTCCATTCCATTCCATTCCATTCCATTCCATTCCACTCCACTCCATTCCATTCTATTCTATTCTATTCTATTCTATTCTAAATTTATTGTTGGACATGATGACCTCAAAGGTCTTTTCCAACCTGGCCTATTCTATTCTATTCTATTCTATTCTATTCTATTCTATTCTATTCTATTGCTAGCTCAAGAATTTTCATTTTGAAACAATTCTGTATGTATGATTTTACTCTTTCTGAGCATTACTGAGATCCACAAGATAGATTTTGAAGTACTTTTATCCATCCACTTAAGATGAGGTGACTAATACTATCTAACTTGCAGTCTCGCATGGACAGACCATGCTTCACTACCTCCTATCACAGTGTAGGAACTCCAGCAAGATATCTGGTTCCAATTGCTGTGTTTTATGACACGTCAGGAAAGCTCCAGTTCTTAACAGGATACTCCTCGGATCTTTTCCTACGAATATGTGGGTTAGATGCAAACCAGCTTCCAATGTTTAAGCCTTTCCAAAGCTGTAGTTAAAGAGCTGCCAGAGGAAGCAATCAATCCCCCAAGCTGAAACTGAGAGGATACATCTTCACAGATGAGAAATCATCCTACTGCTTCACTTAGGGAGAGTTGCAAACTGAATGTCTAAATGAATCCTACTTGAGTATTTGCATATCCAAGGACAATTCAACCCCTAGGTTTCCTCTGTAATGATGATAAGCGGTAGGTTTGCCTTCCGTATTTAGCAGCAGTGGTTAGGCCACACCTTGAGTACTGTGTCCAGTTCTGGGCCCCTCAGTTTAGGAAAGATGTTGACTTGCTGGAATGTGTCTAGAGAAGGGCAAAAAAGCTGGGGAGGGGTCTGGAGCACAGTCCTATGAGGAGAGGCTGAGGGAGCTGGGGTTGTTTAGCCTGGAGAAGAGGAGGCTCAGGGCAGAGCTTATTGCTGTCTACAACTACCTGAAAGAAGGTTGTAGCCAGGTGGGAGTTGGTCTCTTCTCCCAGGCAACCAGCACCAGAACAAGAGGACACAGTCTCAAGTGCAAGGGGAGGTTTAGGCTGGATGTTAGGAAGAAGTCTACCCAGAAAGAGAGATTGGCCATTGGGATGTGCCGCCCAGGGAGGTGGTGGAGTCATCATCGTGGGAAGTGTTTAGGAAGAGACTGGATGAGGTGCTTGGTGCCATGGTTTAGTTGATTAGTGTTGGATGATAGGTTGGACTTGATGATCTCAAAGGTCTTTTCCAACCTGGTTAACTCTCCCCTCCCCTCCCCTCCCCTCTCCTCTCCGAACCTCTCCGAACCTCTCCGAACCTCTCCTCTCTGAACCTCTCCTCTCCGAACCTCTCCTCTCCTCTCCTCTTTCAATGCAAAGACTAATCTGTTCACAGTACTTGTATTAAGCCACCTATGGGTTTATTATTCCCTTTTAAAAATCATGATATTAGTTTTCTCACACACTTTTGTATACTTTCAGAGGATAAACAGCATATTAACTACCTGATGGGATCCCTCTACAAACATAACCATGACAAGCACTCAAAAATAAACATTCATTGAACTTGAATGTCTCTGTGAGAAGTTTCTTGATTTATTCAAAAATTGGCTTAAGGAAATAACAAACTCAGAGAGCCAATATCATAGACTTCAATTGTCCTATAGACTTTTGCATCTGTTTCTTCATTTCTTAACCTAGTGGATAGCAAATGAGAAGATATTAATGCATCGCCAACCTTTTAGGATTTAACTATGCTTAACTTGGAGGCTGCATTAAAGAAGTCTTCAATTTATTTCATGGAAGCAAAATACTTTTGTTATCTAAATGAAAAAAAAAAAACAAACAATAAGAAACAAAAAAAGTGAAGGGCCTTGCTCTTTGTTTTGCTTCTACTGGGTTCAAAAATGTGTGTGCAAAGCAGTCAGCATAGGCTAAAACATAAATATTGCCAGTTTCCAAAGGGAAGAGGTAACACCTTGTCCACACAGAGGTCAATGTCAAATTCAACTTCAGCAATGTCATTGCTTCACCTAAAGACTGAAATCCGTGTCAGGCTGATTGCTTTTCAGAGGGTCCTACACATCCATCATCATTATTTAGTTAATTAAACTCCCATCACTCTTTCTGGAAGAAAATCCCCTTATTATTTCCCATGTTTGCTGGGAAGACTCACTGCAGAGGACAACAAGTTTGGGATGCCAATATTCAGATAAGGATGTGCACTATAGACCACATTAATCTCCCTTAGTGTATGAAGCCATCCCTTAATTACTTCTTTAGCACAGTTGCTAAAGATTCAAAAATTGATAGGCATGCACAAGTGAAACTCAGAGCAGGTATGCAGGGAAAATGAAATGAAATGAAATGAAATGAAATGAAATGAAATGAAATGAAATGAAATGAAATGAAATTAAATAATGAAATTAAATGAAATAGAAAAGAGAAGAAAAGAAAAGAGAAGAAAAGAGAAGAAAAGAGAAGAGAAGAAAAGAGAAGAAAAGAGATGAAAAGAGAAGAAAAGAAAGAAAAGAAAAGAAAAGAAAAGAAAAGAAAAGAAAAGAAAAGAAAAGAAAAGAAAAGAAAAGAAAAGAAAAGAAAAGAAAAGAAAAGAAAAGAAAAGAAAAGAAAAGAAAAGAAAAGAAAAGAAAAGAAAAGAAAAGAAAAGAAAAGAAAAGAAAAGAAAAGAAAAAGAAAAAGAAAAGAACTCCCTCTGTATTCTTTTTGCCAAGGATGGCAATGTCATATGAGGAAAGGCTGAGGGTTATGGGGTTGTTCAGGCTGGAGAAGAGGAGACTTAGAGGGGACCTTATCACTCTCTACAACTACCTAAAAGGAAGTTGTAGTCAGGTGGAGGTCAGGCTCTTCTCCCAGGCAACTTGTAACAGGACAAGAGGGCATGATATGAAGCTGTGCCAGGGGAGGTTTAGGCTGGATGTTAGGCAGCACTTCCTCACAGAAAGGCTGATTAGGCACTGGAATGGACTGCCTAGGGAGATGGTGGTCACCACCACTGGAGGTCTGTAAGAAAAGATTGGATGTGGCACTTAGCAGCATGGTTTAGCTGTGGTCTTAGGTCATAGGCTGGACTTGATGATCTCAGGGGCCTTTTCCAGCCTCAAGAATTCTGTGATTCTGTGTCAGTGAGAACAGAATTCTAAAAAGAACCATGATTGTATCTGTGTAATCAATATTTTATTAGTGGTGTACTCTGAAGGAATGCAGCTCCACACACATATAAAAAGCAACTGGGGAATACTTAAGAAGCAGTATGACACTAGTTAACTCAGCTAATGTATGCACAGAAAAAAAATGGAATTAAGGTAGAATTGATGCTAATTTTGGCACTTTTTACCTTCTTAAAGTCTATTTGTAATGACACCAACATTTTCTGCAGAGATCATACAACTAAGCTGGGGATGTATTGCAATGTCAACAATCTTCCTTTCTTCAATCATTATTTGGAGTGCAGCAAAATAGCCATTGTACAATGAACTCACTCCCATGTCAAGTTAGTTGTTTCTAAGGTAAATGCGTATGTTAAAACTCAGTGCTTCAATAAGGAAGTGCCTCACCAAGGCGTTCTCCAGATGAACCCCAGACGAAATGAGCCTTCCTCTGAGGTTTATGAAGCTCAATATGCATGATGAGTTTAAGAAAGCAGATACCTTGAGAGGAGGCAAAGGAAAAATCTGCTAAAATTCCTCATTCTAGAAAAGAAAAACAGTATTATCTAATCAGTTGAAGATTACTAATGAAAATACCTGAATATTTTAGAGAGTGATATTGCAATCCCGGGATCCTGAGTATGTTATATGGGTAGCACATATGGACTACATATGAAAGTAGTAATTTGTACATATAAATTATAGATATTATGCATAGTTAATGTCTCTGAATATGAATGTTTCACTAATCTAATTGATCTCTTTCAATCTTTAATGAGCCTGTTTTATAAAACATATGAACCGAGGAAAGACTTCATCATTACCTAAGTCATTATCTGGAAAACTCCACAGTGCCCAGCAAACCCCATAATTAGTTCACTGGCAAAACTGAAGGCCACAAATAATTTAAACTTTGGGGAATACTTGAAATCTGTAGCCACTTTGAGCCTTCTCTGGAAGCATGGTCTTTGCTTTACCACAAACCAATTTTTGTACTTGTAAGTTATATGTGTGTATTCTGTAATGGGGGTCTGTAACCTGCAGCACCCCAGTGGCTGAGATCTTGGTGTCCAAATCAGCTCTAATCTTGCATTTTTCAGTGATGGGACGTCCACTGAGTTCCTGATAGGAGTCACCTACCAGGCTGCATATTACTATGATCTTGTGTCTGTGAGGAGCCAGTGTGGAGTGTTCCTGGAGATGAGAATATGACAGGGACAGTGACTACCCTAACCAGGGCACAGTGCTGAGCAAGACCAGGGTAGGTAAAAACTTACCAGCTGCCCAGGTTTGAGCCTTAACGAAACTCTGGTGCAATAGGTTTGAGGGCTTAGGTGGTTGTCATGAGTTGAACTTGACTGGCTGCTTTTCTGGGATTGATCATGAAGCAAACCTTGTCTCCAGTCCTGTCTCAGATCTGTTTCCTTTTATTCTTTCCCAGCCTCCTGACTGAGACCTCACTCACCCTTGCTGGCACCACTGAGAGGGGCTGTGCCGATTGCTGCCCTGGTTCTGCCTGGGTGCTGCCCAGTTAAAGAGGACACAACCTGCCCTGGGGCCACTCTTGGCTCATTCCCCTCATGGAGCAGTGTCTGTGCTCCCTTATGCAAGCACTGGCAACAGGTACTGACTAAATGCATAAGGCAGCAGTTAGAGATGAAGCAAGACCTTCATGCAAATATAATCTACTTATACAGATGCAAATTTGGCAAGCAAGGTCTACAGCAATTCAAAAGACTCAAATCCACACTGGAAGAGTTCATTTAGTTGTATTTTACATTTGTATGTCAGGTATACAAATGTGGTGGGTTTTAATTTAAACTTGAGTAACATTTTCTCTCTCTCTTTTCAAACTAACTGTTGCCAGTGACTCTGTATGCACTCATCCACAGGCACACATGTTACTCAGAAATATCATCCCCAGATATTCTGTATCTAGAGAGAGGATATGGATGGCTTCAGGGCTCAGATCACACCTTGGCACATGTACTGTGTAAACAGAACATGACTGGTTGCCAGGTTCTCTTCTGAGCAAAGGCAAATCATTTATTACCATCACAATTTGCATTCAGTGATCTGCAGTGTCTACATAGTGAATTTGTGGATATTATTTAACCTTCTCTCTTGTGCAAATGATATCTCTAAAAGGTTGTGATTTTTCGCTAGCTGCTCTTTCTGGAACCTTCCTTTGAAGTGAGGCTTAAACACAACCTTTGCTGGTTTGATTGATGTGATTTTGCAGCCTAAAACCAGATGCTTTTAAGGTGGTCTGGTTTTAAGTTTGCACCCAGTGCTTGTTCATATATTTTCCTTAGGGCCTTGTTCTGAAACTTGACTGAATACTATAGCTAGCCCCACCTCTTCAAGGTCAGAGGAGACTTTTCCTACAATCCAGTGCACATCTACAGTCTGGAAATTGTGCTTATTTTACCTTGATATGTATCATGAACTTTCTGTACAACTTTATCTGCTCTGTACCTTGTTGGTGGGGACTGTTAGCCAAATAGCCTCCAGTTCTCTAGCAGGGGCCTTGAAAATTTGTGATGACATCCTTGATCTGTCATTGATAAGCTCTTTGACAAATGTATTTAAGATAGTGAACTGTTTAGATACTTCTGCAGCTGAGGCTACCCAAGAGGCTGTTGTTTCATATTTCCTATGACCCCTTCCTAAGTGTACTGCTGTGAACCAAGGCAGACCTTTAAGGTTTTGGAGCACGGGAAAACGCAGGATCGAAGCAGTGTTTTCCACAATTACATGAAATCTAATTAAATGTACAAATAAATACTTCAAGGAAATCAACTCATGCTAGAAAATCTAAGTTTTTAACATTGCAGGAAAAGCTGATTATTTCCACTTTTTTTCCCCAGTTCACTTTTACTGTGTGCCATTCCCTAGTCAGGCCTTCAGTTCTCTATTTTGAGGGGGGAGCTCCTCCGGCAGGAGTCCTGTCGCGTATTCCTCCCATCTCATTTCCTCTCAGGACAGCAGCTGGACTTCCAAGTGCTCCCCTTGAGCAGTATCCTCCCAGCTTTCTGTTTCACAGGAGTTTAGTTGCGTTGCTAGTGGGCATTCAGTGCGATGATGTGCCTACATTGCAAGAATCTTTTGTTTCCCAATGTTTATGTTGCACAAAAGAGCTGATCTGTCCTCTAGCCTTTGATCATTATCTAATGAGGATTTTTGTTCAGTTTCTCCCTCCAGCAGGTCACGTGTCCCTTTTGGGGAGTAAATAAACCAGCACTGGCAGGGTTGCTTTGCTGCTGTTTGCTGAAGCTGTTAAAAGGCAAGCAGTCACCAGTCAAGCACCCCTCAGCTGAAGATCAGAACGTGGGACTCCTGTCCCTCAATGACACCCTACTTCAGAGACTCTGCCAGGGGAGAAGACTGATGAGAATGGGAGCTTTTGCTAATGTGTTTTCCTCCTCGTGAAGTTTATTGCTGTTCAGACGCGTCCCAGAAAGTCACAGACTGTATTTTGGGCTGCCTAATCTTTTGGGGAATGTAGGTCAGTCTGAAGCAGGAGCAGAAGCTGCAATCTTCTGCGCTGGCATCCACAGAGCACAAACCTCACGACTGCAGCGGATAAACAGAGCCCAAGAATGCTGGCAGTCCGGAGTGGCAGAAAGACTGTCAAATGTTGGTTTGCATGACAGAAAAATGTGGCTAATGGCTAATATGCCGTGGCTGATATTTTCTTTTCTGACAATGGCTGAGGCACGCTGGATATTTGCTGTGAAGCTAAAGGGGAAGATTTGTCCTGCAATTTGACACTTTTCTTTTAAATTACTGTTGTTTTCCAAACAATTGGGAGCACTTTGAAATGATGAGGGATGTACTTTGTGAAAGCCAAGGAGAGGAGGATGTTCTCATCTGAACACTGTCTGCATTTGCAGGCTTGTCTGGCATGTTTCTTGGTGGGCTTCTGTTAGTTCTGATAAACTTTGGAGGTGCAGCAATATCTGGAAGCTTGTACCAACTACAAAGTGTACTCATTATTGTTGAGTGCTGCCAGAGAGTAACAGCCACGAGCTCCCATGAGTGACACAAATGCTGCCCAACAATGCCATTCCATCATACCCAAACCTGGTGTTGAAGGGAGAGGAAGGAGAGAAACTTGGGAAGAAGTGTTACCTGTACAGATTATTGAGACATGATGAGCATTTATCAAGTGGAAATGGTGTAAAGTTCTACCCTTTGCTTGCTATTCATTCCATTAAAATGCTCTCAGTAAAAAAAACCTAGCTAGGAAAATGTGCAAATTGTGCAATGGTAAATGACAGCTGGAGTCCAAGTATGGTTTACTGAAACACCTACAATCCCACCAGACATCTGTGTTTAACTACCCATACTGCTCCTTTTCATGGTGGATGAGACCTACAGGCTGAAGGGTTTTCTCCATAAAGCTGATATGAATTCTGTGGTGGGGCAGGAAAAGGATGAGGGACTACAACTTGAGAAGCTGCAAGGGTAACTAGATTTCCTAACTTGATTTAAGTGCTTGAATACACACTTCTAACTTGAAGCCAAGTAACCAGAAAACCAGAAGCACAGTGAAGAAACAGTGAACAAACCATACATCTGAATCAAAGAATTAGAAGTTTCCTTTAGCACTGGCTTGACTGGGAATCTGTACACTTGTAGGATTGAGACTGTATTATAAAGGAGGCAGATCTGGGCACTTCATACTGAGAGTTCATGCCCAAGAACATGAGAAAGGGCATCGCTTGCACAGTGAGTGCCTGGCTGCTCCTGCCTGGCTTCTAAGGAGCTTTCTGCTCAGACATACTATTATTCTCCTGGCTAGAATCAGGAAACCCCATCTTGAGGTTTCTTGAGGTCAAAAAGTATGCTATCTAAAATTCAATTTCGCTGGAATCAGTTTTCACTGTCTTGTGAGAGTGTGATGAGTTGAATGGAATAAAGACTCTTAGTGTGTTCCTACGGGAGATCCAGATTTGCTTGTTTATTTCTTTGTTTGCTTGTTATGTTTGCATACTGGGTAATGAGTTTCAAGGCAATGTTACCCTAAACAAACTGACCTGAATTTTGTCCAACAGCCCTTCAAAAAGAATGTTGCTGTTGCATTCCCTGCTGCCTCCTCTAAAATGTGTTTCTATTAAAATTGGAAGGAATTGTTTGAGACTTTTAAATTGTATCAATTCCTTTGCACAACAGCACAGTGGTGTTAGTCAGCTGCATATACCTGAATACCACATTTTGACTTTACTATGCCTTACCAGCCTAGTCTATAACCCAAGCATTGCCTATTCACATTCCCTTTCTGGGCTCTTACAGAGTCCCTTTCTTACATCAGTGCAAGCTTCCCAGACAACTGATGAACAATCAAACCGACGGGTTGGAAGAGCAAATGCCCAGTAGCTTTTTCACACAGACACTGCTACAAGTTGGGTGTTTTTTGTTTTATTTTGAACTGAGAATTTCCCTTCAGCCTTGACTTTTGCAAAATTAATGATTTTGTGCCTTAAAATATTAAGATCTCCCATCAGCACTGTGCTTTTTAAATACCCATATCATAATCTGCCATCGTGGAAGGACAAAAGGTAAACTAAGAATACAACATCCTTAAATGATAGTTTTCTTCATATTATGGTTCAGGATGCAGACACAATATTGTTCTAATTGCATTTTTTTTTCAGGCCTGGAAAGAAAAAATTATGTTTACTCTGCTTCAGAAGAAGTGAGCCAGATCTCTTCTTGTGTGTGCAAGGACATTTAGGCCAAGAGGCTTTCTGGTCTGGTGTATTTTGGTCTTTATGGAACTTTGCAATAGCTTTATCTAGAAAATGTCATTCTGGGCTTAATTAGTTCTGGCATGGTGATTACATCAACCAACAACATGGCTCTGTATGAGCTGTGCAGGGCACTGCTTTGTAGTGTAAACTCCCACAGTGTTCATAAATGACTCTTTAGGATTATTTGGTAAACAAAAGCACTGCTAGCTGATATCTGGTTTTAGTCTCATTAATGTAGCAGGAACTTTCAATGTAAACTGATGGCATTAGTGGTACCTCATCTGACAGTTGGTCTAGTAAAGATGAAGCTATGGCACAAGGGCAGCACGGGTATAACAGCCTTGGACATTACTGAATCTGTGCTGTTAGCCGTGCAACAATCCTGAACATGAAATGAAGAAACAGAAGGAGAATGTCTAAGAAGTGAGAAATAGAAAAAGAGTCAAGTATCAAAACTGTGATCTCACCAGTCCCTTCATGTGAATGTAAACTCAACAGGAAGGACATTTGTTTTCTCCAAGAGCTCTGATAGTGTACTCCATCCTATCTCCATATGAGGAGCCCTGAACTCAGAGGAACAGCTAACTGAAGCTGGGTTGTGGCCTGAGCTTTGTCAGGACATTCCAGAGTGCCTAATGGGACCAAAAGAGATGCCTTCTATATATATCCCACACATGTGATATAATGATATATTCTCTGTGGCTCTTAACACTTGTGTGGGTTTTTTCCATTGCATGTACTCAACTGTTTGGTGTATTGCCTGGAAAAAAAGACAGATTAATAGAGGGACATACATATTACAAAAAATAGAACTATGTCATGCAATACAATTTCTACTCTTTACCATCCTTAATTATGCCTTTTCATAGAATCATAGAATCAATAAGGTCGGAAAAGACCTCAGAGATCATCAACCTATTACCTAATACCTAACACCTCATGACAGCTAAAGTGCCACACCCAATCCTTTTTGAACACCTCCAGGGACTGTGACTCCACCACCTCCCTGGGCAGCACATTCCAATGGCCAATTACTCTTGCTGTGAAGAACTTTCTCCTCACCTCAAGCCTAAACTTCCCCTGGTGCAGCTTGAGACTGCGTCCTCTTGTGTGGATTCGATACTGGAATGCAGCAAGAGTAGCCCTTGCATGCCGGTAAATCATGGCAGGCTCTCAGAAATCTGTTTAGTGCTCTTTAGAAATACAGTCCTCTTCACACTCCTTTCACTGGCAAATGGCAGGAGGCAGATATCACAGTATCACAATGTCATAGTATTACCAAGGTTGGAAGAGACCTCGAAGATCATCGAGTCCAACCTGTAACCACAAACCTCACAACTAGACCATGGCACCAAGTGCCACATCCAGTCCCCTCTTGAACGCCTCCAGGGACGGCGACTCCACCACCTCCCTGGGCAGCACATTCCAATGACGAATCACTCTCTCGGTGAAGAACTTTCTCCTCACCTCGAGCCTAAACTTCCCCTGTTGCAGCTTGAGACTGTGTCCCCTTGTTCTGGTGCTGGTTGCTAGGGAGAAGAGACCAACCCCTTCCTGGCTACAACCACCCTTCAGGTAGCTGTAGAGAGCAATGAGGTTGCCCCTGAGCCTCCTCTTCTCCAGGCTAAGCAACCCCAGCTCCCTCAGCCTCTCTTCATTGGGCTTGTGCTCAAGGCCTCCCACCAGCCTTGTTGCCCTTCTCTGGACACGTTCAAGTGTCTCGATGTCTTTCTTAAACTGAGGGGCCCAGAACTGGACAGAGGACTCAAGGTGCGGCCTAACCAAAGCAGAGTACAGGGGCACAATGACCTCCCTGCTCCTGCTGGCCACACTATTCCTAGTGACCTCAGCTGTCTCGAGGCAAACGTTTTGTAGGTGAACTCACAGAAATTTATTAAACACTAGCGCAACTGCATCCATAAATGTGTCATTCGCAGAAGCCTCCTGTAAGAAAGCAGATGAAACAACTGCTGTGCAAACATTTTCTGATATTTCAGCCCTGCAATATGAAAACAGTTAAATACACAATAAAAAGATTTTTCTGCTTGACTAAAGTGATAGCCGTGAAGCTGAAAGAGTGCACGCAATGCAATCAGACTGGAAACTCCTGGAGGGTTTGGTCTGTATATACAAAACCAGCGTGAGCAGAAGCACTTATAAAGATGTTCTCTTGTATTTCAAACCTACAAAAACAGAGTGTCATCCTGAATTTTATCACACATGAAGATTTCTTGCTGTGAATTGAAACTTTTCTCCCCTCTACCAGTGCTTGTGTCATTAATGCCTCTTGCAGACAGAGGTGGGTCGTAATAGCCTTCTAGATCCTTGCAGTCACAGTTTCCATGGCAGGATTGGGCTCAATGTTTTTTTCTCATCCTTCAGCTACTATTTTAAGAGTTCATATGACTGTCATCCAGCTCTCCAAAAATCTGTCACAGCTCAGAGGCAGAAGGAGAGTTTAGAGGCAGATAGTTACAAATTGTTATTGCAGTAGTTTCAGGCTGATAAAATGTCTGTTTTCTTCTCTTTTCCTAGTAGCAGTGAGAGAAGTAGCTTCTCCATCTGCTCATCATAAAGGCAATTGTGCCCCTGTGTGATGATTAGGATCAAAGGTTTAAGCCTAAAAAATAAATAAATCAATAAATAGAATGACTTTGCATCCCTGACACTGAAACACTTTAATTATTTATAAACACATTCATGAACAGTCACTGGGACAGCAATAAATCTACAGGATTTAGGCAATCAGGTGCCAAATCATCAAAACTTTAAGCAGCTACTGGACTTGCTTTCCATTCTTATTTGAATAAGATGCTTATTAAGTGACTTGTAACAGCAGATGCATTAATTAAAATGTAGTTATGTCTTTGAAATGCTACCAAAATATAAAGGAATATATATAGCTTGCTATAAATAATCAGATTCGTGGTTGTTTCATCTATCAATCGGATAGGAGCTGTCAGAAAGAGGCAGAGAACTTCCTCATTTCTCTCCTGATAATATTGGAATAATAGCATTTAGTATGCACCATACCTTAGCTGCTGCTGAAGGATCTTCTGGTTATTTATAAAGTAGAATTTGAAGATTGTTTTCTTGAAAACAGCATCAAGTATTATTTAATGCTCTAATACTTCTTTCAAATGACAGTGCTATATTTTTCTCACTTTCCTATAGTTCTCTCTCACACTGTTCCAGGCTATTCAGCAAAGCACAATAAAGTGTCGTATTACCCTTCCCCAGGCTGCAAAAAGACATGTCAAAATCTGTTTCAAGAAACCCTGCCTCTGCTTTTGAGTCTTCTCCAAGGTGACTCCCTTCCTCATGCCATCTCCAACAGAATATATCCTTTCAGGAATCACCAAGGCAGAGCAAGCAGTCAGCAGCAATGAGCACTAGCTAACACTTACACTGATTTCAGCCCAAGACGTGGCTGGTAACAAGATCACAAGCTAATGGAAACAGGCCTTGAGCACTAAGAACTCTAGGGAATAGTTCCCTGCATCTGTGGTTCCATCAAATCAGGTTGCACTGTCTAGGAACATTAGTGCAATATCAAAGAAATGCTAGAGTGGGGACAAATGGTGCACAGGGAAAAGTGTAATACACATAAATAATTCCATGGAATATAATAAGTGAAATCAAACCCAGACTGTCAAAATCCCAGATAATGAAGTCAGTAACCAGAGTATATGTGAATGGTTATAATTATGGTTACCTAAACCATTTAGACTGATCTAAACTATGGGTTAAGCTTAAAAGCATGTTGCTCATTCATTGACAATATAAAAAATAATTAGAATAAAATCTTAGTTGACAGTGAGCATGAAGGAAATCTCAGTCTAGGAAGGGAAATGCATGAAGTGGGCATACTAAATTCCAGTATCTGAAAGGGGCCTACAAGAAGGCTGGGGAGGGACTTCTCAGGATCTCAGGTAGTGATAGGACTAGGGGGAATGGAATGAAGCTGGAGGTGGGGAGATTCAGGCTGGACGTGAGGAAGAAGTTCTTCACCATGAGAGTGGTGAAGCCCTGGAATGGGTTGTCCAGGGAGGTGGTTGAAGCCCCATCCCTGGAGGTGTTTAAGCCCAGGCTGGATGAGGCTCTGGCCAGCCTGCTCTAGTGTGGGGTGTCCCTGCCCATGGCAAGGGGTTGGAACTAGATGATCCTTGTGGTCCCTTCCAACCCTGACCGATGCTATGATACTAAATGACAGAAAACTGTCCAAAGTGTGTTGTATCTTTTCCATCCATCCTTTAACTAAGGGTCTCTGGTGTGATGGTTCAATTTAGAGTTGAAATGTGATGTGACCGATGGGAAATGCAAACAAGAGCAGCATGCCTGGATGTCACCTCTGTGAAATTCTGTGAGACTGAGAGTCACGATATGAAACCTTCTCCTAAGCTTCAGGCACCTGTGTTTGAGAGGGTTAATTAATTTTATCTTTTAAAGTAAAGGTGTTGGCAGACCATTCATCCAGGGAATATGGGACCTAACTGGAAAGTAACCTAGTCTTTACCGTCTGATCTATTCTGATATAATCACAGTATCACAGAATCACAGAATGTTAGGGGTTGGAAGGGACCTTGAAAGATCATCTAGTCCAAGCCTCCTGCCAGATTAGGATCACCTATACCAGACTACACAGGAATGCATCCAGGGGGTTTTGAATGTCTCCAGAAAATGAGACTCCACATCCCCCCTGGGCAGCCTGTTCCAGTGCTCTGTCACCCTCAAAGTGAAAACATTTTTCCCTATGTTCACATGGACCTTCCTATGCCTCAGCTTCCATCCTTTGCCCCTTGTCCTGTCAGTGGGCATCACCAAGCAGAGCCTGACTCAAGCAACAGCGACACTTGGTGTGAATTGGGTTATCAGCAGCACAATGTGAATGAGACCAGGCTGGACGAGGCTCTGGCCAGCCTGATCTAGTGTAGAGTGTCCCTGCCCATGGCAGGGGGGTTGGAACTAGATGATCCTTGTGGTCCCTTCCAACCCTGACTGATTCTATGATTCTATGATTCTAATGAGCCTTGGTCTATGGTTCTGGGGATATACAGCTGAAGGTTAAATTTTCTCTACTCATACTGACATTTTATTTTCTGTTAAAAATTTATTGAATAAAATAGTGAATTCAATGACCAGTTCAAATTCATTTGATAGGATACAAAATGAGAAGGAAATGACAAATAATTTCTGGACCAGAATTCTTTACAATCTACTTTTGAATATTTTATGGATCAAGAATAAGGCAAAATCCAGTGAAAAAAAATGTTAACTTTGAATTATTCACTCATCCATATTCTGGCAAAAGCTTCAATATCACTGCACCATGTTGTACCATGATGTGATGACATCTAGTGTTGCAGTAATGAAATCATCTTATTCTATCATGACCTGAAAACAATCTTGGCAATTTGGTGTGTGGAATGAAGTCTTGCTTCTGACTGAGTTAGTATCTAAGCCTCAGATTCCTTGGGTGTGTTTTCACAGTATCAGTATTTTGTGGCTCTTCCTGATGTTACAAATACAAAATAATGCTTAAATTCCAATTATTCAATTACCAGAACTCACAATTATCAGAATCCATAATTCAATTATCAGGAAGGAAAAAATATTGAGTAGAAGAAAGGTTTTCAGGCATACTATAGGAGTTACATGATATTATAGCAACATTTTGCCTTGGGTGGCCACTGATCATCAAGGCACAAAACACCTGTTAAAAGAAAATTGATTACAGAAGAGGACACAAAAAAAAGGTAAAATCCTTTGAAATGAATTTTTATCCATCTGAATGGCTTTCCACTGAGTTGCCTGAACTCTGCATCGTGTTTAAAATCTGCTGATTTGGAAGATGATGAGAATTCATGATTCCTTGTCAGCAAACAGGTTTTTCTGTCCTCTGTAACTCTGCCTCAGATCTTGATTCTGACATCTGCACTAGATACATTCATGGCACAACTCCTATATTAAAAATTGAAAAGGCTCTCTGCTTTGCTGCAAGGCTGGTCAGTATAAAGAATAGAATAGAATAGAATAGAATAGAATAGAATAGAATAGAATAGAATAGAATAGAATAGAACAGAACAGAACAGAACAGAACAGAACAGAATAGACCAGGTTGGAAGAGACCTTAAAGATCATCAAGTCCAGCCTATAATCAAACACTATCTAGATAATCAACGAAACCATGGCACCAAGCACCCCATCCAGTCTCTTCCTAAACACCTCAGTGATGGTGACTCCAACACCTCCCTGGGCAGCACATGCCAATGGCCAATCACTCTTTCTATGAAGAACTTCTTCCTCACTTCCAGCCTAAACCTCCCTAGCGCAGCTTGTGACTGTGTCCTCTTGTTCTGGTGCTGGTTGCCTGGGAGATGAGACCAACCCCCTCCTGGCTACAACCTCCCTTCAGGTAGTTGTAGACAGCAATAAGTTCTCCCTGAGCCTCCTCTTCTCCAGGCTAAGCAACCCCAGCTCCCTCAGCCTCTCCTCGTAGGGCTTGTGCTCCAACCCCCTGACCAACTTTCCTGCCCTTCTCTGGACACGTTCCAGCAAGGAGATTTAAGCTGGCCCTAAGTATAGCTATGAATATAGAAAACCATAACTTTTTAAGTAAATTATTTTTGTTTTAAATTATTCTCAGGTATAACAGTGAAATATGTCCAGTTCTGGGCCTCTCAATTTAAGAAGGTTATTGAGACATTTGAACGTGTCCAGAGAAGGGCAACAAGGCTGGGGAGAGGTCTGGAGCACAAGCCCTATGAGGAGAGGCTGAGGGAGCTGGGGTTGCTTAGCCTGGAGAAGAGGAGGCTCAGTGGAGACTTTATTGCTGTTTACAACAACCTGAAGGGAGGTTGTAGCCAGGTGAGGGTTGGTCTCTTCTCCCAGGCAACCAGAACAAGAGGACACAGTCTCAAGCTGTGCCAGGGGAAGTTTTGGCTCGAGGCGAGGAGAAAGTTCTTCACAGAGAGAGTTATTTTCCATTGGCATGCGCTGCCCAGGGAGGTGTTGGAGTCACCGTCCCTGGATGTGCTCAAAAAAGGATTGGATGTGGCACTTGGTGCCATGGTTTAGTAGTCATGAGGTCTGTGGTGACAGGTTGGACTTGATGATCTTTGAGGTCTTTTCCAACCTTATTGATTCTATGATTTTTTCATTATTTTTTTTAATAAGGGTCATTTATTCTGTGTCCAGTGAGTTCCAGCACTTTAAATCATGCCCATTGCTCTCTGTTCCATTAGGTACCAGTGATTCTGCTGAATGAAAGCTTGATCATGGCAAATTTGGTACCGGTCAGGGAAGACATGAGAGACATAATCCACTTTAAATATTCATCTAATTCCTTTATCATAACCAATAGTACTACCTAAGTGCTTACTGCTAAGTGAGCACTTAAATGCTTTATTAAATTGGGCTTTATCTAGCCATGAAATTAGCACTCACTCACCCAATCAGTCAATCAGAAATGTGTAAAAATAAACAAATCCTGAAACTTAGACAAAACCAGCCAGAATACCCCCAGGCCATTTAATATATCTGACAACACATTGTGTCCTTTTCTTTCAACTACTTTTAAACATGGCTTATTTTGTAGTAGCTCCCTTCAACCCCTGCCCACTTGTCTGTGCTTTAAAAGTAAAGACTTTATAAGACATTATGTTTTGACTTTAAAACTCTTGAGTTCTAGAAGGTTGGAAAGACATAAACGCAAAGTTCAGCTCAAGGACATAAAAGAAATCACAGCAATTATAGGATTGAATTTGAACTCAATTTGTGCTTTTTCAAGGAATAATAGGTATCATATGAGGTGGGTTGATGTGACAGGCAGCAGTGCTTGTCATCACTTCCAAGTATAACAGATCCTTAATGTAGATACTGAGTTGTCCTGTGGTAGTGTATGCCACCTTGCATAAGGCAAACCTCCTGATTTAAGCTCTGTCACCATCACTGTCATCACTAAAGATCCCTGCCAATGAGTTCAAAGCTCAGCTTAATCTTCCCACAAAACATGAACTTAGGCTGGAATTTCTTCAAAGATTTAGAGATGGAAAAAAGATATAAACCCCATTTGCAATAAACTTAGATTTTATTCTTAGACCTATTGAATTCACAAAGGAGTCTGTGTGTCCTGATGCCCAGTCTGAGGCACTGAGGCACCTTGCAGTCCTTCTGCAATAGAGTGCCAATGCCCCTGCTGTGGGCAGGGACACTTTCCACCAATCCTGATTCTCAAAGCCCCATCCAAACTGAATGCTTCTAGGGATGGAGCACCTGCAATCTCTCTGGGCAAGCTTTGTGATAGAAAAAAATATACATTTCTTACATTCATGGCATTTCCTCTAATGCTATTAAGTCTGCACACAAATCAGAATATCTTCTGTGTCAAAACTGATCAAGTTACCCTTGGGTTGTTTTTTTCCACTTTTGTTTCAGTTTCTTGTCCTGAAGTCAGCCTTTACAACGTGAATCAAATTATATATGCAGACAGATCTTGGTTGAAAAATTGTCCCAGAAATTGTCTTTGAGTTCAAGGCATAAAGTCCACAGCTTCTTTTCTGGAAGTGTCTTCGATGACAATGAACAGCGTAAAAGGCACGGTCTTCTAGATCTTCTGTGCAACTCAAGGCAAGATGTTTATGATTGGAAAAGTTAGCTCTCCAAAGACTTATGGCTTTATTTTGCTCAGATGTTACGTGTATCCACAGCTAAAATTACCCACATCAATATTTTTGAAACAAAACACTAATCCATTACTTAACACACACTGTGCAGTGTATAAGGCATGTTTGTATGACCAGCAGTTTGAGATAACAGAATGTCATGATTACTGCCAGAGAAAATTAAATAAATCATCCCAAAAATGTAATTTATTGCATCCATTCATTCTATTTATACCAATGCACTTGAGAGATGATATAAAAGTTGCAGTGTTGCAATGGAGAAGCACAGCGGCATTTGACAGGACTCTCTTACACTGTGTAGGTGCAGGGAGCCATGTTAATGCTCATGGCTCCACTGCTCCACTTGTCTTTTGCATCTGTTGTGTGTTTTACATTGTCAGTGACACTTAGTCAATAAAGCAAGGATTCAATTTGTTTTGTTATTTAATTTTTAATCTTAATGTGCTTTACCTCTTGAAAACCTACTACCGGCAGCTGAGACCACAGGGTCTGGCAGTTGCTTCACAACCTCAGTTTGCCAAAAAGTTTAATACTCTCTAGCAACTGCCACCTGCCAGAAATGGTTTGCTATGCAAGTGGTGAAATGTTATCTTACTGATTGGTTCAAGACCAGCTCCTTTTCATTCTGATTTTTTGGTCTTGATAACAGAGTAGAGAAAATGTAATTTAAACCCTCCCAGGGGTAGCCAGCTTGGTAGTCCAGACAGTAACATGCTGCATATTATTTCCTTGTTCTGTTATTTCTATAATTTCTATGGTTTTTTTAATGGCAAATGGATCTCTTAATCTTGAATAATAGGAATGTAGGAAAACCAGCCATCCATGATGAAACTGAGTGTGCTTAAACTTGTTCAAACATCTAAAGATGTCTTTCACTCAAATTTAAATTTGGGCAATTATGCACACTTTTGGAAGCTGCTTCTCTACTACTGCTATGGCATTGACATTTAGGTGATGAAGATGGGAAAAGAATGCTATCATTTACAACCTTTCTTTGCTTAGAGTATTTTCTGCTTCTACCCAACGAAGGAAATCCTGAGAAAGTAAAAGACCAAAAAAAAAGAAAGAAAAAAGAATAAAGTTATGAGGCCCCAAAAAGGGCACAGGTCCATTCTCAGAGTGTGAAATAATGAGCACCAAAATGTGCAGCTCTCAAATCTAAGAGTTTGAAAGTAAGGGTGTGAAAGCTTTTCATGACTCTGGTTTGTAATACTCAACTTTCACTACAAGCTTTGTCAAATTATGTCAGGTTTTCCTGCAGTTGGAGTGGCACAGTTACCATCAAATGGCTTGAAGCTGTGGGATTCCTAATAACACCATATCAGAGGAAAAACAAAAAGCCAACCAAAAGTTAAAGTCCTTTTTGTGTTGACCCTGGCCGGCAACTAAGCACTCACCAGTTGCTCACTGCCCTCTGTGGTGGGGTGTTGGAGAGAACTGGAAGAGCAAAAGTGAGAAAAATTCATGGGTCAAGAGAAGACACTTTAATACATGAAGGCAAAAAAAGGTAGCAAAAAAACAAGTGATGCAGAGGCAAGCACTCAACACCTCCCACCAGCAGGCTGGTGCCCAGCCAGTCTCTGAGCAACAGCTTCTTTGGAAGGGCTAGGCGCAGACAGGATCTGCACCCAGAGTCTTAAATGAAAAATAAATTTCTTTGGAGGTGCTGGTAGTGGTTTCTGCAGTGAAAACAAGCAGCTTGAGTTTGATAAGGGAGAGGGGTAAGCAAATGCAGGATTGTGCAGAAAGAAGTGACACAGTCATAGGAAAAAAAGCTTTTATTTCAGCATCCAGAATGGAATTGGCATGAAAATATTGATCAAAGATGAGAAGAAAAGACTGGAGATGAATTGAGTTTGAAAAAGCTGCATGCTTTAGTTGGAGGTTTAGACAGGGAAGTTCTTAGGCATATTTTGATTAAGACTACTGTTTAGGCAAAGCTTTGACAGAAAGACCTACAGAAGAATTTGAGTCAGAGAGGACTAGCAGGCAATGGATCAGAAAAAAAAAAAAAAAAAAAAAGCAGTGGAAATGTTATCAAAGAAAGATGTGGGGAAGGAGATGACAAAACTGTTTTCATTATCTTCTTGAGTGGCTCCTGGGTTACAGAGATGCAGATTACAGTACACCTCTAGGAGTCATCCATATTGAGAAAAGCAATCTAGTGTAGGGTGTCCCTGCCCATGGCAGGGGTTGGAACTAGATGATCCTTGTGGTCCCTTCCAACCCTGACTGATACTATGATTGTATTTGGTGATGCAATGAGATTTTGGAGAAATGAGACACAAGAAGGGATGAGCAAAGAAGCAGGCCAAAGATGCAGAAGTACTGGTTCTGAGATCTGGCTAATAGCCATTAGAGGCAGTAATAAGAGTAGCTGCATTTTGTGTTAAAGATAAAAGTAGATTTGGGAGGGATGCGGTGCACATCTGACAGAGAGACTGTCAAGCAATTATAAACAACATGTTGAGTAGACTTAGGCAAACAAAAGAAGGCAGACAATAGCTGAAGCATTTGCAAATGATGAGATCTGGAAATGTGTTTCAAGTGCAAAAGTATTTCACAATAATCAATTAGGAGCTCTGAGGAGGATTGTGAGACTAGAACATCTCTCCTATGAAGAAAGACCAAGAGACCTGGGGCTGTTTAATCTGTTTAGTCTGGAGCAGAGCACTCTGAGAGGGGATCTTTTCAATGTCTGTAAAGATCTGAGGGGTGGGTGTCAAGCTGAAGGTGCCAGGCTCTTTTCAGTGGTGCCCAGTGATAGGACAAGGAACAATGGGTACAAGCTGGAACACAAGACGTTCCCCCTCAGTATGAGGAGAAACTTCATTATGGTGAGGGTGAAGGAGCACTGGAACAGGCTGCCCAGAGAGGTTGCTACTTAGCCAATGATATACCTGTTCACTTAGTACCATCTTCCAGAATATTACAGACAGTGCTCAGGTTTTGTAATTCCTATAGACCTCTGAGGTTTTAAAACTTTCTTTCTATTTTTCCTTCTGAAACACAGTTGGGCACAAGATTTTGTTAACCATTTAAAGCACTCCCATACATGGAGATACAGTTCTAATCAGATAAAGAATTATCTGCAGCTTCTACGACATGTAGTCATTATTGACTAAAAGGCTGAGGGAGCTGGGATTGTTTAGCCTGGAGAAGAAGAGGCTCAGGGAGACCTTTTTTGCTCTCTACAACTACCTGAAGGGAGGTTGTAGCTAGGAGGGGGTTGGTCTCTTCTCCCAGGCAACCAGCAGCAGAACAAGAGCACACAGTCTCAAGTTGCACCAGGGGAAGTTTAGGCTTGAGATGAGGAGAAAGTTCTTCACAGGGAGAGTCGTTAGCCATTGGCATGTGCTGCCCAGGGAGGTGGTGGAGTCCCCATCCCTGGAGGTGTTCAAGAGGGCTTGGACGTGGCACTTGGTGCCATGGTTCAGTCATGAGGTCTGTGGTAACAGGGTGGACTTGATGATCTCTGAGGTCTCTTCCAACCTTGGTGATTCTGTGACTTATACTGACTTAAAGCCAGTTACTGACTTGGACTTAAAGTCTACTTAATCCTCCCTCCCCTATTTTTAATTTTCAGATTTGAGAGTGATTGAGCTGCAGAAATTCTTCTATGTTTGTTTTCACACAGGTTATGAATGCTCCCTAATCCAGGTACTATTGTCTTGCAGTTTTGACTTATGTGAAATACTTTCTTAATGCTTAAATTGGGGAATGAATTGGATGCTATGCCAGAGGCTTTTCCTCTTTTTTTGACAGTGTATCAAAGTGCTAGCAAAATGCAAGTTAAATCGTCGAGCACTTCTTTCCCAGTTCTCTTTGGCTGACTGGCTTATGAAGCATCTCCCTGACTTGGGGTGAGCTGCAATGCGAGAGCTTTTAGCATAACAAAAGGAGTCGTGTAGCAGCCAACACAGATTTGTCCAGAACAGGCTTTGTCAAATGAATCTAATTCTTTTTCCGTGACAGGATAACAGGACAAAGGCAGCTGAGCAGCAGTAGCGTCATACATCCTGACTTTAATGGGGTTTGTGATACTCTCTCAGGTGTCATTCCAATAGACACACCAGAGAGCTATGGGCTTGGTGAAAATACTGTTGGATACAGCCTTGCTGGATGAGTGTGCCCAGAATAGCTGGGAACAACTTGTTGCCAGGATGAAGGGATGTGACAGGTGGAGTTCACTGTTTCACCTGGGCCTCAGTCCAGGCCTGCTTAATGTATTAAGTAAAAGGAGATATAATATGGGCCAAGACTATTAAATTTACAGAATGTGAAGCTGGGAGTGCATTCGGAAACATTAAATATCACCAAACTGGCAACAGCACTCTGGAGAAACCTGTGGATTGTTCCAGCTAGCTACCACAGTCTGTGTGTGCTGCCTTAGGCTGTGTCAGTCTTCAAACATGAGCTCTCCTCCCTGATGTTCTCTGGCAATGAAGCAAAAATCAGAGATGGAATGATCTATATTCATGTCTACAGTAGGTAGAACAGGAAATAGCAATCTTAGATGTCAGGAAACCCCTCTAGGATTTGGGATGCTAAAGGTCTGAGACAGGCTGCCTAGAGCTTAGATCTTTGTCACTTGTTTGAGATGTCTGAACCTGGCAGGAGGAAGGTCTCAGTTGATCCCTCCTGTCCTGGCCCCACAGAGATGAAGATACTACAGGTTGCTGTCCCAGTCCCAGCTACCTTGCAACTGGGTTGATATTCCCAAACATGCACTGAACACATATGCCAGGTCACACAGACCACTGCAGTCAGAGAGCAATCCTGCTCTCAGTACCCATGCAGACACTACCAGCACTCACTGCCCTGTTTCTACCAGAGACTGGAATGGAATGGAATGGAGTGGAATGGAATGGAATGGAATGGAATGGAATGGAATGGAATGGAATGGAATGGAATGGAATGGAGTGGAGTGGAATGGAGTGGAGTGGAATGGAGTGGAGTGGAATGGAATGGAATGGGATAGAATAGAATAGAATAGAATAGAATAGAATAGAATAGAATAGAATAGAATAGAATAGAATAGAATAGAATAGAATAGAATAGACCAGACCAGACCAGGTTGGAAGAGACCTTAGAGATCATCACGTGCAACCTGGAGAGTGAGGGAAGATGATCCTGAAGCATCCTTGCCAATTTATATCAGCAGACCATAATTCTTTGATAATAAGAGAGGTAGTACATTAAGTCTATAGCTTACTTTTTCATCTTGGTAGTGATATACTAGATGGTAATATTTATGTTACACATTACAGATGAGGCAAATGAGGACTGTTGAGAAATATTTCAGTTTTCAGTTCAGGATGATTCCCCGCCTCCCTGCCCCAGAGTACTAATAGGATGCACTGAGTGTAGAGCCATTAAGAACTGTTCACATCTTCATGGATTTTGAATGATTCTTCAATTTGAATGGAAACACATTGCTATTTTTCTCTTTCCAAATGTACAAAATCAATATTTTTCCCTTTTGAATACCATGCACATCTGCTCAGTCATGTAAAGCACCTTGCAGGATCAGCAGTTACTCAACAAATCATCGTGACCTTGGCAAAGTTAGACAAAAATATATTCCATGTGGGTGAGTGTGGCTTTGACAGCTGTCCTACATATCCTCTCTGTCCACAATTTTCAGCTCCTGATATTTATTATGACTTGCAAGAGATAACAGCTCCTAAAATCTGATTTTCAAGATAAAACCCCATATATTGGTGTAGCCACACATGCCAAACACCATAAAAAAAATATACACTCTTGTTAAAAGGAGTTTTTCCTTACTGGCATCCTACTGCCAGTAGGAAACTAACTGTTTATTTCCTTTTCTCATTACATATTCTAATGTGTATTTACATTTGTCTCAAGTCCTACATCCAGAATTTATTTGTTCATCACACATGTGGAGGATTTCAGGATAGACATATTTTGCTGAAAGGACAATGGGGAATGCCTGAATTCATGTCATCGAGGCCATATACTCCTCTGCAGTATTTAAGGCCAATGACATCCGGGCATGCATCAAGAATAGCGTGGCCAGCAGGAGCAGGGAAGTCATTCTGCCCCTGTACTAAGCACTGGTTAGGTCACACCTTGAGGACTGTGTCCAGTTCTGGGCCCCTCAGTTTAAGAAGGACACTGAGACACTTGAATGTGCCCAGAGAAGGGCAATGAGGCTGGGGAGAGGTCTTGAGCACAAGCCCTACGAGCAGAGGCTGAGGGAGCTGGGGTTGTTTAGCCTGGAGAAGAAGAGGCTCAGGGGAGACATTATTGCTCTCTACAACTACCTGAAGGGTGGTTGTAGCCAGGAGGGGGTTGGTCTCTTCTCCCAGGCAATCAGCAGCAGAACAAGGGGACACAGTCTCAAGCTGCACCAGGGGAAGCTTAGGCTGGAGGTGAGGAGAAAGTTCTTCCCTGAGAGAGTCGTTAGCCATTGGAATGGGCTGCCCAGGGAGGTGGTGGAGTCACCATCCCTGGAGGTGTTCAGGAGGGGATTGGATGTGGCACTTGGTGCCATGGTTTAGTCATGAGGTCTTGGGTGACAGGTTGGACTTGATGATCTTAGAGGTCCTTTCCAGCCTTGGTGATTCTGTGATTCTGAGGGAGATGGGCAGAATTCATCCAACTAGTCTGATTGCTGGTGCATCTGTGACAAACTCTACAAATCCTGGTGAGGTCAGGTCTCAAAAAGATCAGAGTTCAGCTGAAAGCTTCAGCTGAAAACTTTTTGTTCAGTTTTCCTTTTTTTTTTTTTTTTTTTTTCCCCCTTTAAATGGCCTTTTAAAGGGAATTTCAGACCTGTGTGGTTTAGTGCAGGTAACAGGCACTAGGCTTCATTTCTCTGCACCTCTGGAAATCCCAGCCAACACCAGTGCTTAAACACCCCATTTTAATTCCCACAGAAATAATTTCTATAATTCTAGGTTACCACCTGTCAGTAATGGTTTTCCCGTGAAATCTGGCAGGCTTTCAGAGGCCCTCTCAGCATGTGTCACCTTTCAGACACTGCTGTGTTTTGGAGCTCTTACAGGCAACAATGGCTCAGCCTGCCTAGCACAGACGTGCTCAGACCACCACTTAAACTGATACGATCTCTAACCAGAATAGGTTTTGGCAAAAGCAACCACAGCAACTGCCTGTGGTCAAAAGCCAAGCTGAGGCCCTACTAAGGAAAGTCAGATACTTGAGCACGTAACATAATGTGCTGGTGAGGACGCAGGTTGATCCTCACACGTCTTAGCTCCACCTGGGGCTTTCATTAACCTCCTGGTGGTTCAAATTCTGACTCTTAAAACAATCTAAATGCTACCTTGCACACTGATATGTTTTCATTTTTCACAGAGAAGAGCAGAAAAATCAGTGTGTAGTCTACTCTCTTGATCCTGGGGTTCAGAGCCTCATCTTTGATAATGTGCAACGCATTATTTTCACCTCTCTTCAAATTGTATCTTAGGGACCACCTCCCACAGATCCAGTGTCTGGGATAAATGAGATTCCTTCATCATTTCCTTTCGCAGTCTGAGTTCTACTGGGAAAGCAGCTGAAAGGACTTCTTGCTCTCTTTCTCCCACCCCTCCTCCACATCTATCGGAGTCATATGGCTCCTGGTTCAAACTCAAAAGGAAATAGAGTCATATTTTTGATCAGAGCCAAAACATTGTTTTAGAATAACAGCTGTCAAAACCTGGCCAAAAAGCTTCTTTTTAACTATGTATAAAGTTTCATTCTTCAGCGTGTACAGTGATTTGTAAAAGGGTCAGTGGCATTGTCTAAGACTATAAGGAGGCACTGCTGAAAGCATTTCAGTGATCAGGGAGGGGGAAAAAATTCCTTGTCAATCAACTTCTCAAACATTCAGTGATTTATTTTTTTTTCCCCCTCCTTTCAGTAGTAAAATGTTCTCAGCACAAAAGTCTTTGGATGTACATGCAATTAAGGATGGGGGAAGACTAGGGGAACATGCTGCGCATCAGGCCTGGAATGGAAAGAAAAGAGATTACAAGCCATGAGTTTTGCTAAGGTACACTTCAGAACTGTTTTTGTTAAGAGACAATAAGGGTATTGTCTACTCCTCCTCCCCCTCCACAGGCACTCTAGCCTATTCTCTTCTACTTTGTTCAAAAACATGACCAATCCACAGTGTATTAAAGGAATCATTGTTAGGTTGTGTACTCTTAATTCTTTTTCCAGACTGATTTTCCCAGCCATCACATGTGGCTGGCATTTTTCTCCATGATGTGGTCTACATACCTCCTTCCAAACCTCTGAGCCTAAGGAGATACCACAGCTGCCCGGCCCTCCCTGCCGAGACGTGCACTGGAGCACGGCTGGCACAGCTGTGCTCAGTTTACTCACAGGCAGACTAGAGAAAAGGGCCTTTCTGGATGCAAAAGCAGAGGGCTGGGGCTACCAGTGGTCAGAGGTTAACATCCAGAAGAGCTGGGATTACCTCCATATTTTGTTGGATTGACTGAATTCAGGGATTTTTTTTTGTTCTCTCCTTGAAGGCTGAAAGTGGCTGGAGGAAGCCAAGGAGCACCTGCACCTCAGCTTTGAAAAGACCAAGTTTTGAAACACTGGGTTATCAGGCTATTCCTACTAGGTCTTAAGACTTAGAAGGAAGTTTTCTGCTTCAAGTTTCAAGGAAGCTTTGCTTGAACTGTATATCACACACCACTTAAATCTTCTTCCTTGCCCAGAGGAAAGAGTGTCCAGTTCTGGGCCCCTCAGTTTAGGAAGGATGTTGTCCTGCTGGAGCGTGTCCAGAGGAGGGCAACAAAGCTGGTGAGGGGTTTGGAACACAAGCCCTATGAGGAAAGGCTGAGGGAGCTGGGGTTGCTTAGCCTGGAGAAGAGGAGGCTCAGGGGAGACCTCATTGCTGTTTACAACTACCTGAAGGGAGGTTGTAGCCAGGCAGAGGTTGGCCTCTTCTCCCAGGCAGCCAGCACCAGAACAAGAGGACACAGTCTCAGGCTGCGCCAGGGCAGGTTTAGGCTGGATGTTAGGAAGAAGTTCTACACGGAGAGAGTGATTGCCCATTGGAATCGGCTACCCGTGGAGGTGGTGGACTCACCTTCATTGGAAGTGTTCAGGAGAAGACTTGATGGGGTGCTTGGTTGCATGGTTTAGTTGTTGGGTGGGTTGGATTGGTTGATGGGATGGATGCGATGATCTTGAAGGTCTCTTCCAACCTGGTGTATTGTATTGTATTGTATTGTATTGTATTGTATTGTATTGTATTGTATTGTATTGTATTGTATCGTATTGTATCGTATTGTATCGTATTGTATTGTATTGTATTGTATTGTATTGTATTGTATTGTATTGTAAGAGCTCTCCTTTATAGCATCGCTTGGACACTATAGGAAGTCCCCATGAAAGATCTGCCTTTGGGAAGATCTTATCGCTTGTCTGTACCACTGCAACTTTTCTGCAGACTTACAGGGACAAAATCCTCTAGAGGGTTTTTTCTTTTACCAGAGTGTTAAGATATCTCCCTAAATGACCTCAGTCATATTGCAAAATGAGCTGCATTTCCGGCACAAATTAGTTCTTATCAAAGCAAACAAACAAACAAACAACAACCAAAAGCTCTAGTGACAAAATTTTGTTCACAAATGTAAGCAAAACAATCTACACTGGCACTGTTTTATAATACACACCTACCTGTGGCTGTTCCCCTCCAAATGGGACAATCTACAAGTTAATGCAGTCACTGCTAGTGCTGCAAACTCAGCTGTAAGAAACTGAAAGTCATATTGAATATGTTTCCTAAGGCCTAATCATCCACTTACAGTTGAAAGGAAACAACCCCACAACCCAAAACACTTCATCTCTTCAACAGCAGAGTAAATGCAGTTGTCTTAAGTGGACTTCCTCAGCACGTAATTGCTCAAAATTTTGTAAACAAGCCAATTGCTGCCATACAAGATGGGAAAGACGACGGCTCTGCTATGCTCTTTCTGCTGGGCTAAAAGGTTTTAGCAAGGCAGTAAATTTGTTCCTGTCAGCTAATAATGCTAGCCAGATCCAACTGTAAATACGCAAGTTTTATTATATGCAAAAGACAGAGCTCTTAAATTCGAAGATGCCACCTTTACAGGCAATGTTTAAAGGCAGTGTGATCTCTTCTATTTTTTCCTTTGGAAAAGAGTGACTGGCTGAGGTGACTGATCAAACATTCATTTTTGAATGCTTCTCAGGTTTTGTAGCAGTTAAAAAAAGTAAAGTTTTCTCAGGCTGTGTCATGCAAGACGGTGAAAGGTAATTAGGAAGTTATCTCAGAAGCTCTAGTTAGCCAGAAAAGCAATTTCCTATAAAATACATAAAATATAGGAGGGGGTAGGGAGGGGAAGAAATGTCTCAATTGTCCCACTCCAGTTTTCCACTAAAAAATGATCTTTTAACTTTTCAAGAATAGAATATTTCAGAAGCCATCAAGAGTTTACAGATGTATCAATATATAGTGAAAATGAAGTATTTAAACACTTTATTAAAAAATCCCCCAAAACCCCAGAGTTTAGTTGTAGTTAAGTAATGTCTGTATAAGGCTTCTGATGGATAAATTCTCTTTAGACACATCTAACTTCGATTAAGAGTATGATGTCTTGGTCTCTCTACCTTTTATCCACATTCATTTTTTATCTCTGTTTTGTTTTCAGTTAAAAAAAGGCTCCTTTGCACCCTGCTCCTCTTCCTTCTCCTGCTCTTGAGGGCTGCCTTCCTGGATATGGTGACTGCTGCACTTGTGCTGAGTGAAGTATAACGTCATATGCTTTGCACTGCCATTGGTATTAATTTGGCTGCCTCATTAAATCTGCTTTAATTCCAACCTGTTGGTCTTCTTTTCCCAGTTCTCCTTCTCTTCTGGGTAGGGGTCATGGGGTGAGAGAGTAACTGCTAGAGTTTAGCCCCAGATATAGACTAAATGTAAATACTGTCCAGCTACGTGTTATTTTTCAGACTACTCATTTAGGGGTCTTTACCTTCTTATTTTTTTGTGTGTCAGTTTCAAAAGAGTCTTTAAAAAAGGGGAAGAGACCACATTAGCATACAAGAAGGGACAATTTGTCACCCATTGTTCATTATCATCACTTCTGTCTCATTCATGAGGTTAAGGTGCTCATGTCACAGAGTATATGCCTGTGCTACTGAGGAGGAAGTGAATAAGGTGATGATAGGAATCAATATATGAGGCAGAAAGGATGAGAAATAGATGGGCAGTAGTTACTCAGGCCCTATCCTAGTGACAACCACTAAAGCCACTGTCAACAGGACTGGCACATCCCTCTGAAGTCGAGTTAGTCTGGCTGGGAGAAAAAAAGTCACACAACTCCTAAAAAAATGCTAGCATAATTCATGAACTGAACTTCACAATCTACAGGGAAAATGCTCTGTGCTTTGGAGCAAGAGCACGTTTTGTGTTGTGCACAGCAAGATGGAGAGATCAGAGGACAGGCCGTTGGGAAGATGTGAGGAACTCTTTCCACTGCCAGCAAACAGAGAGCAAGTGGTGCCTTGACAGAGAAGCTTACTGATTGCTTCCTTTGCAGCTAAAAATGAACTTGTCAAACAAAACACAAGCTGTTTGAAAAGGTGATGCCAACGTGAGCTAAATAGAACATTAAATTCAGGAGATGCAGGGGGAAAGTCTCATAAGCTTAGGTACTTCGAGTGCCTGAGAGCTTTTTTTGGTATTGGATTGCAATTGTTAAATGAAATTCCATAGAAGAGTGCAGACTAGAACAAGCATCTGAAGCATTTTGTATCTTCCTCTGCATCACAGAATAAACCACTTCCTGTGGGCTTCTGGTCTCCTAAGGAACTGGGACAAATCTCAGTTCAAGGGAAACTTGTTTTCTAATTCCAAGAAAGAAAATCATTAAAACCATCACCTGGCTACTCAGGCCCCCTAGGAGTGGATCAAGCAGCCTGTTGATTTTACAGCTCCAGTTTCAGGTCAGATGCCTGGGTTTGAATAGTATCATTAAAAAGCCACACACTCTCATTTGGAGGATCTAGGAGGAATGGTTCCCATAACCAACACCTCAGAGGCCACAAGCTGCAAGGTTAGCAATACTAGGTTTGGGAGCCTGGTAGGTGCACACATTCTTGATTCATCCTCCATCCTGGCTGCATTCTGCAGCATCTATTTCTCTCAGACTCTCCATCTTAGAAAATGTACTGATACTTAATGCCAGCACAGTTCAGTAATTGAGTACAACAGCTATGGTCTCTCAGTTGAAACCACAGCTAGCAGAGAAAGTTCCACATTTTCATAATCAATTCAGTGCTCACAGTATTTATACACAAAGTGGTAATTCAGCTTCCTCCAGTGTGTGAAGAAGACCACACATATTTCTCAGGGTGATACCCTACAGCCCAGCTAATGGAAGAGGTGAGAAAGTGAGGGTCTCCACTGCTGCTGCTGAACACAGGATAAAGGTGCAGTCAGCAATGAAATCCTGAAAGCCCAAGAGCTCCTTAAGGAGGTAGACTTGAAAACAGAGATCTTGCATTTATGCTGTGCTCCAAACTTTGCATATGTATTTTATCCAAGGACTGCTTAATGAAAAATCCATGAGAACAGGCACCAGGACACAATCCCAGGATAGTGGTCTTTACATCAACAGCAGGAAACAGGCTCCTGCTTGCTTGCTAGATCTTTCTGTATCCCCACAACTCTTGCATTTCTGACTGCAGAGTGGTCTAGACATTTGATTGGTAACATCCCCTGTAGGTTTTCAATGTGATCTTAAATGAAGTTGAAAGGAAGAAGCATGACTGCCCCTTAAATCGTTCTGTGACCTTCTTGTCTTTTTATCTGGAGTCCAACCACGATAATTTATTGTTACCTAAAACTAATTTGCTGTGTTGTTTGTTGTATTTTTTCCCCTCAGCTGAATACTTCTTCCACTTCTAATCATCACACTACATACTCAGGAGAGCATATTTAACTGATGTCCTGCATGTACACACTGTCTTTCTCTGAAGTATTGAAGTTGGGTTTTATCTGTCAATTTTCATCTATTATTTGGTAGTTAGGAAAGGCATATGAGGGATTTCTTGTATAAATTGTTGATTTTGTATTGGGTGAGTGCCCCTGTACTCAGCACTGGTTAGGCCACACCTTAACTGTGTCCAGTGCTGGGACCCTCAGTTTAAGAAGGATATTGAGACACTTGAACATGTCCAGAGAAGGGCAACGAGGCTGGGGAGTGGTTTTGAGCACAAGCCCTACGAGGAGAGGCTGAGGGAGCTGGGGTTGTTTAGCCTGGAGAAGAGGAGGCTCAGGGGTGACCTTATTGCTCTCTACAACTACCTGAAGGGTGGTTGTAGCCAGGAGGGGGTTGGTCTCTTTTCCCATGCAATCAGCACCAGAACAAGAGGACACAGTCTCAAGCTGCACCAGGGGAAGCTTAGGCTGGAGGTGAGGAGAAAGTTCTTCCCTGAGAGAGTCGTTAGCCATTGGAATGGGCTGCCCAGGGAGATGGTGGAGTCACCATCCCTGGAGGTGTTCAGGAGGGGATTGGATGTGGCACTTGGTCATGAGGTCTGTGGTGACAGGTTGGACTTGATGATCTTTGAGGTCTCTTCCAGCCTTGGTGATTCTGTGATTCTGAGGGAGATGGATCGTTGCTCATTTTCCTCAGCAGATGAGCAATGTCCTGACAGGTATATTTATATTTTGGTGTATATCTTTAGTCAAACTGGTGGCTTTTTTGTAGGGTTTCATGATTTATTCCTTGGTTTATAAAATGATGTAAAGCTATCAAAATGAGTTGAATTTGGAGCCCTTCACCCTGAAACTAAAAAACCATGGGGAAAAAAAAAAAAAGTCAAATAAATTCTCGAGCTTGCAGTTAATAGATATTTCATCAAGATTAGGAATGTAAAATTGCTTGCTTTCTGTTTTCTTTCTCTCTGAATCTCTTGTTACCTCCTGAGCTTCACTGCTTAAGCTTCTGTGCTCAAAGAGGACAGTTTGCCATTCAATTTTAGCTGTGCTGCTCACCGAAAGGGCCTGGAAAAGCTGGGTGGCTACTTTGCTAAACCAAGAAGGCAGGAAGAGATGGGGCAGAGAGACTGATAGAACAGGGTCCTTCTGTGGTTTCCTGGCACCATGGTGCAACACTGATGCAAACAGGTTTTATACCTGAAAGGCTCTTCGAAAAAGGCACCGTGCACAAAGCAAGCCCATTTCAAAGACTTTGTGGGGATCACAGCTGGACTTGCACACATGTTACCAGGGAATACTTAGCCCTAGGGGGGGGTCTTCAAAGAATAAAATAAGTTTTTTTTAAGAAAATGACTTTAATATTTGTATTATCATTAGTTTACTTAAATAAAAGAGGAGAGGGAGCAACAAAATAAGCAGCATTCTGAAGCACCAGAGCTTTTGAATGCTAGCATGTCAGGATTCAAAAAGACCCTTTCTTTTGCTTGTGTTTGGCAGAAGTACTGTGGAAACATGACCTTTTACATACTCAAAAGGGAGAAAGATGAGTTCCTACAAACAAAACAAAAGCATTCTCAATGAAATTAACAGGGGACAACATCAATGCTGAGAAATCAGCCTAATGTTTGCTCATCTGGAAAAAATCTAGGCATCGGATTTGTTTGATGAATAGTAGTTTTTAATATACATTAGACAATGTTTCTTGTATTAGAGGAGAAGACAGTTGTTTCTTCAAACAAGATTCAGGTCTGCTTTACCAGAGTAAGTGAAGCAGGCCAGATGGGACTGTGGGAATACCACACAATATTTTCCAGAAAAGTCCATCCAGATTTTTCACAGAGATCATGCCAGAGATCTGTTTCATCTCTCACATATGTGGCCAAATACAACTCTGGTGTAAGTCCAGTTAATTGAGGGGTGTTCCAATAGGATGGACTGGGTGTACTTTGGGTTAATTTGGCGCTGATGAGAGAAGAATAAGGCAAAGCACTGGACACTCAAAGTCAAACTTTCTAGGTCAGCAGTGAAGTTCAAGATTTGTTGTGGTGATAAATTATTCAGATACACTATCCCTTCTTTCGGATTCAATCACTTGACTGATTTGGTGAATCTTTGTGTTCTTTTAGAGAGAGAAACTGCAGAGTGAGCAGTTTCTCCAGTGCCCTTCCATTATTCACAAAGAATACGCCTAATCTTAGGTCATCAACAAAGGCAGATTCCAGTAAGAGCTAATTTTTGTGCCCACTGGTCTGAATCTGTTGTAGGAGGACACTAAACCTATGCTTCTAAGTGCTTTTATTTTTGAGCATATTTACTACATGTGGGCTTTGTTGTGGTCTGCTTGAATAAGTGTTTTTGCCACTTCCCTCTTGCATTCAGCCGCGTTAACCTGTGACTGAGCACTTAGAATTGTTACACCAGCCTTGAAATAAATCTCTGATATGATGACATTTCATCATATTACTGCACTACGAGCTGTGGCTTGCTGAGAATCTGAAACCACAGCTGAGATAAAACACCTTCGTGTCTTGCTGTTCCATGTGTTGGCACATGCACACGCATGAGCACTCCTTGGAAACAAGCAATTTGCAGCGTGCCAAAGAGATTTGGGGTTCAGTGGGTTCCAGAGTCCTCTTTTTTTTTTTTCCTCATACCTGATCTTGGCATGCTTAAAACCCTGGAAAGTCACAACTGACTTTCCACATAGCCATCCTGGTTGGCTGAGAAGCTGAGCCACACAACAGGATATCCAGCTATTGAGCGCTGCTGTCACAGGTGGCCAGCAGTGCAGCTGCAAAGAGCTTCCTGCCAGGAGGGCAGAGCGGGTCCACAGGAAGAAATGTTCCTTTCCTCTTCCAATCTGTTTTCAACTATAAAGGAAGGCCCAGGCTCACACTGCTACGGCGGATCTGCCTACGCAGCGTTTTTCAGCTGGAGCAAAACCTCAGCTAACATTTCTAACAATAACTGCCCCAAGTGGAGCAGACCTTTTACAGGGCTGCGCACAGCGGGGAGCCCTACCTTTAATGCAGAGCTGCCCTGAAGAAATGTTTCAGCTTGATTCTGTTACTGTTGTGCATAATTGTGTCATCATTTTATAGATCACTTAAGAGCAGTCAGCCGTGTGCAAAAAGAAGCACAACAAAAGGAGCAGTTACCTTTTTTTTTTTTCCCCTTGAAATACCACAAGTCGGCAACTCATATGCTTCCTCTTTTGTCCTGCAATCACCCATGAAAACACTTACAAGAGCAAAATCGCTTCCAAACAATCCTGGAACTTCTACTGTAAAGAAGAAAGGAGGCAGATGACTTCTATCTGTGAATTTTACAAGCTGACACTTCAAATCAGGGACAGTAACATCCTGGTGAGGTAAAGCTAATGAAAGAGGAAGAGGGTGTTTGTCCATAGCAGTGTTCACAGAAAATGTGCACAACTTCACCGTGTTATGGGGAGCCTAAGCTCATTCCCAGGACGCCTGTGTGCTAAAGAAACAAGAACAGGGATTAGGAATGAAGAGAGGACAGGTTTTTAAACACTGTTACAGTGAGTTAAAACTTGCAGGGGAGAATTGGCAGCTGAACAAATAGCAGACGCACGGTGTCACAGAATCACAGAGTGGTAGGGGTTGGAAAAGACCTCTGCAGATCATCTAGTCCAGCCCCACCTGCTAAAGCAGGGTGACCTAGAGCAGGTGCACAGGAAGGTCTGTTTTGAGTCTCCACAGAAGGAGATTTCACAACCTCTCTTAGCATTCTGTTCCAGTGCTCCATCACCATCAAGTGTAAAGAAATTGAACTTTTTCAGTGAATAAGTGCAGGGCTCAGCTATCTGAGGTGAAGAGCAATTGCCATTGCCTTCAGAACTGGGGTCTTAATGCCAGTATGAAAGGCCAGTAAGATGACAGGAAAAATTTCAACAGATGCCAGACGATTTGCTAGCTCTGATCCTACAAGTTCAGGCGCTGCTGAAGACAGCACTCTGTGGTCTTCTCTGCTCATTAAGTGGCTATTCTGTTTCATCCTAAACCTCAGTTTTCAGCCTAGGAATTCTGAGGGTCTTAAACTTAATACTGCAGAAGATGTTCTCTGAATTATCTATACTCCAAAATAGCTGGTATTAATCTACCAGGGTACTTGGAAAAGTAACACACAGCCATTGTTTCTAAAAAGACTTTAATGAAGACTATTCCAAGAGACCATCTTAATGGACTTGGTGATACTGTGATACTGTGACTTACCAAGCACAATCAATTGATTGTGTGATAAAAGTCTTCCCCTTCTCAGAATTTGTCACATTAATCATTGGAAAATTCAAAATGGGCCTTCTCCTCACGAGGGTGTATTCCTAAAGCACTCAAGGAATTGATAATGCCACAAACATGGATGGCCTTACCTTGTTATCCTGGAAAACTGCCCATTAAAAAGCCAATTTAAATAAAATGTCTTGCCAAACATTTGTAACTGGTTGCTCTGAAAAGGGTATTTTTCAAAAGTGAATGTCACAAGCCCGAGTGTAAGATGAATTACACCATGTAATTTACCATATATGCACTATTGATACCAGAGGAATTACTTGTCATTTGATATTAGGGTACCTGAGAGAAAGATCTAACTCTTTGAAGTCCAGTATAATGTAAAAGTGCCCATTTACACAAGGGAAAGGAACCATGGCTACATTCTTCAGTGCTCTCTGTGCTGTAATTTTAGAGAGCAATTCTCCATAATGATGATTATTTGCTAAATGAAATGTCTTGAAAATACAGCGCAAATACATTCCCCCACTTTCTCAGAAATAAAGCCATATGATTGTCTTTCCCTTTGGCTCAGAAGCTACCAAGTAGCTACCAGCCAGTCTTATCCTGTCATATTTAGATGAGTGCTGCAGATGTGAGGATTATCTTTTCACTTTCTTATCCCCACAGCTTAGATGTCAGACAACCAGACATTGGAAAACATGCAGTACCATGAAATCTCACAGTTTGAAGGTAATTGGGTTCTAGCTGAGGTCTTAGAGCATCAGAAACCTTTGTCAACTCCTTCAAACTATGCTGAAACTCAGTTCTGCAAATTCATGTGGAATTTGTGAGACAGAGTTTACCTGCAAGGAGCCAGGCTGAGGACAGAGTCAGAGGTCATCCATGGTCTGGCATAGAGTGAGGAAGCACTGGAACAGGCTGCCCAGAGAGGTTGTGGAGTCTCCTCTGGAGACTTTCAAAGCCAGCCTGGATGTGTTTCTGTGTGGCCTGCCTTAGGTGATCCCACTTTGGAAGAGGGGTTGGACCCTATGATCTCTGGAGGTCCCTTCCAACCTCTAACGTTCTATGATTACACTGAGTTTGAAGCAAACCTTTCCAGATAGAAAAGCCTCCTCTAAAAAGAACCACAATTAGCAGGTTAGATATTTCTTATCATTCTGACTTAATTATAAAACAGTTGAAATGGGTGTAGAATCCATCTGTTTTTCATATTTGTAAACCTACTGCTCCCTTTGAGGCAAAGACTAACAATGAGCACCCAGCCAGCACTTAAGGGGTGTAGCCAGTTTTGTCCTGTTTGCTGTTTCAATATGGTTAAGAGCAGAATTAAACACATTTTAGCTAGGCTCAAAACCATGCTGTGGGAGACAGAGGATTACATTTTTACATTGAGAAAAGACATTCACTTCACAGCGTTATTTAGCATTCTTGTACCTTTCTTCTGCTGGAAACCAATAGTATTTTAGTTGGAGACAAGATCCTTCTTTCTCAATAAGGAAAACAAAGAATAATGACAGAGATGTTTTATTTTGTGGGAAAAAAAGGTAGAGGTCATTAGCTTAGTCAAGCTGCATCAAGCACACTAGAGCATGACAAATGCAAACATATGCAACCTAGTTCACCAATCTGTGACTGACAGTCATGATGAAAATTATCTGGACATATATGTTTCACAGATATAAACCCAAGTGTATTTCATATCAACAAAACCATGACCAAACAGTCTAGCATCTCAAAGCTTCCCAAATTTTATAAGCCAAATCCACTAAATAAATGCTACTAAGTGATACTACTGTATAACTAGGAAAATAATCTCTCCTTTTTTAAAATGAAAGATCATTTTGTTCCCTCAGTGCAAATCAAGAAAAACAGACTGCTCTGGCAGCTATTTGTATTTGTCACAAGCCCTATGAGGAGAGGCTGAGGGAGCTGGGTTCGCTTAGCCTGGAGAAGAGGAGGCTCAGGGGAGACCTTATTGCTCCCTACAACTACCTGAAGGGAGGTTGTAGGCAGGTGGGGGCTGGTCTCTTCTCCCAGGCAACCAGCACCAGAACAAAAGGACACATTCTCAAGCTGCACCAGAGGAGGTTTAGGCTGGATGTTAGGAAGATGCTCTTCCCAGAAAGAGTGATTTGCCATTGGAATGTGCTGCCCAGGGAGGTGGTGGAGTCCCTGTCCCTGGAGGTGTTCAGGAAGAGACTGGATGGGGTGCTTGATGCCATGGTTTAGTTGATTAGATGGTGTTGGATGATAGGCTGGACTTGATGATCTCTAAGGTCTTTTCCAATCTGGTTAATTTTATTCTAATCTATAATATATAATCATGAACCTCTTTTACAGATTAATTAACCTTCAGTTTCTCTTTAGAAAGCTAGGACAAGTTAATGACTCCCCCAAATAATTTTCTCAGCAAGCCTACTGGTAATTAACAAAGCCTGCTCATCTGAAGACACTACAGTTGGAGGGTTATTGCTGCTGCCTGATCTTAAGGTTGCTGACACTTTGCATTATAAAGACCTTTATTCATTTCAGTAATAATAAAAAAAAAAAAAAAAAAAAAGAGAGACATTTTGCTGAAGACATTGTCCCATCTGCTTATGCAGCTCAAAATACAGACTGAATATTCTCAACATTGTCATCCCCTATGCCAGCTGAACACTGAAGCAAAGAGTGAACAAAATACTAAAACCCCACACTATTGATGCCCACCAAGACTGTGACATCTGGTAGATATTTCATTTCCTGGTGAACTTTAAACTACACAAATCAATGAAGCCTGTGCCTCTTATTTATTTGTTTGGTTTGTTTTATTTCAATTTATTCTCACTTTGGCTCTTAACAAATTGGAACACTAAATGAAGTCATGTCAGAACTGCAGTCTTATCACTGGGATTATCTTCTAGGCTAGTGGGAACTGACTTTTGCCAGCTGGCTTTACTTATTAGCATAAATTCTTACCATGATGTTAGGAAGAAGTTCATGGAAAGAATGATTTGCCATTGGAATGGGCAGCCCAGGGAGGTGGTAGAGTCACCATCATTGGAGGTGTTTAGGAAGAGACTGAATGAGGCGCTCGGTGCCATGGTTTAGTTGATTAGATGGTGTTGGGTGATAGGTTGGACTCAATGATCTCAAAGGTCTTTTCCAACCTGGTTAATTCTATTCTATTCTGCTTAAAGTGGTCACTAAGATAGTTCTGCATGATGCAGGTTACTAATCACCCACAGACTAATGGACACCATCGTTAAAAGCAAAATGCAATGAAACCTGTCCTGCAGAAACAGTTTCTTCAAAGGTTTTGGGGCCCATACTTGGAATAGTCTTTCACAATGAACTTATATTGCTCAGTAGTCTTTGAAATGTAAGATGGACATAATTTTCCTATGAGGAAAAGAGATAAATTGCAATTTACCTTATTCACAGTTTTCAGTTATTTTGATTTTTGCACGTTGCTTTGCCCTAAGTACACTATCTTGAAAAGCATCCACGTTTAGCTCTGTCAAATACACACTCAACTATTCATGACTTTCCAGATTGCCTGATATTTTTCATCAAGGCTTGCAGAAATCTGCAGTCAGCATCCTTATGTTACTTTTCATTAGTTTTATTCACCAAATTGTCGCAGGGAAATAAGGACAGAGATCACCCATCACTTCCAGAAACTCAGTGACAATTCAATGAATGAACAACTCAGTGTCTGAACACACTACATCCAGATTCAATTGAATTTCTGAATTCCTGAGAACAGTGTAAGGCAATTCTCCCCCAGAGGGTCTAAGAAAACAAAATGTGCACGAGGAAGTGCTATAATAAACTGATAATAGGTTTCCATCGAGGATACAGAGGAATTTTCTATACATCCTCCTAGGACGGCAGTAAACCAGACTCAATAGCAGAAAGCTAGCCATTTCCATAGAGAAAAAATCAATTAGCTGCATAGCAAGGAGGGAGGTCCAAGAACCAGCCTTGATTTTCTGTTGAGACATGCTCTCAGCTGTGACTGGGGAGCTGCCCAGGTTGAATAACTGATGTCGGCAGAGGAGAAAGTTCAAAGCTGTATCAATTGGATGACTGGTTAGTGAGCATTGCTCTCACTGCACTCCCAGAGAGCTTAATGCAAGCTACATTGACATTAAGTACCTGTTGGGTCTTATACACAGGCTTCTGGTGGTCACCAAAAAGCTGGATAGTCACATCTTTTTTTCTTTTTCTTTCTTCCCCCCTCCACCTTTATCTGTAGTTTCCATTAAAGTAAGCTAATAACAACAGCAAGAAAAGAGACTTAGCTTTTAAACACAGGCCTAACACTGATGTAAACCTGTATCATGAAGAAAGAAGAAACTTATTTTATATAAATTTGGGCTTAAAAGCAGGTTTCCTTGCTTGCAGGAAAACCTGCTTTTCTTTTCTCTTCTCTCTTTTATTCTCTCTTCTTCCCTCTTCATCCAATTGGCAAACTTAAGGCATATTTAACCTCATGGCTGTGACTCCTCTTTTCCCCATAGTCTCGTGACTGGAGCATCTGGGATGCAGGAAACATCTGTTCTGATTCTCTCTTGCCTGGACATGATTTGAGCACTCACCCCCCAACACATTCTTCTGCATTGGTACTCTCTGAAGAGGTGAGGAAAAGGAAAAGTTCTTCTTGCTTTCATACTTTTTCACGCTTGTTACTCTTACAATTTGCATGTTTGTGTCTTGAGGCAAATGATTTTCCTTACATACTGTACATAAATGCTGCTATGCTGAACATGCAATCCTCAACTGGATCTAATCCCAAATACCAGCACAGAGCACACAGAGAAAAATAACAACAACAAAGTACTTTTGTAATTCTCTTTCTTTCAGCATGTGTTCCTTCAGGAGCAAATTGGTTCCTTCAGGTTTCCAAACCATTTGGTACAAGACTTTGTAACTATTCTAGAGAATTTTTTGCTAACTTGGTTTGTGATGATGGCACACACTGAACAACAAGTCAGCTAAGAAACAGGTTTAGTAGTCATGAGGTCTTGGGTGACAGGTTGGACTTGATGATCTTTGAGGTCCTTTCCAACCTTATTGATTCTATGATTCTATGACTATCTTAGGTAACCACTGCAAAGCAGGTGGACTCTAATAACAATGTAAGATCACTGCTTGTTCAAGGATTTGCCTGTAAAGCTGCCATTTGCTGAAAGGGTATGTATGTAACATGAACCCACTTTCCTCCTCACATGTCTGTATTTGCAGTTGGTCATTAAAGTTATCAGCCAATTTGGAAACAGAAAAGAAACAAACTCAAGCATGTGTTAAACACACTCTGCAAGAAGATCTGAAATGGTGGCACATGCATGCCATGAAGGCAAAGGGTGTTTTCTTCAAGTTCTTCCTTATTTGAGATTCACCTTGTGAGAATACCTTTAAAGCAATTCCTCCTTTATGGTTTTCTTGTTTTATGTCCTTCCCAGGAGATGCCAACTAAAGTCAGAACTTACCAGCACAATCATTACGAATACATAGCTTTCTCTAACTTGAATAAGGGCAAATCTTCCCCTACAAAATAATGTTTGCAGAAAAATAAAAAGGTAAAGAAATCCCACAGATCATTTCCATATAAAAAAGGAGGCAGGATCAATATCTTCTGTGAGTTAAGGGGGATATATGGAAGTACAATGAGGAGAGGCTGAGAGAGTTAGGATTGCTAAGCCTGGAGAAGAGGAGACTCGGGGAGAACTTATATTGCTCTCTACAACTACATGAAGAGAGGTTGTAGCCAGGAGGGGGTTGGTCTCTTCTCCCAGGCAATCAGCACCAGAACAAGAGGACACAGTCTCAAACTGCACCAGGGGAAGTTTAGGCTGGAGGTGAGGAGAAAGTTCTTCACAGAGAGAGTTGTTAGCCATTGGAGTGTGCTGCCCAGGGAGGTGGTGGAGTCCCCATCCCTGGAGGTGTTCAAGAGGGGATTGGACGTGGCACTTGGTGCCATGGTTTAGTAGTCATGGGGTCTTGGATGACAGGTTGGACTTGATGATCTTTGAGGTTTTTTCCAACCTTATTGATTCTGTGATTCTACAATTTCTTTGCATTTATTCTGCCAGGTCACAGCCTTTCCTTCCATTTTCCTGTTGCCATGATTCACTTTTATTTGCTGAGTTCTGTACATACCCTCTGGGGTATGGAAAGCAATTCTGAAGAGTACAATAGATGGAGAATGTTTGACAAGATGCCTGTGGCTTCATTTGTATTCATATTTGATTATGACAGACCTTTTGAAGAGAAAGGTAATACCATGGTGATTTCTTGCCTCTCTTTACTTCTGACATGAGGAAAGTCTGCATTGCTTTTTTTCTGACATACCTTTATCAACCACTCTGTTGTTTTCAGAAAGGGTACACACAAATGTAAGGAAACTTTGCCGTACTCATCTATTAAATTGTCCTGACTGAAGAACTATGTTGAACAAATGCAACCCAACCCACATTCAATTAGCCTTTAAATGCAAATCAACAACGAAGGACGCTAATTTCTTTATATGACATCACGCAGAAAGATTAATTTTGTCTGGAATACAACCAAAAGCCCTGGGGGTGCTTATCAACAGTCTTCAGTGGAGGAAATGATCTTTTTTTTTCTGATGCAAAACAAACAAGCATTAGTTGTTTTCACAGCTCTGACCTAAGATCTTTCCCGCTGTATCTTACTGTGTTTTTAATCCATCTTACTAGACCCAGCAGCAGGTGTGAGGCAATTGAAAACAATGTAAAACTGAATTGTTTCTTTCACTTCGATGTGAACTTCTGCAGTTTGCATTCTTGGAGAGGAATTAGTTCAAGGTCAACATTATTGACATGTTAACAGGCTGTTCGCCACAGATGAACGTTTGCCAAGGTCACTCAAAGCCCAGACTGCCAAAGGATGCGCACAACTTTTCAAAGGAAAAGAAAAGAACAGCCAGCAGACTGTGTTATCCCAAGCAGGTAATTTTGAAGCTATTGCTGGAAGGCAGGAAAGTGTGGTCGCTAAAATGTTCAGGAAAGTCTTTCTCCTTTTGAAGATGCAGTAAAATTGGTTGCACATTCACAATGCTATAGCTGCAGAGGTGGCAGAAGCATGAAGAGTTTCAGATTGTGCGAGGAGGATTCCAGCCACATGTCATACTGCTTTTCGAAAGGCTCTGAACTGCTCAAAGCACAGAAGACCTCTTGTGAGGAAATGCAGGAATGTGACACTCTTGACTGCAGGGTCCACAGCTGGTTGAGCTCTTTGGCCTTGTGTTCTGCATGTTCCGCAGCCCATATGTAACTACACAAGATGAGTGGGATGCTTACAATTAAGAATATTATGCAGATGACTAGTAAGTTGCCTGGACTGCTTAATGTTGATGTGCTTGGGCTGGATGTCAGTGAATTCATGTTTAAGGGGAGCTGTGAGTCAGAAAGCTGCAATGGTGTTGATCCGTGTGGAGAGCTGCAGGTGAAATCAGCCTGGCTGGGAAGGATCCACCATGGGAGGAGTGGCAAGAGCAAATGGTCAGATGTTTAAAAATTACAGCTCAGACCTGACACAAACACTGGCCAAAGATATCTCACTGATGCTCGAAGAAAGATTCAATGCACAGATTTATTACTGCCTGGATCCCAGTCCTAGTATCCATCTTTTTCTGTGCTCCATACGATATTCTCATCCTGTGTCTTTGGGTTTAATGAATTTTTGGGCTGGGTAGCTCTTCTGGGTCTTGTATGGACCTCTAGGAAAACATATGAGAGATTTTCCTATTTTATGTTATTTAATTTATTTTAATTATGTTATTTTATTTCCTTTTATTTATTTTATTTTACTTTTATTTTACTTTATTTATTTTATTTTATTTTATTTTATTTTACTTTACTTTATTTTATTTTACTTTTATTTTATTTTATTTTATTTTATTTTATTTTATTTTATTTTATTTTATTTTACTTTATTATTTTTGATATCATTCCAATAAGTCAGCTTTAGAGCTGGGACACTTTTTCACTTGTATCAGACTAGGGTTTTGACCTATTTAGAAGCATTTTTTACCCAAGATCAGATATATTTGTTACAACTCAGCATTTACTCAGTGGTGACTTTCAGAAGAAAGACTTCATCTATTACTTTAGATTGATTGCTGTGTTGAGTAACGTGCTGTTTCACTAGACTCTGTTCAAACTTAATGTTCTGCTGTGTGCCATTCTAATGAAAGCCTTGAGGCTTGTTGGAGAAGGAACCTACAGTCCTGTGTATTAAATAAATCTCTCCTTTACATATTTCAGTATTAAGTAAATCCAAACTTGATTTCAGGAGAGTGAAAAAGAAAACTTGACAGTGACTCAAACAGTCAAAGGGTTCTGCTGAAACAGGGGTAGAGGAAGCACACCTCCAAGAAAGTCTCATTGATAACCTGATATATTGAACCATGTCTTGTCATTAATATTCCAGTGACTTTAGGAATTGTTTATCATTCCTGTTCATGCTCTCTTGAGACTTTGCAATTCAAGTTTAGTTTCATTCCTTTTTTACTTGATGATCTCTGAAGTCTTTTCCAACCTTACTGATTCTATGATTCTCAGTTACTGACATCCAGTTGAACCTTACTATTATGAAAGAGTAGCCTGATTTTAGTCTTTAATTCTGAGAAATGAAATCAGGGTAGGAGGACAGGTGTCTCCTTCCCACCCTCAGCCCCCACAAACATAATTCCTTATGGAATTCTATATTCCTTAAGGAATAAATCTATTACTTCATGTTTCTGAAAAAGTCAAACAAACAGGTTTTTTTTTTCCCCCACACAATTCTGTCAGCAAAATGACAGTTACAGGGCTGCTACCTGTCTATAGCAATTGTAAATACAAGCTTTCAGCAGTGGATTCTTCAGACTTTTATCCTTCACTGTTTGTTTTTTTTTAACTGAGATTAGAAGCCTTTCACTAAAAAGGTGTGCTAAAATGGCTTTTATTTTTTTGGAGATACATCAGTCATAGATGAATAGCTCATAGATGACAAGCTATGACATGTACAAATACCAGTGGGGTAGGTGTGGGGACACAGCATCAAGCTGCACCAGGGGAGGTTTAGACTGGATGTTAGGAAGAAGTTCTTCATAGAGAGAGCGACTGGCCATTGGAATGGGCTGCCTGGGGAGGTGGTGGAGTCACCGTCACTGGAGGTGTTCAGGAGGAGACTTGATAGGGTGCTTGGTGCCATGGTTTAGTTGATTAGATGGTGTTGGGTGATGGGTTGGTCTCGATGATCTCAAAGGTCTCTTCCAACCTGGTCTATTCATTCTATTCTATTCTATTCTATTCTATTCTATTCTATTCTATTCTATTCTATTCTATTCTATTCTATTCTATTCTATTCTATTCTATTCCATTCCATTCCATTCCATTCCATTCCATTCCATTCCATTCCATTCCATTCCATTCCTCTCTATTCTATTCTAAATTTATTGTTTTTATATATATAATATATATGTATATACACATATATATAAATTTGATAATATAATGTGTATATATATAGTTTATAATATGATATGATATGATGATACGATATGATATGATACGATATGATATGATATGATATGATATGATATGATATGATATGATATAATATGATATAATATAATATAATATAATATAATATAATATAATATAATATAATATAATATAATATAATATAATATAATATAATATAATATAATATAATATACCCCAGAAGTAACTCAAGAGTGAGAGGGCTTTGTGTATTTCTTTGTTTCTAGGGCTTGGTTTTGTTTGTTGCCTTGGTTCTCCCGTAGTTCAACTCTCAGACTTGCTTTCTACTGGTTTTTAACAGGCAAGAAATCCAAGCTGTGATGTCTTCCAAAATGGTGTGGTTAAGGTCCCTTGACAGCTATTGAAAAATATCTAGCAGTGCTGGGAAGTGAAAACACTGTAAGGAGAATCCAGAAGAGGAAAAAAAAAAAATCATTCAAGATCAATAGTCTTTTCAAAGTCCAATGCAGCATGAGAAAAACATTGAATTAGCTTGGAAGGGGTTCTATAAAATCCTGATATGAACCGTAAGTTTTCCTTATTGAACGATAAATTGGTACAATAATGCTCAGAACGGTGAGAGAACAAGCAGCTATAGCAATCCACTGCATCCATTTGTAAACTAATCTACCAATATTGCTCCTGGCAATCTGCTGGTAGGAGAAAATGCAACAACAGAGAGCAGACAGCAAACCTGGAAATAGGTAGCTAAATATATCAAATTTCAGCTGTTATTGTTCGGAGCTAGAAAAATATTGTGAATGTGCTCTGCATGACCCAAAAGCAGAAATTCAGAGCTTACCTCACACTGTTGTGATGATGATGAACATTATTATTAACAGTGAAATGAAGATTTTAGCAATGACATTTATTTTTAAGCTGGAAGTATTCCCCATTTTCAGGTTGTTAAGAGAAAGTCCTTCAAAGAAAGGGTAATTGGCCATTGGAATGTGCTGCCCCGGGAGGTGGTGGAGTCACCATCACTGGAGGTGTTCAAAAAGGGATTGGATGTGGCACTTGAAGCCATGGTTTAGTTAGTCATGAGGTGTTAGGTATTAGGCAATAGGTTGGACTTGATGATCTCTGAGGTCTTTTCCAACCTTGTTGATTCTATGATTCTATGTGTGTTTTGTCCAAGAGAATTAATTACGTGCCAAGGCTGCTTGATATATCTACTGTTGTTGCTTTACTTCCTCATTGGATCTCTGATTTGCCACTGGCAAGAACAGATTCATAGGAGCAGCAGAAGCTTCTGCCTGTGTCTCTGTAGAGAGTTTCTGCCCCTGCTCCATGGCCAGAATGTCTGAAATATCAGCTTATCCATCAAAGTTGTGGAAAACACAGCATTATAATCCAGCCCTGACTGGATGTTTAACTGCATCCCATTCCAAGCTTCAGCCAGGCGCTCCCATTCTTCTGACCGGAGACATTTGTAAAACTCATGGAATCAAAACAAGATCATCTTCCAAATTCCACATTTCCCTTTGGAAATGACCAGGATGTGCTGAACTATTAATCATTACTTAGGCATGATGTTTTTTGAATGATCATGCTTAAGATATCCAGGCAACACCCTCACATATGAAATCTAATCATTCTCCTATCAATACTACCTAGCCAGCATCTGACTTCCTCTCAGAAGCCAACTCAAACACTGATCATATAGCTTGGTGGTTATATTTTCAGCCAGGATTAAATTGGCCAAAGTGTTTAAAGAAAGCTGAGCCCCTGCACAAAAGTGTTTGGATAGAGTATCAGCAAAGTCAAATGCTGACATAAGCAGACAGCTGGCTACCCAAAGGCTAGGTCTGGAGTTCAGTTCTATCTTATTTTAAGTGTCTCCTATTTTGCATTTGAATCATTCACAGAAAAATACTTTTACACCAAGAGGGAAAATTCTAGCCTACGAGTGAAGAAAAGCTGCCTCCCGTATTCTGACCTCCTACCTACAATGTACATTGGAATTCTCTCTGGTGACAGCAAGTGACCAACTTAACCACACCTACAGTCACAGTTTGAATGAGATTTTTTAGCCCTAAAATTTTGCTGCTAAGCAAGTAACTGTAGTAACATTTGTCACACTCCCTTCTCACCTGCTTTTGAACTTTAGCTTACTTTTAACTTTTTTTTTCTTTTTTCCTCTCTTTTTTTCCCCCTTAGATAAATAATAGTTGAATTCTGTGGCAGCTAAATTCTATCACTCAAATAAAGCAAGCATTTAGTAATAGATCTCTGTAGGCTCTGATTCAGGTACTATATGTTTCAGTGGAATGTGAAGAGAGCAGTAGGTTAGTGTGTATGGAGGGCAAGGACACAGAACCAGCTGTCTAATTTTAGCTACCATTTATCTTCAGATAAAGCCCAGGCCTGACTTCACACCTAAAACCTCTTCATAGTCACTGGGGGAGACTGTGTCAGTGGAATCATTGTGGGTTTGGTGTGCAAGTATACAGGTAAGGCTAGGCAGGGGCTGAGAGCGTGGGGTCAGTACAAGAGGTGAGAGAAGGGATGAAATGCTGCCACGTAATATACAATGACAGGATGGAACTGGGGTGAACCAGATGATCTCACAGGGATGTTTGATGAGGCTACTCAACAGCTTTTCAAGCACTTTGAGACCTTATGGCTAGTAGACAGGCAGTTTGTCTAGAACTAAAATCCTTGTGATCTCAGAGGGATGAATTGCACACATGGAGTTTGTACTTGCAGGGTTCATATTCAGCTGTAATCTTACAGTTTTAAATCCATCTGGAGAAAGGCAAATTCCCCTGTAGCCTTACCTTCCCTGTTACAGCATAAAGGAGGCACTAAAGATTTTAAAAGTTCCATAATTAACCCAGAGGCCAGTAGCAGCCTGAAATGAGTGAACTGAGGTGGACACTAAATGGTGGGGGGTTATAGTTATTACTAACTTTATTTGTAAGAAACAACTACACACGAATCAAGACTATGAAAGTGATCTACAGCTTCATAAAGCATTGCACTGACACAAAGAAACAATAAAAGTCTTTCCACATGAAAGATGACACCAAATAAATACTGTGACTGGCATTGCTTCTCTAAGTTCTGCAGCTTTAGTATATATATTCTGCTTATAACACAGGTAAAGAGAGATGGATATTGTAAAATGCTCCAGTGATACACTTGCAGATATATTATGTATATGGAACAGGTTGCCCAGGGGAGTGGTAGAAGCCCCATCCCTGAAGGCTTTTAAGGCCAGGCTGGATGTGACTCTGAGCAACCTGATCTAGTGTGAGGGGTCCCTGCCCATGGCAGGGGGGTTGGAACTAGATGAGGTCCCTTCCAACCCTAAAATTCTATGATTCCATGATTATGTGCAACTCCTGTACAGTGCCAGGGGTTGCAGAGAAGCAAGACCCACCCACAGAGGGACCATTAACCTAGCTTTTGGGGTTTTAGTGTTCAAACCAAAGTAATCAAAGAATATTTTTTTTATAAGAGGGTGGAAAGACAATTCAAACTATGCAAAGGAAATCATCAGGGCACAAAGTCTGTTCTTTGTTTAGAGTGACAAGGAAAGGCCAGCTGCATTTGCAGGCAACAATAAATGTACATATTGAAAATGTCTAGATTTGGAACAGAAGTCTACAACACCACCAGCACAGATATGATGGGGAAGAGTAAGTGGGAAGGGAAAGTAAAGTATATAAAGTACTCATCTGGAGCACAAGCCCTGCAAGGAGAGACTGAGGGAGATGGGGGTGCTTAGCCTGGAGAAGAGAAGGCTCAGGGCAGACCTTATTGCTTTCTACAACTACCTGAAGGGAGGTTGTAGCCAGGTGGGGTTGGTCTCTTCTCCCAGGCAACTAGCATCAGAACAAGAAGACACAGTCTCAAGCTGCACCAGGGGAGGTTTAGGCCGGATGTTAGGAAGAAGTTCTTCACAGAAAGAGAGATTGGGCATTGGAATGTGCTGCCCTGGGAGGTGGTGGAGTCACCATCACTGGAGGTATTCAGAAAGAGACTGGATGGGGTGCTTGGTGCCATCGTTTAGTTGATTAGATAGTGTTGGGTGATAGGTTGGACTTGATGATCTCGAAGGTCTCTTCCAACCTGGTTAACTTCTATTCTATGCTATGCTATGCTATGCTATGCTATGCTATGCTATGCTATGCTATGCTATGCTATGCTATGCTATGCTATGCTATGCTATGCTACGCTATGCAAATATAGTACAGCCATTATTTCTGCACTTCTAGTCTTCTCTTTGTACTAAGCTTCTGTCCTTGCTTTTTGTAACATGTGATACCATCTCTGTAACATAGAGTATAAGATTTGGTATGGGAGTCCCACGTTTCAGAGTGCTATGTCACGTGGACTCATCTAGAATTATTTCCTCTCTCTTATTTTCTGGGTCACTGTATACTTTCTGGCACTTCCCTGTTTGCAGAAATACATTTTGCTGACAGTTTTGTGGCTCTGTTTACTGTGTTTACACTCCCAGGTTCTTTCCCTGCTTTTTGCCAAACATGCCCATTTAATATACACAGTTTCTGACTGCTTTTCACCCTAACACTCCCAGCTTTGTACCTACATATTTTTGTAGAGATAAAAAAGTGAAGCTCTCCCTCCCTCAGCTTCTCCTTTTTCCTGAACTTTTCTCCTTTAGTATGGTCTTGCAATATTTTCCCTGTATTTCATTTTGCCATCTTTACCTCTAAGCTTTTATCTAAGACACTGAACATCCTCCTTCACTCCCCTTGAGCTTCAGTTTCCAAGACTGTTGGCTGGGTTGCCAGCAAAGACTGCCAATTTTACAGCATCATGTAGCTGTGCACAACACTGTGCTGCTCATTGGATAAGTCACCTTTCCTACAGACACTCTAAGGTAGATCTGAGTCATTTCTATGAAGACTAAATGCTACCTGGGAGCTTTGGGGCCTGGTGTGGCTGTGCCCCAAACTCCAAAGCACACAAAGAGTATTATGGAGCGACAGGAAAACAGTCATGATGCTTTTTAGAGATGGAGGACACCATACCTTGTGAGCTTGCACATTCACAGGATTTTGGGGTTGGACTGGATGATCTTTCAAGGTCCCTTCCAGCCCCTGAAATTCTGTGACTCTGTGATTTTCCAGTAATATGAATATCTGATGCTTACAGCTTAGGGTGCTTTAGGAGATACTGGAGGTCTAAAAAAACTACAAAACCAACCAAAAAATAGTATGTATGCAACATCATCAGAGTAATACTCAACCCCATCTCTGTCATGCAGCATTTTGAGTCAGTTTTTCAACCATCAGTGCGCTGGAGAGGTGTCTGGTGCTAGTGGTGAGGGGGTTGACTGAAGAATTGCTTAGTTTCACCTCTCCAAACACACTGTTGAGTGGCATAAATGATCACTGCTGCTTCTTGTGTCTACAGCGTGTTTTTTAAAGTCACAACCAAATGACACTAGTGAGAAAATTGTGATGTTTTCATTAACATGAAAGCAAGGGCACTTTGCCCAGACACAAGGGCTACTGGCCTGAGGGCAACTTCTGGAGTGGAAGAAGTCATAAAAAGGAGAGCAGACATGATCAAAAGCCTGTAAAATGTGGATCTGGCGCTCTTATTTTTAATCCCTGTGCAAGTTCTATCTGCTAGGCCAAGCCAGCTTTGATCTTTCCCCATGTATTCATATAGAACCATAGAATCAATAAGGTTGGAAAAGACCTCAAAGATCAAGTCCAACATGTCACCCAAGACCTCATGACTACTAAACCATGGCAGCAAGTGCCACATACAATCCCTTCTTGAACACCTAAATATATATGCATATAATACAATAATACAATACACCAGGTTGGAAGAGACCTTCAAGATCATCGCGTCCAACCCATCAACCAATCCAACCCACCCAACATCTAAACCATGCAGCCAAGCACCCCATCAAGTCATACAGGTACATATAGATATATATACACACATGTATATACATATAGTACAATAGATGGTTGCCTAATATCTAATTCAGGCCATTTAAAATCCAAGCTACATTGGTGACCATTGAGGTCAAATAAAGATATCAGGAGACTTTACATAAGAATAACCTTCTCAGGTGCTCAGCTGTATATCTGCTTTAGCCAGGGACTTGATGTATAGTTTGTCAGGAGTTTCAAAGTGATGCAGCATGCCCATGGTGCTTTAGGAGAGGGAGTGAGTGCTGGGACACAAGACCTAGCACATGGTGACCTGTTCCTAAAGCAGAGGCAACTCAGAAGGGGCCACTCTGTAGTGGTAGATTTGCTCAGCTGTAAACAGGACAGATGAATCTGAGACAGTTGAATCTCAGCCTGAGTCAACAGCTGTGGAGGAGTCCAGGTTAAGTCTTCTGTCCCATACCCCTCTGACTCTGCAAGTTTAGAGAGGGCACAAGGACACAGCTTGTGCTGTACCCAGCCTTTGATTTTTAGATCAGGAAATAACCCTGAGGCTGACTTCATGTCTGCCTTCTTAGTTAGAAAATGGGACTGTGCAACACTGGCAGTATTCACTTCAGGATCCAGCCATGGACAGCCATGAAATAAGATCAAATTAGTTATCTCATCAGTTTGATAATTAGAGTCAGGACATATTTTGTTCCTGTTTGCAGTTAGAATTTTCAGTTTTCTGATCTTCAGATATGATCAGAAAATGAAAAACACATTTCAAATGCTGCTTTTTAAAGATGTTTTCTTCATCTTTTTAAACCAGTTTCATCTTGATCAAGATTTTCCAAAGAAGAACAAGAGATTATTGGGACAAATGAATCTCAAGTGTAGCTTAGCCTCTTCCAGTGAAAGAATTAGTACAGAGCAAAGCAATTCAGGATGTTGGAAGAAAGTACTTTTGGAGTTACTACAATGCAGCCTCCATAGTGATTTTCTTGCCATATGTTAAACAAGCAAGAAGACAAAAAAAACCACTGAGGAAGGTTCTCCTCTAGCAAAACTAAATATAAATGTAATGGAACAATTTTAAGTCACAAGTGGGGAGGCCTTTTTCCAGTGAAGGGCAGACTACATCCTAACAAAATAGCTTCAGGTTTCTGTGGTGGAGCCATCTCACAGCAGGTGTGAAGAAAGATGTAAAGAAAAGTGACTAGGGAAAGGGACGGCAGACTTAGGAGAACAGGGGAGGGGAAGCCATGGTAAGAGGTACAGAGCAATTTTGATTTGTTTTTGCTATAGGGCATAAAGTGATTTAAAGCTGGAGTTCAAAAGTGCATATGGCTCCAAATAAAGTCTTGCTGGTGACATTTTAAAGGTCTTTGCTTAAATTATGGCAACTACAAGCACCACCTGCCTCCTGTGTATGACAGAGATACTAACACATGTAGTTTACTGAAATATTTTGAAGGTCAATTGCTTGCCATCAGTATAGAGTTTTAAATATCCAAGCAATAACACAGTTACTTGTGCTTGTATTTGTTTCAGAAGTCAATAATAATCTTTTTTTTATGGTCTATTATTACAGTCCAAAAAGCTTTGCAGATCTCTTTAATACTACCTACACACTTTAAACACAGCTATTACCTTGAGGAAAGCAGGATTAGGATGCTTTGAATAATTCCTAGGGATATGCCTCTGCTTAAAAAATAGAGATGACATTTTCACATTGGTACTTTATGTGATGTATTATGCCTTAACTTGTACTGCATTCATTCCATTGGACACCAGGACAACACAAAATACATTGGGAATTCCTACCAAAAGTCACTAGTGGTGTCCCCCAGGGATCAGTGCTGGGCCCCATCCTGTTCAATATCTTTATTGATGATCTGGGTGAGGGTATTGAGTTAGTCATCAGTAAATTTGTAGATGATACCAAGCTGGGAGCAGGCGTTGATCTGTTAGAGGATAGGAGGGCTCTCCAGAGGGCCCTCCAGAGGGCCCATGAGGGGCTAGACAGATAGGCAGAGTCCAACATGATGGCATTCAACAAGTCCAAGTGCCGTGTGCTGCACTTTGGTCTTAACAGCCCCAGGCAGTGCTACAGGCTGGGGACAGAGTGGATGGAGAGCAGCCAGGCAGAAAGGGACCTGGCGGTACTGATTGACAGCTGGTAGAACAAGAGCCAGCAGTGTGCCCAGGTGGCCAAGAAGGCCAATGGCATCCTGGCCTGCATCAAGAATAGTGTGGCCAACAGGAGCAGGGAAGTCATTGTGTCCCTGTACTCAGCACTATTTAGGCCACACCATGAGTACTGCATCAAGTTCTGGCCCCCTGAATTTAAGAAGGACATTGAGACCCTTGAATGTGTCCAGAGAAGGGCAACGAGGCTGGGGAGAGGCCTTGAGCACAGCCCTGTGAGGAGAGGCTGAGGGAGCTGGGGTTGCTTAGCCTGGAGAAGAGGAAGCTCAGGGGAGACCTTCTTGCTGTCTACAACTACCTGAAGGGAGGTTGTAGCCAAGAGAGTGTTGGTCCCTTCTCCCAGGCAACCAGCACCAGAACAAGAGGACACAGTCTCAAGCTGTGCCAGGGGAAGTTTAGCCTGGAGGTGAGGAGAAAGTTCTTCACAGAGAGAGTTGTTAGCCATTGGAATGTGTTGATTAATTTCAAAGGAAGAAAGGAATTCACAAGGAAGGAATTTGGAAAGAAGGAATTCAAAAGGAAGGAAAGAAGGAATTTGGAAGGTGAGAAGGAATTTGGAAGGAAGCAAGGAAGGAAGGAAAGTTGGTTGAACATTTAGGTCAAGTATTATTGCCAATAACTTTGTTCTCTTTGGGTTTACTACTTTGTGCAGTGATGGTATTTCAGAGCAATCACAAGCTAAAGAATAATTGAGGTGATCTGACTGAAGCTGTCAGGATAAACACAAAGACTTAAATTATTGGAGTCATAAATCTTTAACAAGCACATTAATTCAGCCATTCGCTTCAAGTATGTTAATAATGTTCTGTGTGTTCCTAGAATTAGAATATCTTATGCCAGAAAGCATCAGACTGAAAAGCAGTGATGGCTTTTTCAGCTTTTAAAGCTATTTTGTTGTTAATGCTGGCAATCCCTAACTTAATGATTGCAATATCACTAAAATTAATTACCAAGCACACATCCCAAAGATGTACACACAAAAGCCACTGCTTGCAATGTGAGTTTATTCATGGATCTGAAATAGTAGAGTAGCTGAACCACAAACTGAGGTGGCTCAACTCCAAATGGAGCAGACTATGTGATCCTACAAGTGTCCTGAAAATTGCCACCTAATTTTGGTGTAGATCTCCCTCTCACATTGTTACATACCCCTGTAATCAGTAAGTGGAAGCATCACCTCCAAAATTGACTGGGGCGTTTTATATCTGTAGCATTTTTCTAGCAGAGGTCACCTAGGGTTTGAATGGAGTCAGACAGATGCAGACATCCCACACAGGCTGTGAGATGGCTAGATAAGAGCTAGTTCATAAACCAGAGTTCACCAGTGAACAGAGCTTGCAAAAAGCCCCAGGAAGATCTTAACTCATCATTCCTTGGTTAACAACACATCTACACAAACAATTTAATTGGATTTGTTCAGATGATCATAACTTTAAAACACTCCTGCACAATGCTGATAAGCACCTATGTGAGTGCAGGCTAATCTAAAATGGGCTTAAAATAAGCTGTGGTCTTCTCCACCCCTTCTTCCTACTTGAAGAAAAAAAAAAAAAAAGTCAGTTCAGGAATCAGGAGTAGCTTCTCACACAATTTCTCCCTTCTCAACATTCTGTTCACAGTTCACACAACTGCTTCCAGGATCCTAGCAAATGTATAGCTGAGCCAGTTCGGACACAATTGCCCCTTGAAAACTGGAATCGTTCTCAGGAGCTTTGGATAGTTGACTAATTCCTGCTGAGAATAAGACTGCTTACCCTTTCTTTACACTCTATTTGTACTCCCACTTTTTTTCAAGTCTTCTACTCCCTAGCACTCCCAGAGACGAATGCCCTGCAATATTCAGCACAATATGCTTCTGATTTCACTTTCCCTTCCTTTATTTTCAAAATGAATGGTTTCATCTGCTGTGCCCCCATGAGAACATCTCTGCAGTCATTCCTCACTTCATTTTGTGAAGGGGCTCAGCATTGTCAAGTTAAAGCAAAAGGTGAATGAGGCCAGTTGAAAGATTGGTTAAATGCAACCTTCTTGTGTCCCACACTTTAAAGTGTCTCCCTGCACCGCCTGCGAAGGTAGGAACAAGATGTTAATAAACACAGCAACATCAGAGGTTTTTTGTTTGTTTAGTGGGGTTTTTTTGGTAGTTTGTCTATTATCATTTTCCCAATCAGTGCCATAAAACGTGACAGAAAAACAAGATTTGCTGATTTGCACTGATGGAATGATGTGGTGATCTCTCTGTCTAGAGATTGTTTTCCCTCCTGCTACATCTGCCACGCCAGGTGAGTGTGCCTGTTTCCATGTTTCCCCCTGGGCTCAAATAGATGTAAGAGGCATTTATGAGGAACAAAATGACTAAATTATTGCCAGGACCTTCTTTCTCCATTGAGAACATATTTCTGTATAACTATTGTTAGAGAGTTACGTTACTATATTTCTTACTACACTGGGAGTTCGAAAGCAAGAACACATTAGCCTGATGAGCTTGGGTATAGTTTCCTGAATCAATACTACTTCTTCAGTGGAGATGTAGTAGCAGACAATTGCATAATGAAGCTGTCTGTCTTTATTTACACAATGTATTTCTGTATTCAGCAGGCCAGAAAGAATGGTTCTGTGTAGCAGCTGTCATTGTGTTTTTTGCTTATCTCTGTCCCGTCTGCCAATGCTATAATTCACCAGCTGACACCCGCTTTGGCAGAGACCGAGTGCAGTGACTCAGTGCCAGAGCAACAACAGTGCTCTGAACTATGACACGATTCATTGCTGTCCTAGGCAGCAACAGGGCACCCTTTTGGCTTTTTCACTCTTTTTTTTTTTTTTTTTTTTTTTCCTCCCTTCTTCTTTTTCCTTTTTTTTTTTTTTTTTTCCTTCTTCTTTGATACACTTTGTGGCCGTGGGGCTGCAGCGAAAGCGAGCGCTGGGAAACAGTCAGGGCTCTGTTCCACAGCATGGCAGGGAGCTGGGGGAAGGAAGACAGGGTCAGCGGTGAAAAAGGATGGTGAGAGGCTGGACATCCAGAATGAGACATTCTGGATGGTCTGATTTTGAGGAATTGGGAGGGTACAAGGTCAGGCTGGAAAGGCAGCATTCAGATCACTCCGTCACAAAACTTGGGGTATAATGTTTGGTATTTCTGACCTTGCTTTTACTCACTGACAGAAGCAAAGGGGCAGAAGCTCAGTGACTCTGGGGGTGGGGGAATGAGTGCTGGCTGTGCTGGGAGTGGAAAAAGAGAAAAAGGCAGCAAGTGAAGATTCAGGCACACTTTTGAAAATCAAACTCGCAGATCTGATGTTGGTTTGGGTTTAGTTATTTATTTATTTAACTTTTTTTGTCATTAACATTTCCATGAACATTCTTTCCCCAAAAATTCTAGTTTTATACTTTGGATATTCAAAGAAAATAAAAATAGATGACAACATACTGGTGAAAAAAAAAATCAATTGCTTTTTTGTGCCCTTGTTTGTGGTATTTTATGCCAAAATCTTTTTTCTATATCTGTTCCCCAGAGGACATAAAGCTGCAACAGTTGTATATTCATAGAGTTGTCTGAGTGAGAACATTGTACTTCTACCAGTATATAACCCATATGGATTGTTATTTCAGTATAAGAACTGCATTTGTTAATCAGATGAAGTCTGAAATATAAAAGCTTGAAAACGAAGCTACAGCTCCAGACAAGTCTGTGATTGACAACTTAAGGTAAGATTTTCTCTTTCATGAAGCGCCCTGAGGGAAAAAATAATGCAAAACGAAAACAAAAATGAGAAGGGAAAAGATAAAAAGGGAGGGAGGAAAAGAAGGAAAAAAAAATAATAAGGAAAGGGGAAAAGATCAATAGACAATAGAAGAGTGAGAGTGGGAAGGTAAAGAGAGGAGAGGAGAGGAGAGGAGAGGAGAGGAGAGGAGAGGAGAGGAGAGGAGAGGAGAGAGGAGAGGAGAGGAGAGGAGAGGAGAGGAGAGGAGAGGAGAGGGAGAGGAGAGGGGAGAGGGAGGGGAGAGGGGGAGGGGAGGGGAGGGGAGGGGAGGGAGAGGAGGGGAGGGGGGGAGGGGAGGGGGGAGGGGGGGGGAGGGGAGGGGGAGGGGAGGGAGGGGAGGGGAGGGGAGGGGAGGGGGAGGGAGGGGAGGGGAGAGGGGGGAGAGGAGAGGAGAGGAGAGGAGAGGAGAGGAGAGGAGAGGAGAGGAGAGGAGAGGAGAGGAGAGGAGAGAGAGAGGAGGAGAGGGAGAGGAGAGGAGAGGAGAGGAGAGGAGAGGAGAGGAGAGGAGAGGAGAGGAGAGGAGAGGAGAGGAGAGGAGAGAGAGGAGAGGAGAGGAGAGGAGAGGAGAGGAGAGGAGAGGAGAGGAGAGGAGAGGAGAGAGGAGAGGAGAGGAGAGGAGAGGGAGAGGAGAGGAGAGGGAGAGGAGAGGAGAGGAGAGGAGAGGAGAGGAGAGGAGAGGAGAGGAGAGGAGAGAGAGGAGAGGAGAGGAGAGGGAGAGGAGAGGAGAGGAGAGGAGAGGAGAGGAGAGGAGAGGAGAGGAGAGGAGAGGAGAGGAGAGAGAGGAGAGGAGAGGAGAGGAGAGGAGAGGAGAGGGAGAGGAGAGGAGAGGAGAGAGAGGAGAGGAGAGGAGAGGAGAGGAGAGGAGAGGAGAGGAGAGGAGAGGAGAGGAGAGGAGAGGAGAGGAGAGGAGAGGAGAGGAGAGGAGAGGAGAGGAGAGGAGAGGAGAGGAGAGGAGAGGAGAGGAGCAAGTTAATGACATTAGAGCAAGCAGGAGAGAGTCCGCAGAAGAGCCCAAATCCTAGAGGCACTTGTACAAGGACATGCCTCATCACAAAGCATGCTGCACCTGTGTTGAGAGAGGAGGGAAGTGAATGGAGCAGGATGTGATCAACCTGGAAAACCTTCATTGTGCTGCATCCTGAAGTGCCGTGACTGCCAAGTGCAGAGCTGTATCCATGTACCCAATAAGCACATTACTTGGAAAGGAAGAGATCAGAAATGTCCAAGAAGGAAAGGCATGGGGCTGCATGAGCAGGAAGAAGAGGTTGTGAAGGATACCTCTTCTGTCTTTCATACACATCTCCTGTAGTAACTCCTTGGAAAAGAAAGAGTTCAGGAAAGGTGTTAAGAGGACAGGTTACCTGTAAGTGAGAGGAGTTTGCTTGCTTTTGAATGTGAGCTCTGTGCGTGCAAGCATGTTTGGAAGAGGAGAGGAGGGGGAAGATCCTGGCCGATTAACCCATCACTGCTACTCTCACTGGCAGAGGAATTCAGATGTCAAAATTAATCTAAACCTCTGAAGTGAGCTGTGGCTAAGAGATGGTCAACATTTTTCGGTAGTGCACTAAAGATTGAACATTAAAGTCTCTGCAACTGTCATGGTTGAAACACTGCATGCCACTGAAGGTCTCACTGCTCCTTTCTAAGGACATCAGTTGAATTGCTCAAGATGAACACAATGAATTGAACCAAAAACTGTTGTATCACCCAGTGGCAGTATTTGGAATCCATAAGAACACTGCATATAGGATTTGGTTGGTTGAAATGGATTCATTTATCTTTAAATATGGGTTATGTCCTGGTCCACCTGCCTACCTCGGGATGAGAATTATTGTAGATGTTTGGTCTCTTGTCCAGAACAACTGTCAGCATATCAGTTAAGTGGAAAAGGTGGGCCACAGTTTGTATCCCTGGAGAGAACATTTGTTCTTGTGTCCAGTGAGAGATGATGATGCTGATAAATGCAGCATAGTTTCCTCTAAGACCTGTGGCCTTATGAGAGGAACAATTGTATGAGACAGGACATCTACAGAGAAAAAACAGTGCAAAGAGAAAAATATAAGCCTTGGAACATAATGAAAGGAACAATGAAGTGACTGTATTGAAAATTATCATAGCTTTGTTTGTCTTTTTAATAATATTGCATTCACAGTAGCTTAACAGGCTTGATACTGGAAGAGCAAGCTGAAGAAAATCAATACAATCACATAACTGCACCAGTTACCAACATATGATCAAGATTACTCTTTCAATAATGAAGCCATGATTAAAAAAATACTAAGCAACTAATAATAAGAAAAACCTTGCAACTTTAATTTCTAGCATTAAAGGATTTTAATATCAATTTGACTACCATATAGATGTAATTAAACTGTACTCACACTTATATTAAATGCTTTTAATGCTGAATCCCACTCATACAATCGAGTTGAACTGAACTGAAAAGACTGGAAGAGTCTTTTACTTCTCCATTTTGATGAAGCTTCCTATTAGCAACAGCAAATAAAATAGTCTAATCCCAGAAGAGGGACCTGGAAACCATCAATAGAATCCAGAGGGGAAAAAATAACAGTGGAACAGGAACACTTGAAATAGAGGGTTTCTCTGGCACACACAGCTTCCCAGTGACTCCCAATATTGTTTCACTCTCCCAAAGGCACAGAGCCCAATGTCTGTGGCAGACTTTTGTAGAAATACTGACTCCCACCATGCCAAGGAGAAAGAAAGAGGAAGAGAGAAAGAATAAAAGACTGTGGTGCTGGTTTCTGCATTACAGGCCAAATCGGAAACTTTAATTATTGAAGTGAAGTATTCAAGGACATATGGAAAGGCTTGGGGAAATGGAAATGAAGATAAGAGGAAACAGTCATGAAGAATTAGCACTTCTGGCAACTTACATGCACAGATCATTTTTATTGTTACCAACAAAAAATGACCAGAGAGTTAGAAACTCAAGTGGAGGATGGGGAATGGAAAGAGCCAAGAAAGGAAACCTTGAAATAACACCACTAGAAAAAGATGCAAACACCTGATTTAAAAGATAGTTTGAAAAGGGGAATCGGAACAAACCTCAACATGAGATTCATATTGTGCGAAGGAAAGGGCCCTTTCACTCTGGAACTGAACAATGATAAATCTTGCAGGAAGTAAAAGTGAAGCAAGTTCAGATGCCAGACTCTTTCTTTCTTCCACTCCTATTCCTAAGGTAAGAGGAAATAGCTAATAATTAGCATGCAAGAGCCATGGCTTACTGTGTTCAGGGAACTATACAAAGCTGCAGCATGTACATAGGGGGTGATGGCGTAACAGAATGCAAAGCAAAGAACAGGATGAAAAGCAAAAGGCACAGTAAAAGTGTTCAGTGACTAAACCTCTAGCTCTATCTGAGTTTCTTTAAACTCATAAGAACAAACTTTGGAACTCAGCAGACCCCTGAACAAGGACTATTATATGAGCTACACAACTCCAGATCCAGAGATACTATGGCTTGGAGACACCACAGAGTCATGCTTCAGGCCAGTTGAACAAGGCCTTGCTTGTGAGAGTGCCAGTTCACTACTAGGCTATAATAATAACAGAAAAAATGCTGTTTCACTCTGTGTTAGTCCAGTTGTTCAGTCAAGCAACTGAATCAGATAAAACCAAAGTATCAGATGTTTCCTTTTGACCTAGTCTGAAGAGTAAGTGTACAGTTGATCAACTACCCTTATGACCAGGGCTAAAACCTGAATAACCTAAATGTGTGTATTCTATCATCTTCCTTTGCATTAAACAAGTGAACATTTTGCCTGTGAAGATCAAGTTTTATTTGTCAAACAAGGAGTTCAAAAGAGACCAAATATCTGTCCAAAGAAGGGGCTGCCCTCCTTGCAATAAAACCAACCAAACAAAAGCAAAACAACGACCCCCACCAAAAACCCCCACCAAATATGCACTAGTTCTGGTATATTATTATTTTTCTGTGAATTTGGAAAGGGCCTTAATATTTCTCTCCTTACCAGCTATAATTTCTTAATCTCATGTTACCATTGATGATGGGGGGCATGGCTTTTGGTAATTGCTTCCTGAAATGCAGGGAGAGATGATACACAAAAAGAAGTGTGCCAGATTCTGAGTAGAAGCAAAGCACTGCAATTTGCCTAATTCAGTTAAGTATCTGGCTCAAATAATATAAAAAGCCACACAGTGGCTGACACCAGTGATGAGGTCTGAGGCTCAGGCTCAGATGTCCATCTGTGTTTAGGTGATCCACTGACCAACATGGTTGTATGATTTCCCCAGGCAATCTGTCTAGGCAGTCAGCCAGCACAGCTAACTGCCTTGAACTCTAGACCACTGATTAACTACCCATTTACAGCTAGCTTGATGGAGGGTGATTTTTGACTTGAGTTTAGTTTCAAGCATGCAGGGCTGTAGCAAGATGTCTAACTGCTCTTTTCCCATACCTTGCAAATCAGCCAAAAATATATGACTCCCTGTGGATGAAGTTGCTGTGCTATTGTATTCTGTTCAACTCCATCCTGTTCTATGCTTATTACCTTAATACTTGAATACATCCAGATGCTCTATATGACTGTCATATTTGGAGGTTCTTTTGTCTTCCCAGGGGAGGAAGGACAGATAAAGGGCTATTTTGGTTTTGGAATGTGAGTTTATGTTAAACACAGAGGATGGAGGGAGATGGAGGCTATAAAAAGCAGTTTTTTAAAGTCCTGTTTTCCCCAGAGAGTACATTCTACTTTGAGAAAGCTTTTTTCCCCTCTTGCAAAAACGTATTTCACCATCACTTTCACCCTTCCAGAGGAGTGAAAGTATATATCTCATAATTTCAGCTAATTATGATATGCCTTGGAACCCTACAATGTTTAAAAGAGAGTGATGTGCACTTTAAACTTGATTCAGCACCTTCTTTGAAGCCAATATAAACAACAGAGAATGCAGCTGATAACTGCTCCTGATTTGCACACTGCGTTCTGTGCCACTTAGCATTTCTGAGGGTGAGACAGCTTAGTTCCAGATCTGCTTTGCTATTGCTGAGATGAGAAATGATGAAGACAGCTGGAAATGGGGTTATTGTTTACCATGCTGCAGATAATACAAAGCAGTAGCTGCATGTGAGTCTCCATCATATGCAGTTTTTCATGGGTGGGTAAAAAGCACTTTGAGATACATGTAAGCATTCATTTTCCACCAAATGAGGCTAAAATGTGCCTTCTGCAGGATTCCACAGGCTTCCCATCCCTCTGAAGACCTGAGAGGAGGCAGAATATGACTGTTGAGAGCAAGCGTTTGGAATCCAGCTTCTTTCACCTGCTCAGAGTCTCCTCTGAATCCCACTCCTTCGGTGGGACTGACTGCAGTTTGTCCTGCGTCAGTGACAAGGATGTTAAATACAGCAAAAATGGTTCAATTACTATCCATGGGCTCTACAGGGCTGCCACACCGGTGAGACTATGAATAGTGTGTGCTCCTTGCACCATGCTCATGTGAGCAATTGTCACAGATAAACAAGGTTTAAAGACTTAGAGGCCAAGAGCAGATCTCTGAACAATGCAGCTCTAGAAAGCATTCAAAAAAGTCTCAAAGAAAGAGCTTCTTGCAAGTTGCTCTTTCCAAGCCTCCTACAGAAACCTTCCACAATTTAAAGATAGCAAGCATAGAAACAAGAAAGAAATCCAAAAATATCAGTTAATGCTACTCCATGCTTGGTTACCTTTTGGCTTTCTATGAGGAGAGGCTGAGGGAGCTGAGGTTGCTTAGCCTGGAGAAGAGAAGGCTCAGAGGAGACCTTATTGCTGTCTACAAATACCTGAAGGGAGGTTGTAGCCAGGTGGGGGTTGGTCTCTTCTCCCAGGCAACCAGCACCAGAACAAGAGGACACAGTCTCAAGCTGCACCAGAGGAGGTTTAGGCTGGATGTTAGGAAGAAGTTCTTCATAGAAAGAGTGATTGGCCATTGGAATGTGCTGCCCTGGGAGGTGTTGGAGTCACCATCACTGGAGGTGTTTAGGAAGAGACTGGACGGAGTGCTTGAAGCCAGGGTTTAGTTGATTAGGTAGTGTTGGATGATAGGTTGGACTCAATGATCTCAAAGTTCAGTTCTGTTCTGTTCTATTCTATTCTATTCTATTCTATTCTATTCTATTCTATTCTATTCTATTCTATTCTATTCTATTCTATTCTATTCTATTCTATTCCATTCCACTCCACTCCACTCCACTCCCCACTCCACTCCCACTCCACTCCACTCTTTCTTCCACCTCCTGGTATGTTAAATGGTTTCTCCTGTGCAACTAGCTGACTCTGGAATATTCACAAACAGAAAACTGTGTAAAATCGGTTAGCTTAAAAAAAAAACCACCCAAAACCTGAAGGCTCTTGATCAATTCCATCCAGTTCAGACCCTAGTATTTGTTGTTCTAGTGAAATATTTGCACCATAATTTAAAGCTCAAAAAGTTGGAACATCTGCAAAAACAAACTGAACATTGTGTTTTAGCTTTTTTTTTCCTTCTGAATCTCTCTTTGATTAGCTTTCCAGTGAAGAGCCTCACTGGGAGCAGGAGAAGGTATCTCTCTTTTCATCAAGCAGTTTATGTTTAGTTATTTACTACCAGCTGTTCATCTTGAGACTTACGAAGGTTCCCAGGGATCTGTGAGTGTGTGGTAGGTAATAAATCTGCCAAAGATTATCGAAGTTTGTGTGTTTTAGCATACTGTGATGTGACCTTAATCTCTTTAAGTCTGAAGAAAAAGAAACTCTGTCTCTTAAAAAAAAAAGATCTACTATGTACATGGCAATAATGCTGTTCATGATTTAATTCTGATGTCCAATCTTTCTTTTCCCCCTCTTTTTTATTCTCTTTCCTGGTGGATTCATGGTATATGCTACAGAAAGATCAAAGAGGAGATACATCTTTGTATTCTCCAGTTAGACAAAACCAGGTATTTTCAGTTTGCTGGAACTGCTTCACAGCATCCTGAGATTCTTGCAGCTCTGAGCAACCTGATCTAGTGTGAGGGGTCCCTGCTTGTGGCAGGGGGGTTGGAACTGGATGATCCTTGAGGTCCCTTCCAACCCTGACAACTCTGTGATTCTAATATTTACAAACCTTTCACTGTCTAGATCCGCATTCTGCACTGAATGCAGTGAAAACACACTGGGTTACACCAGCTGAGAATCTTTCCTCAATAAATGTGATACTCCCTCTCCTCTACTTCTCCCTCTTCCCCCTCTAGGCTGTGACCCAGATCCATTTGCCTCTAAAAATCATTCTGAACATTGAGGCTTTTGATCATGGTATCAGTCAGGGTTGGAAGGAACCACAAGGATCATCATCCCATGGGCAGGGACACCCCACACTAGATCAGGCTGGCCAGAGCCTCATCCAGCCTGGGCTTAAACACCTCCAGGGATGGGGCCCCAACCACCTCCCTGGACAACCCATTCCAGGGCTTCACCACTCTCATGGGGAAGAACTTCTTCCTCACATCCAGTCTGAATCTCCCCACCTCCAGCTTCATTCCATTCCCCCTACTCCTATCACTACCTGATATCCTGAGAAGTCCCTCCCCAGCCTTCTTGTAGGCCCCCTTCAGATATTGGAAGGCCACAATGAGGTCACCTCAGAGCCTTCTCTTCTCCAGACTGAACAGCCCCAACTCTTTCAGTCTGTCCTCATAGGAGAGGTGCTCCAGCCCTCTGATCATCCTTGTTGCCCTCCTCTGGACATGTTCCAGCCCGTCCGTATTTTGCAAGCAATAAAGCCCAATTTGTAATTCTGAAGCATCCAATAATCTCTTAAGTAATATACTTATAAACAACATGGAAGTTTAATCTGATGGAGATATAGTAACTCTTTTAGCACCACAGGTTTTACCATTACTTGCTCAAAACTAATATCTGAAGCAAGAACTCTGTTTCTAAATGTGAATAAGAGTCCACTATGTGTTGAGGGAAACTGTTGTGCTTAGTTAACAGACCTCAAAAGACCTGGAATTGTGGATAAGAGTGGATTCTTTTGGAAGCTGGCCTTTCAAAATGATAATTAGGACAGATAAATGCAAAGTATCATTTGCAAAACACTTGCCCAAAGCAAAAAATATTAGTGTTTGTTTGCATTGCTGTCAAGGATATCCAGATGTGGATTACATTACACTTTCTGATCCTAGGTTTAGTGCAATTGCAGAGGATTTAGTGCCTTCATGCTTTTAAAAGCAAGAGTGATGCTCAGTCGGGTATTATTTGTTCCAAAGATGGGTACAACAATGACAACAGAGAACTAGTCCCACACCACTGGTTAGACCCCAGAAAACCCTGCCCTTGAAGCACAAGTTGTAGATGAATGTGTCTGCTGGTGTTACACCTTTGGCAGCGCATCTTTGTCATCTGTATTGTTTGTTCCTGCAGCTCACAGGAATGCTATGGCTTTGGTCATGAAATATTTCTCCTGTCGTCTATCTGGCTGAGCTTTTTCTGTTGAACTCTAGGTGAACCACTTCACTGAAGCTGCCTAAAGCTAAGCAGAATTCAGAACTGAGTGCACCTTCAAAATGCACATCTTCTGCCTAATAGGATGGGAATAGAAAGCAAAAACCCTTTGTAAAAGGAAGAGGTGGCATTTACTATCCTGCATAGCCTCCACACAGGGAAGCTTAAGCCAACCATGCAAAACACGGAGGAACAAGTTCTTCAGGCATCTCCCGGGACCATTCTGACATAGTGCTTTGAAAGTGAAATTTAGAATTAGAGTGACTTTCTTATTCCAAGTGTCTGCAGGGTGATTTCTTACTAGAATGGCAGTAAGCACCTTCTTCATAACCACAGTGAAAGTCCTTTTCCAGGGAGTGGGAGACCACGTTTCCATAACTCCTGGATCCATCGAAAGACTAAAAGGAGTTTTCAGTCTTCCCCTCTTGAAGAGGTGCTTTACATGCCTCCAGGGAATTAAGAACTGTCTACTGCAGATCATTAAGAGCAGTAAACTTCTGTTAATTTCTATCGTTTTCCAGATCACTTTACTGTTTGCAAAAGGTGTGGTTGGATTGCTTCTGTTGAGGAATGCTAAGCAATTCTGTGTTTGCTTAGTCTGTAAGGAAATGTGTCAATTCACTAACATGTGGGCTTCTCCACAACATTGAGCCTCTAATGGTGCTGCAACAGCTGTTAATCTTGGTGCCTTAGTAGTTTCTTCCACAAAGTGAAAAACAGACCGAAAAAAAGCATGTGATGCTATTCAAAGCCTCTATAAATGAAGTGTTCTTCACCCCCTGGCAGCCAATGTTTTCGTGTTGTGCATTGGCAAGAAGTGGGGGTTTGAGGTATAACCATTCTCTCCTATTACCTTTAGCACCAGAGGTGTGTCATCAGCTTCTTCCCCTAATTCATGTTTGCATGACTATCCAGAAGAAATTGTAGCGTTCCTCTTGGACAGCCTGCAGCCAGTTGTGGTCCTGCTCCATAAAACCTGACACTTGTAACAGATAGCTGATACAAGCCAGCACTTCAAACTTGATTTTCTCCATCTCTTGTGAATCAGAAGGAATGTTTTGCTACATTCAGTGTCTCTAGCTACTCCGTTATTGTTGTATTATTACTTACCATTTGTTTTCCAGCAGTCCTAGAGGCACTCTGGATAGCTGAGCTCCACTAAACAATGCACTCTGCAAACAAAATTATGGTCCCTGCTGAAACAGGACATAATTTAGGAACTTGTGTCCCAAGGGATACTGGAGAGCAAAAATGAATTAACCCAATTGCTTGAAATTAAATTCTGCTTGTTAAAATACACTAAACCCTATAGGTTCCCACTTAGAAACAATGTGCTTCTGCTCACTAGCATTTAAATACTGGCAGAGTTAATTACAACTTTCTCCTGGGTTCATTCTGCAGATTTCAGCATCCAGCCCAACACAGCTGAATGCATCCAGCCAGAATCTCACCAGAAGGAAAAGCAAGTCACTGTCTTTTCAGAGCATGAGACTGCAGATTCTGGACGTGCAGGAAGATTGGGTGTCTGTGTTTAGCCTGTACACAGGGCTAACTCTAACATGAATCCTCCCCTGCTGAGAAAGGAAACTGGGAATGGAGCTGAAATGAAAACAGGACTTCCAGCTGTCTAGATTTGCATGACAGTTTGTAAGTACAGTTGTCATGGGTGTGACAGATGTTTGGAATGGCAGTCAGGTAAGCAGAGCACTTGAAAATGTTACTTTTAGGAGAAACTATATACAATACAATACCATAAACCAGGTTGGAAGAGACCTTCAAGATCATCGCGTCTAACCTATTAATCAGTCCAACCAACCCACCTAAACAACTAGATCATGGCACCAAGCACCCCATCAAGTCTCCTCCTGAACACCTCCAATGATGGTGACTCCACCACCTCCCCGGGCAGTCCATTCCAATGGGCAATCACTCTCTCTGTGTAGAACTTCCTCCTAACCTCCAGCCTAAACCTCCCCTGGTGCAGCTTGAGACTGTGTCCTCTTGTTCTGCTGCTGGCTGCCTGGGAGAAGACACCAACCTCCGCCTGTCCACAACCTCCCTTCAGGCAGTTGTAGAGAGCAATAAGGTCACCCCTGAGTCTCTTCTTCTGCAGGCTAAGCAACCCCAGCTCCCTCAGCCTCTCTTCATAGGGCTTGTGTTCCAAACCCCTCACCAACTTCATCGCCCTTCTCTGGACACATTCCAGCAAGTCAACATCCTTCCTATGATAAGCATGGATTAAAAACTAGTCCAGAATAACAGAAGATGGGAAAATATTAACAGATATGATATAATGAAGAGAAACAGAGCTTAATGCAGGGCTCAGAACTCAGTGAGAGGCTTTTGGCTCATTTCATTGGGATTTGCAACAATCCCAAAGTACACATCAACACAGATAATTGCACCTATATTTATTTCTTCTGGGGAAGAAGGAAAAAAGGAAGGAAAAAAATGAAAGAAAAAAAAGGGGAAAAAAAGAGGCATAACAAGAGAAATCAAAGCCACAGAAAATCTCATACAGACTCTAGAGCCATGATCAGAGAGAGTCTTATCACTAAGGTACTATATAACACTGTGTAGATACATCCCCTGGTATTTGTTTGGTCTGGGGATATATGCTGAATTGCATATATGCTGCAGAGTCTTTTCTGCCAGAGCCAAAGTGTTTCCCAACTGCAATCCATGAACTTTTCCTGGCTTCATGACATCCCATACCTCAGTTCTCAGAAGATAAAAGCTAATACTCATTTTTATTTTATTGGAATTATTACATGTGTTATCCATTTTATGCTGAAGCTGATACTAGATCACAGAGTTGTGTTACAGCCTTACAAACCTCATAGCATATATCCAAAAAAGAAGATAGCAAGGACGTAGTTACTCAGTTAGGCATCACTGAGGTAGGTCTTAGAATCAACGAGGCTGGAAAAGACCTCAAAAATCATCAAGTCCAACGCATCACCACAGACCTCATGACTACAAGAACATTGCACCAAGTGCCATGTCCAATCCCCTCTTGAACACCTCCAGGGATGGGGACTCCACCACCTCCCTGGGCAGCACATTCCAACGGCGAACGACTCTCTCAGGGAAGAACTTTCTCCTCACCTCGAGCCTAAACTTCCCCTGGTGCAGCTTGAGACTGTGTCCTCTGCTGCCGGTTGCCTGGGAGAAGAGACCAACCCCCTCCTGGTTACAACCACCCTTCAGGTAGTTGTAGACAGCAATAAGGTCTCCCTGAGCCTTCTCTTCTCCAGGCTAAACAATCCCAGCTCCCTCAGCCTCTCCTCACAGGGCTGTGCTCAAGGCCTCTCCCCAGCCTCCTTGCCCTTCTCTGGACATGTTCAAGATACTCAATGTCCTTAAACTCAGGGGCCCGGAACTGGACACAGGACTCAAGGTGTGACCTAACTAGTACTGAGTACAGGGGCACAATGACTTCTCTGCTCCTGCTGGCCACACTATTCTTGATGCATGCCAGGATGCCATTGGCCTTCTTAGCCACCTGGGCACACTGCTGGCACATGTTCAGGCAGCTGTCAATCAGTACCCCCCCGGTCCCTTTCTGTTTGGCAGCTCTCCAGCCACTCTGTCCCCAGCCTGTAGCGCTGCATGGGGTTGTTGTGGCCAAAGTGCAACACCTGGCACTTGGACTTGGTCTTGCTCTGGACTGAGATTGCTGCTTCTGTGACCTGAGTATGCCAGGCTGGAGCATGACTTTTTTAGGATTCATGAAGTTTAGGACATGGTAAAATGCACCAAATGCATATCTATGTGCATAGGATATGTATGCGCTTAAATATGCACAAGGGCTTATTCACACTTAAATGATAGATATAGTATTAGGTCCTCTCAAGGCAGTGTATTTTGTGTTTAATAAGCCATTTTCCTCATCCCCTGGCTTTCTGTGCAGCTCCAAATTGCCAAGAGGACATTTTGATGAGGACTTCTGAATACCTAGAAAGGTATAAATAGTATGAAGAAGAACTTGAGGAAGAAGAGAGCCATGTTCCAACCGGAGATACTTTTCAAGAGCAAAGATATTGACAGCTTTAATGTCAGTTACAGGCAAGGAAATCAAATCCTTGTCAGCATGGCATGAAATGACATGCATGCTTCTGTCTCACTGACTGCGATTTTTTCAAGTCTTGTATCTGGAAGAAGTGAAGGCAGTGAGGAAGATTCTACATAATTCCCCAAAACAAAGCTAATATCCACGCATTGTATAGAGGATCAGCATAAATAATTTCATCTGTTTATTCATCTGAGTTATCTCTCTGACATTAACCCGGGGCCTAAATGAATATTTCCGGTCTCAAAGCATCGGTTTGTTGTGCAGGGCGAAGACTAGAAGTTTTCTTGCATCAATCTCAGCACTCCATAATTTTGCATCTTATATTCTGTGCATTGTGGAAAGCTAATTTCCAAGTAAAGACCAGCATTTTACAACTGCTAGCGGGTAATTATGGGAAAGTATACATGCGCTGTGGTGTAGCAAGTCTGCCAAAGCAAAGTGGGAAAATCATAGTCTATTCTGACTAAGAATAATGTTAGCTCTTCCACCAAATCCACAATCCTGTATCCAAACACTTCACAGCTTCAACCCAACACACTTCAAAGCTTTGAGTGTGATGAACTCATAGGCCAAAGAAAAAAGAACTAAAAAAAGAAAAGGATGTCCTTTGTAGAGAGAGCCAAAGTGCTTCTCATTTATAACTGGAAGTAACACAGGAGTAGGGCCAGGCACGCAGAAATTATTAAGCAGTTGGTGTCAAATGAGTATCATAGAATCATAGAATCAACAAGGTTGGAGAAGACCTCAAAGATCATCAAGTCCAACCTGTCACCCAACACCTCATGACTACTAAACCATGGCTCCAAGTGCCACATCCAATCCCCTCTTGAACACCTCCAGGGACAGTGACTCCACCACCTCCCTGGGCAGCACATTCCAACGGTGAATGACTCTCTCTGTAAGAACTTTCTCCTCACCTCCAGCCTAAACTTCCCCTGGCACAGCTTGAGACTGTGTCCTCTTGTTCTGGTGCTGGTTGCCTGGGAGAAGAGACCAACCCCCTCCTGGGTACAGCCTCCCCTCAGGGAGTTGTAGAGAGCAATATAAGGTCTCCCCTGAGCCTCCTCTTCTCCAGGCTAAACGACCCCAGCTCCCTCAGCCTCTCCTTGTAGGGTTTGTGCTTGAGGCCTCTCACCAGCCTCATTGCCCTTCTCTGCACATGTTCAAGAGTAGTGTCCTGCTTATGGCTTATGTGCTGAACACCATGCTGCAATAAAAATGCAGCCCTGGTTTGTATCATCATATATGCATTGTTACATGCGTGCATGCAACTTTCTGCATGGTGGAACTTTTTTGTATGTTTAAGGAAACCCAACAATTCATTGAAATATCACTCATCAGAGTGACTGTTAACCCACAGCTGTGCCACCCAGGGAAATAATTTAGTTCATATCTATCAACACAGCAAAGGTGTAAGAGCTTTGTGGTGTGAGAAGAAAAGTAATGGTGAGAAGAAAAGTAATGGGAAATCATAGAATCACAGAATGGTCTGGTTTGGGAGAGACCTCCAATGGTCATCTAGTCCAACCTCCTCTGCAGTAAGCAGAGGCATCCTCAACTAGGTGACTTCCCTCGTCTTTGCACTTTCAGGTGGCTGAAATATCTATATATAAATAACTGAAGTTGCATCCATAAACTGCTTGCATGGTCAGAGCCATACACTAGTGAGGTTTCAAAATTAAAAGCATGGTTTGACTATTATATATGCTTAGTGAAGGCAAGAAAGTCAGTCAGTGCCCAGTTTTTAAATGGAAGCTTTGAAGTATCTGTGGAATAACTGCTAATACCTTGTGGGCTTTTTAAGTGGTTTTGGCCCTACATGGTTTGCACACCACGTGGGTTTTTCTGTTTCAGCCCAGGCTGATCTTCCAAGTGAAGTTAAAGGCAATCAAAATGTTCAGGCATTGCCTGGACAAGGATCAAAACTGCCTGGAATCAGTTTTCCTTAGAGACCATTCAGCCCTTACAGGTTCCAGTCTAAATGCTAGGGAGTTCATGCTTCAATGCAGATGAGTTGATATGTCATGACCCCTGTAGATCAGCCTTTCAGTTTTGGACTGTAATAAAAATAAGCACAAGGGAATTTTTATTCAGAGTCGTGGAGCTTTTCTCACCTCATATTCTGCCATTTGACTTGGTCTAAAGGCTAGCTACTAGCTGATGTACACAGATATCCTCTTCAGTTCCACATTTGAACTCATTTTGCTCCAAGCTGGGATATAATCACCAATTTTGCCCTGTAAAACTTGATTTCCACCTCATGCTATGATAAAAGTAAACCAAAGAGATTTCTCTGACTTCTTTTGTAAACAATTGGGGGATTGATACTTACAAGGAAGAATGATATACACTGTACACAGATGAACAAAAATCTCCCAGTTCTAATCATTTTACTTCCTCAAACTCTGCAACACTCCCATGAGGTGGGTTTTCACCCTAGGCTTCCATTTATGTACTGAACCTGACTCATCTGATTTTCTTTTGCAGCCAGTGCCTGTGCCTGTGTCCCCCTTAAAAATATGCATCTTATTAGTGACTTAAGCACCAGATTTATGACTAATTTATAACCTTTATGGAAACTGTCATTATGTAGTTAACTGTTGAGGACTTCATGACTTGATGAGCTTTTTCTTCTCTCTTCTTGTAGCTGCAGTGATCAAAATGCCCTCCCAGAATTTCTCCAAGAATTCCTACTATTTCTTTTTTTTAGCAGACATGACAAGCATGTAGAGAGAGTAAAGAAGCCTTTGTCTTTTCTTGTTCTTCAATGTGAAATGGAAATGATCTCTTTCTAAATGGCTGGGGTATGCAGCACTTTCTTTAAGCACAACCAAGATGTTGATGATGTTTTCACAACTTTCTAGCAAACTTCTCTAAAGTCTAAAATGTGTTTTCTCTTTCAAAAGTCTGTAAGTCCTCATAGGGCCTGTGCTCCAAAACCCTCCCCAGCTTTGTTGCCCTTCTCAAAGCTGGGGAGGGGTTTGAAGCACAAGCCCTGTGAGGAGAGGCTGAGGGACCTGGGGTTGGTTAGCCTGGAGAAGAGGAGGCTCAGGGGAGACCTTATTTCTCTCTAGAACTACCTGAAGGGTGGTTGTAGCCAGGAGGGGTTGGTCACTTCTTCCAGGCAACCAGCACCAGAACAAGAGGACACAGTCTCAAGCTGCACCAGGGGAGGTTTAGGCTGGATGTTAGGAAGAAGTTCTTCATAGAAAGAGATTTGCCATTGGAATGTGCTGCCCTCACTGGAGGTATTTAGGAAGAGACTGGATGGGGTGCCTGGGGCCATGGTTTAGTTGATTAGATGGTGTTGGATGTTAGGTTGGACTCAATGATCTCAAAGGTCTTTTCCAACCTGGTCTATTCTATTCTATTCTATTCTATTCTATTCTATTCTATTCTATTCTATTCTATTCTATTCTATTCTATTATTCTATTCTATTCTATTAAGTCACCATGTTTTGTTATTTAACACTTTTTTTCCATGTTATTTAGGGCTGCTACAAAAACATTTCTGTCCTGTAAGGAGGGATTTGGCCACATGGTTCTCGTTATCATCACTGAGATCAGACGGTGAACTCACTGCCTTGTCTTTGGGTATTTATGGATATGTGTACACACACTGCTGTGTTTCACTGGAGCTGTTACTCTCTGAGGAACAAGAAAGCTTATCAGTGCCTGGAAATCTGCTAGTGCTTGCTGAATTTTTCAGAAGAGTGTTTCAGTCAGGCAAATTTTGATCCACCAGTGATTTCACTGCACGTGTACCTTCGTTATTCCCTCTTCTGCTCTATGGAAGATTATTTTGAGCATTTGGGGAATGAATGCTTATTTTTCAAGCAAATCATTGCTTACAAGAATTCATTCACATATGTTAATAGTTAAGGTCTCTTCCAAAAAAAGAGATATGCAAACACCACTATGTGAGCTAGAAGATTATTAATCAAGCTCTGTGAACAAAAGGTGATGAATTTTCACAGTCACCAACAAAGAACTAATGAAGAAGTTTCTCTGCTGTTTGCAAAATTATTTGACACAGTCATTATGAGCATGCAGACTAGTTTTGTATTGACAGCAGGACTACATACAACATAAAGAACTATTCTCCTAAGTAGTCCCCCACGCACACCTTACTGTAGGCCAGCAGAGGATCTAGTTAAGAGCTCCTTAGTCTTCTCTCTACAGCTGACAGGAATCAGATGAAGTCTGTAACAGAAAAACCCAGGCAAAGCCATAGCTCAGAGGTGTTACTGTACCCAGCTCTTGGCACCACCAAAGGTTGCACTCTGCACAATTGCTCCATTTCACAAACTGGTGCATTAGCTACATTTGCTGCTGGATAATTCACGTGCTGCCTTCTGCTGACTCTCCCAAGACAGCTCTGACTGACAGGTGAAGTGCAGAACATCTCCTTGGAGAGAATAGTTTTAAACCTCTGCTACATTTGCTCAATGAAGCTTAGTCAGAATTGTTCATTGAAGTGACTTTGTACTAAGCAATGGCTGTGAAGCTGATTTAAGAGTAAAAACCATTGCATGTTATCACCATTTGTAGCCAATAATAACTGACCTCCTAAAGGCACAGTACCTCAAGACAGGCTCCAAAATCTACCTTGACTCACTGAATGAAAATGCACCTGAGGTTTTCTTAATTACCTGAGTTTTACAAATTCCAGCAAGCTCAGCATGAATGATAAATGCTTGGGGCATGTCAGCATCAGGAAACTTTTACTTAGGTGTGGTAGGATCCTAAAGTGACCAGAGTGGAACTACATCCTCCCTGATTTTCTTTTGAAAGCACTGTGCCAGACGACACTGGCTCTAAAAATAGCCTTGCTTAAATTCAAAACTCACAAAACTCAAAGGAAAGAAAATAAACAAACAGAACAGAACAAAACTAACAAAACCAAAAACAACCGAACAAATAACCTCCCCTCCCCTAAACTAAACAGGAGTAACTTTCTCTTCAAATACAGAAAGCTCAGTGCTTCAGGTGTAGTAAATGAAAGTACCAAAGAGAAACCTGTCACTTGTAACAGTATCTTTGTAAGATAAGTCCTTTCCTCCTTTCCAGGTGTCCTTTCCTCCTTTCCAACTTCCTTATTATGAGCAAGGCTTAGCTATGTGTCTTCTTCCTCTTGCAGACAAGAGAGGTAATTCCTCACAGGAGCGTGTCAGCTGGCTTATTGCTATCCCTGCTTGCCTTTTCAGGCAATGCTGATGCTTTTTCAGAGAATCTTAGACACCCCCCCCTCACCAAAGATGCTCACTCTGACCCTGCCAGCAGCTTTCAAGTTAAGGCACATGAGTAGTTTCCCTCTCTGCTGCCCATTTCCACGCCCACGTGCAGGAGTTACACAACAAACTGAAAGCAAACACATTAAACGTTTTGCCCTGTGCTGCAAGGTGTCTGAATATTTACTCAGGCACCAAACATCCAAACAGACCGAGTTTGAAGGATGAAAAATTCAAACAAAGTCACAAACCTCCCCCTCCCCCCAAACCCCCACAAAAACAAATGCTTGTTTGAATGGTGTCCAAACACAACATGTTAACACTGCAACTGATGTCTTATGTCCTGGATATATCTTCACCAGCACCATGCATGCTCACAGGATATGCTGGGTAGTAATGAATTACTTGGTTTTGCATAAGACATGTAGAAACCAACACCCTCCCTTCCCTCTCATCATGTTATCACAGAATCATAGAATCAACCAGGTTGGAAGAGACCTCAGAGATCATCAAGTCCAACCTATTACCTAATACCTAACACCCCCTGACAACTAAACCATGGCTCCAAGTGCCACATATCTTTGGGTTATTTCTCATTCTAATAGCCTCATCTGAGTTTTTCTTTCTTTAAATCAGTTCTGCTCCATACACAGTGCTGACATACATATAAAGTACTTATGAAAGCACAATCACATGCTAGGAAAGTATGAGAGCTGCAGTTTACTGGGTTGCAATTTGTATTTTCTTTCCAGCTTTCAAGAACCAACTGTATAACATAGAATTCCAAAGTGCTGAAGACTTAGAGAAGCCAAGAATATCAGAGAAACAGCAGTAAAATATTGAGAACCAGGAAACTCCAGGTTGGTTTATAGCAAGAGAAAGAATCATAGAATGGTTTGGGTTGGAAGGGACCTTAAAGATGATCTAGCTCAAATCCCTTGCCGTGGGGAGGTGCAGACCTGGGTTGATTAAAGCCCCATTCAGCCTGGCTTTGAACACTGCCAGGGTTGAAACCTCCACAGCTTCTCTAGACAACTTGTTCCAGCACCTCACCAAGCTAAATCTCAGTTTCTGGTGGATACTGTAGATTTTTCAGGCTTTCATGGGGACTGGATTCTGACTGATTTTTTTTTTAGCTCATCTCTAAGCTACATTTTAACTTTGAAATTCTGAAGCTCACTCTTGATTTTTTTATTATCTTCAACTCTTTTGCTTTGCTTCATGTTGCACTGCTTTCTGCAAAAGGTGATACTGTTCCAGAGCTCAACTGTAATTCATTTTTCATAACAACCCTATCAGACACTTCCTGATGTAATGCATGTGGCAAGATGAATAATAAAGCAGTGTGTTATCACTTAAACAACTAGTTCTAGCCAGTAGGACAGTGCTTGATTACCCCTGGGAAGATTGCTATTTAAATAGACAGAGGAAAATAAGGGTTTATAAATATATAAATATATATATATATATACATATATATATATTTCAACTCTATGTTTTTAATCTGTGAAGCTCTTTTCTTTCTCATTTTACCAAACAATGGCTAAATACTCAGCCATGGGTTTGCAGTTCTATTATATACTCCTCTATTCACAACTTGCAAGCTTACTAGAAAATGTCTTGCAGGTTTTGGCAATAAATTCTCTTTACAACCCTTCCCTAGGATTCTTAATGTGACCACCACGTTTGCATACTGTATATCAAAATCAAATCAGACAGTTAAAGCACTTTTGGCCCTACTGCAAACACGCCATAATAAAAATTAGCCGTTAAGGATTAAGTCTTGGATCCATCAAAGCAGTTAACCACATACATAATCTCGTGGAATATATCAGTTCAACACATAATTATGTCTTTTACTGGACTCAGATTGTAACAGCAAAAAAGATGGAGACATTTAAACAGGCTCCACTGATTTGTTTTGTTTAGTTTTTAGTTTAAGATGTAGGATTCACTTGCTGAAACTGCATTTAAACGTCTTTCCGTCCTGGATCTTGTGTGTTTTGTAGCTGTGGTGTACACGAAGTTTCACCTCAAAAACTGAAACATATCATCAGCATCCTATACAAATAAGTGGACTGAAGTAGGAGGCTGCAGAAGCAAACTGATTTATATACCACTTGACAGTCCTAAGTGGCACGTGCTGGAGGTCCCACTGAGTGCCTGATAGACTTGGCCCTTCCTCTGATGTACAGAGAAGAAAATTCAAAACCCCAAAGGTGCATTGCTTCAGCAAGTCCAGTTTGAAGGTTTTCACTCCTCAAGTGAATATCTTCCAGAGAAAGATGCCTAACCTTCTGAAAATGTAAGCTGACCTTCATAGCTTGACCTGATCATATGCACTAAATGGGATATTCCAACACACAGAATCACCAAGGTTGGAATAGACCTCAAAGATCATCAAGTCCAACCTGTCACCACAGACCTCATGACTAAACCATGGCACCAAGTGCCACGTCCAATCCCTCTTGAACACCTCCAGGGATGGTGACTCCACCACCTCCCTGGGCAGCACATTCCAATGGCTAACAACTCTCTCAGTGAAGAACTTTCTTCTCACCTCCAGCCTAAACTTTCCCTGGTGCAGCAGTCACCTACAAGGTGCACTGAGGTTGCAAAGACATAAGACACCCATGGTGACTTTCACATCAGTAAAATTTGTCCTAATTGTCTTATGTTAGCAAATATTTGAAGTCAACTCAGGATTTCAAGCTACAATCTTGTATCCAGAATCGCATAATCAACCAGGTTGGAAGAGACCTCCAAGATCATCAAGTCCAACCAATCACCCAACCCTATCTAATCAATAAAACCATGGCACTAAGTGCCTCATCCAGTCTTTCCTTCCATGCTATATATCTTACATTACTCCAATATACTGAAGACATTCAAACACTTCTGACAGGTTGGGCTTGATGATCTTTGAGGCCTCTTCCAACCTTGGTGATTCTGTGATCTTCTGTGATCTGCTTTCGTTGCAGAATCTTTGCATTACATCTCTATTAAAGCTGTCCCCAAAGAGCTGCCATTACCTTTATACAAACAAACAGATATAAAAAACCATTAAGGTAAGCACTTTTTTTTTTGGTTGTTATTAGTCCTTTTCCAGCTCAGGATTTTTGTTGTTCTGCACAAACAGGAGGAAGCATCTGTCCCAGTCTGCTATGAATTTGACTAGGAATTATCCTGTCCCAATTCAGGAATGCTATTTTCTGTTCTGCTACGGAAATGTGTTTTGCAATTAAAGGAGCCAACAGTCAGCTCCACAGACTGGTTTGGGATGATACTCAAATGGTCCCAAGAAATGCTGGCCAATATTTCATTACTCTATATAACGTGCAGCCATGACTGTTTGTGCATAAATCACTCATAGCAATGACAAATTTTGAGATCAGGGGTGACCTTATTGCTCTCTACAACTACCTGAAGGGAGGTTGTAGCCAGCAGGGGTTGGTCTCTTCTCCCAGGCTACCAGCACCAGAACAAGAGGACACAGGCTCAAGCTGCGCCAGGGAGGTTTAGACTGGATGTTAGGAAGAAGTTCTATACAGAGAGAGTGATTGCCCATTGGAATGGTCTGCCCAGGGAGGTGGTGGAGTCACCATCATTGGAGGTATTCAGGAGACTTGATGGGGTGCTTGGTGCCATGATCTAGTTGTTTAGGTGGGTTGGATTGGTTGATAGGTTGGATGCGATGATCTTGAAGGTCTCTTCCAACCTGGTTTATTGTATTGTATTGTATTGTATTATCCAAGATTTCATCCTCTGAGGCCTTTGTTACACAGCTGCTTCCACAAGATGCTGCCCATCAAGCACAAGGTAACAAAAGCAGTTGAAATGCTTCTTTTAGAGCAGACAGGCTATGCAGAAGATTGTCCTTCCTAATGGAGAAATCCTGTGTTGCAGAAATGTCTTCTTTGATTTCCAGGAACTACAGAATTAGGTCCATAGGACTGGACACTCTGTGGCCATTCCTCATCACTTTTGCAAGAGAAAAAAGGGCAACTTTTTTTGCCATTCTGTACCATCAGAGTCACAAACTGCTCTTTCTTCTTTGGTTTCCTTTTATGCCTTCCCTTAAATAAATGAGGGCAAACACTTGTATTTAGAGATTATATCACACAGCAAGCAGCATGTCACACGGATATTTAAGACTCTCCTTCTCAGCACAGAATTGATTTTGGCATTGAAGCAGTGTGGAAAAAAAGAAAGAAAGAAAGAAAGAAAGAAAAAAAGACAGACAGTCAACCTGTTGTAATATCTCACCACCTTCACAATGAAGAATTTCTTCCTTGTATCTAATCTGAATCTACCTTCTTTCACTTTAAAGCCATTACACCTTATCCTGTCACCATATGCCCTTGTAAAAAGTCCCTCCTGGTCTATTCTGTAGGTACTGGAATGGTGCTGCATGGCCTTCTGTTTTCCAGGCTGAACAACCCCAACTCTCTCAGCCTGTCTTCATAAGAGAGGTGCTCCAGCTCCTTGATCATCTTCTTGACCCTCCTACGGACTCTGGACTAGGTTGTAGCCAGGTGGGATTTGGACTCTTCTCCCAGGCAACCAGCACCAGAACAAGAGGACACAATCTCAAGCTGTGCCAAGGGAAGTCTGAGCTGGATGTTAGGAAGTTGCAGAAAGAATGATTGTCCATTGGAATGTGCTGCCCAGGGAGGTGGTGGAGTCACCGTCGCTGGAGGTGTTTAGGAAGAGACTGGATGAAGCACTTGGTGCCATGGTTTAGTTGATTAGATGGTGTTGGGTGATAGGTTGGGCTTGATGATCTCAAAAGTATTTTCCAACCTGGTCTATTCTATTCTACTCTCTATTCTAGTCTAGTGTATTCTAATGGATACACCTTCCATGTAAACATGTTCGGCAGAGCTGGTCATACAATCATAGAATTGTGAGGGTTGGAAGGGACGTCAAGGATCATCTAATTCCAACCCCCCTGCCATGGCAGGGACTCCTCACACTAGATCAGGTCATACCTCTGTAGTCAGTGGCAAGAAATAAATCCAGGATCCGATTCATCTTGTTCTAAAACAGATATCAGAAAAGGGCCACATGTTCTGAAAATGCCTTAAAAGCATGGAATCTCAGTATTTCATACAGAAATGCAGATACATAAAGCAATTACATGGTCATTTGTGCCAAATCTCAGCTTCCCTTTCTGTGCAGTGACAAGCCTGTGCTCTTGTGCTTTTCCTGGCTCCCACTGAGATTAGAATTCAGAAGTGCACAAACAGTGGGAGAAATGTCACGTTTACAACTCTTGCCAGCGTGGTGAGAAACAGGAAGCGACAGAAATAGTGCTCTTGGCCGCTATTCCAGCAAGGGGCTCTCAGATGTTATTCACAGAATCACCAAGGTTGGAAGAGATCTCAAAGATCAAGTCCAACCTGTCACCACAGACCTCATGACTAAACCATGGCACCAAGTGCCACGTCCAATCCCCTCTTGAACACCTCCAGGGATGGGGACTCCACCACTTCCCTGAGCAGCACATTCCAATGGCTAACGACTCCCTCTGTGAAGAACTTTCTCCTCACCTCGAGCCTAAACTTCCCCTGGTGCAGCTTGAGTCTGTATCCTCTTGCTCCTGGGGGTTTGTCACAAATGCCTCACATTATGATTTTGTGAGTCTGCAGAGTGGTAGAAGGGAAAATCTGGGGGATCCATCCAATTTGCTTTTCCATTAAAGCAAGAAGAAAAGAAAAGAGAAAAAATAAAAGGCTTCCTACGACAGGAACAAGCTCCAAAAAGGAAGAAACACACTTAGCAAACAAACTTATGTGAAGAATTCTTTGTTGGAAATATTTATATTTTGCTCCTGGAAATTATACAAAATGCTGTTTCACAGTGGTATCACTTGAATCAAAGGGTCCCTGCATGGTAAGATATTGAATGGAGGTCCAAGGTTATCCTTTCTGATGAATTTTGTTTAGAAGGACTTGACACATGTTGAAATCTGTTTCTTCCAAAAGTCAAACAAAACCTGGCCTTTCTAAAAATTGCACAGAGTTCAGAAAAACAAAGTATTTTATAAGGCTGAAGTAATACACAGAGTGCACAGGGAGGGCCTTCATTCTAGCTCTTTAACCATTGCATTATCTTTTCATCAGGTAGCCTAGAGTTATTCTGTATCCCTTCAGTGAGGGGCTGTGAATCATACTTTTAGTCACTCTGGTAAAGGACAGGGAAATGGTTAGGAGTACCAGCCAAGCATCCATAGCCTGGGTTCTCTTCATGAGACTTTGAGATGTAGGAAGAGAGTGCTGGAATCACTATTCTCCAACATGGGGTACTTATATTTCTTGTTTTCATCAATGATTTCGTTTGCTTCTGATGCAATAACCAAAAAATATGCCTTAAGCAGTTATGTCACAGGGGGGAAAAAAGTTCATTTAACAGAATAGTTGCACTAGATGATGCCCAGAGGTCCTTCCCAACCTGTACCATGCTGCGATTCTGTGATCTATAGCTGCTCTTTTGCCACAATGCTTTACTGGGGAAAACACCTCAACATGGTTTAGACTTTATGTGTCAAGTTAGTAATTAGATACTCTCTAGGTTTTTGAAGTTAGCCTGTTTGAGTTTTTTCTCCCTCAGAGTGTGTTAGAGAGAGCTAAGGTAGTCACTCAGCCAGCATATGAGGTCAGTAGCCCTGGGGTATGGACAGTGGCACAGAGGAGGAGGCTCAGGGAGAGCTTATTGCTGTCTACAACTACCTGAAGGGAGGTTGTAGCCAGCAGGGGGTTGGTCTCTTCTCCCAGGCAAACAGCACCAGAACAAGAGGACACAGTTTCAAGCTGCACCAGGGGAACTTTAGGCTGGCGATGAGGAGAAAGTTCTTCACAGAGAGAGTTGTTAGCCATTGGAATGTGCTGCCCAGGGAGGTGGTGGAGTCATCATCCCTGTAGATTTTCAAGAGGGGATTAGATGTGGCACTGGCTGCCATGGTTAAGTTAGTCATGAGGTGTTGGATGACAGGTTGGACTTGATGATCTCTGAGGTCTTTTCCAACCTTATTGATTCTATGATTCTATGATAAGATGGGCCTGGAAGAGGACAGCTGTCCTCAGCCTTCTCCATACAGAGGCTCTGCTGAAGGCATGCAGATGGGCTGAACATGGGTGAGATATTTGTGTCTTCAACATGCACTCTGACCTCTGAACTACTGAGTAAACAGGAGCACCACAAGGCATCCTATGTGAAGAAAGCCTTCTTTCTTTTACCTGTAAGTGCAATGTCCCCATCCTTGTTCCCTTTTTAAGCCTTCTGTCCTCCATTAAAAAAAAAACAAGGTCTAATTGTATGGCATTGTTTGTGCAATTAAAAAGCATTTGGGACTTTTACAATTTCTGTGGGTAGAATTTAAATGAAACCTCTTCAATTTAATTTATTTTATTGCATCTTATATATTTTATTTTATCTTATTTTATTATTGTTTCTCTTTCATATTTTCAGGCTGAAAGCTGAAGCACCACTGCTACTAAAAGACCTGAACACTTTTGTGAGATGTTCCTCTGGCCACTGAAATGAATAAGATACTTTTGGCTTTATGTCCCTGTCATTATGTGCAAGATGCTGGCCACCAGTGACTTCAGAATTAGCCCTCTGCACAATCAGCCTGATCCATTATCACTGACAACTCTCTCAGGTCTTTGTTCTCAGGTTGTAAAGCTGATGTGTTTCAGAACCACAACCAGGAAGGCTTTCTACACTTGTCTTTATAATGAACCAAGTGAGTGAGGAAGGAAGAAAAAGGAATCATATGAATTAATTTCTTTATGTTTTCCCCTGTGTCCCTAATTGTCCACTCAGACCTCTTGTGCTGATATTTGCTAAACGTTCACAACGTACTTAAAGTCAACTCCTGGCTACTCAGCTTCTCCTTCTGCATAACTCATGACTCAAATTTTCTCCAAGTGATGCTTGACTTCAGCCTTGCTTTATTTCTTTCTGACTACCTCCTCTGTTTTCACCAGACAGAAGTGTGATGCTCTTTCTTGAAAGAAGAGGCTTCTGGTTTAGCTTACATGGCCCACAGTGAGAACTAACTCATCACTGAAGTTTCTTCCCAGAAAAGATAAATTCCAGAGTGATATGGATATGTTTTTGAACCGATGGCTCAAGGAATTATGCCATGCACAACCTACCACAAGTGATGATTTTCCTTATGGACCATAATCCAAGTAAAATGAATGTCATTATGATTTTGTGTGGCTTTGTGGCTTTTATATGAAAGACAAGCATCTGCATCACTAAACCCACTCCTTCTTATTGACACATTCACTGGGAAATTTGGAAGGGGTTGGAAGCTAGAGCATTGCTATTTCACCACTAGAACTTACTATGATTGATGAAAACTAGCAACTTTTGGCTACACAGGTTTTCCACAGATTGTTCTCCAGATGAACAGAGTGCTGAGTACAGGGGCAGCAGGGAAGCGATTCTGCCCCTGTACTCAGCACTGGTTAGGCCACACCTTGAGTCCTGTGTCCAGTTCTGGGACCCTCAATTTAAGAAGGGCATAGAGGCACTTGAACGTGTCCAGAGAAGGGCAATGAGGCTGGGGAGGGGTTTAGGAGCACAAACCCTATGAGGAGAGGCTGAGGGAGCTGGGGGTGTGTAGTCTGGAGAAGAGGAGGCTCAGGGGAGACCTTATTGCTCTCTACAACTACCTGAAAGGAGGTTGTAGACAGGTGGGGGTTGGTCTCTTCTCCCAGGCAATCAGCACCAGAACAAGAGGACACAGTCTCAAGCTGCACCAGGGGAAGTTTAGGCTGGAAGTGAGGAGAAAGTCCTTCCTAGAAAGAGTAATTGGCCACTGGAATGTGCTGCCCAGGGAGGTGGTAGAGTCACCATCCCTGGAGATGTTCAGGAGGGGACTGGATGTGGCAGTTGGTGCCATGGTTTAGTAGTCATGAGGTGTTGGGTGACAGGTTGGACTTGATGATCTTTGCAGTCTTTTCCAACCTTATTGATTCTATGAGTCTATGTAGGTTTGAGGTTTAGCAGTCTGGCATATGTCACAGGGGCAGCTAAGTTTTGAAGATATGATCTTTCAGTGTGTGTGCATTTTAAGCAAAGACTTTGTACCTCTCCAAACTTTTATTCTTTAGGTACAGGTACAGTTCAGAATACTATGGAGAGAAAGGAAGGGGAATTTTCATCTGCATGGCTGCAAGCATAATCATTAAGCATAGAATGACCTGCTCAGCAGCTTGTGCTGGTCAGAATGGACTTAAAGCCCAGTTCTCCCTTCCCATGGCAAATCCATGCTTTCCTTATGCTTTTTAAAATAGTTTTTCTCTGCTTTTTTTTTTTTTCCATGTAGAAATGACTTTGTTATGTGAAAATTAATCTTGACCAATCAAATCAAACCATTTAAAGGAAAAAGAAACAGGAAACAAACCCCAAACCCAAGGATTTTTCAGAGCTATTCGGCTTATATTCCTGTGGTGAAGGTTCTTAGGCTTGAAAAAGTGTAACTCAAGGGTTGTCTTTTGTCACACTTGAGAAAGTGTAACAAAGGGCAAAATAAACAGAAAAGAAGCCTTTAAATAAAATCTTTTCACTTTAAACTTAATATTTGGAGTGTCTGAAGTTGGACATAATAAAGTTAGAAGGCCACTTTTCATTTTCTCCCAAAGCCTTGGGCCACAGATGTTATCAGCTGTTGGAAATCAAAGGAGATTTTCACATCCACTTCTGTATGCTAAGCTGGCTCATCAAAACAGAGCACCTTTATCATGATGCCAGGAGCTGTTTATCTGTATGAAGTCCCTCCCAGATGTGTGGCTTAGCTGCTGAAAGTCTTTCTTTCTGGCCTTGACAAACCAAATATTGCCTCACCCATATTTCTACATGAACTCAATTCATTAGTGTTGTCTCCACTCCTAATTGTTTTGTACTGTGCTCAATGGCTATAGCAGTGTTCATGCATCTATCTTCTTTTTTTCTCATCAGCTGTTCTTGAAGATCTCTATATGATATTCCAGCGGCTGTTATTTTTCACCAGGCCTTCAGTACAGCACTTACATTTTGAAATGTGTCCTGTGGTTATGGCTTTTCAACAGAAAGTGGTGTCTCAGAAGTGAATGATTTACTCTCTAGAAGTTCTCTCCCTCTCCATGTGGAAAGGAAACTTGAACAAGAAGCTCAGACACTAAACTTTCACAGGACTGAATCTAAATATGATTAATTCCACTGCATACAACTATATGCTGCATGTGAATGCCTTATGGAACAACACAAATAAGTACACATTTACAGTAGTATGCACTTCCAAAGCTGAACTCCACCCTCCACAGCAGGCTTGTGATCTACTGCACAAACAAATCTTATCTTTCTCTCAATCTTCGTTTTCTCTTGATCTTGTGAATATGCTTATTTGTGTCAATACATTGCTTTTATTCTAAACCTAAGGTTGCAATAGTCAGATTTGTCTCCTGATTAAGAGACCAACAGTTCACTGGAGCTGGCTGTACTGATAATTTAGGAACCTCCTTGCAGGCAATTAAGCAAAGACATCCGAAGAAAATGTTCCACTCCCTTCAGCATCTTTGTGGCTCTGCACTGATTGACTTTGTGACTGACTTTGTAGCATACTGAATGCACATCAGTGCTTCATGTGGCACATGGGTTATAACTAGGCTTAGTAGAAAAGATGGTGGGCATTTCTGTCACAAAGAAAGGGATTTTCACTGCAGTTTCTGCAATAGCACCTTGCTATATCACATCTCAAAGAAAGGAACAGACTAAGGTGTAATTATTTCGCCCTGCAAAGACAGAGACATCTTTTTTAGCTGAGTCTTCAGACTTAGACACATTGCTGGGAATGATATTACTTAAAAACGAAATTACATTAATCTGTACAGAGGAAATGTTCATGCTGTTACAGCAGAGTGGATTGTTACTTCATCTTATGATCCATGACGCTAATGAAGCAGATGATTGTAAGTAGCACTTCTCATAGTAACAATAAGAAAATCAGAGACGTGTAAATGGCTGAGCAAACCATCTTCTCCAGAAAGCCCCACTGCATCAGACACACAATTATGCTCCTTCTGTAAGCCTTCACTAGAGAAAATGCCTTCAAAGCCAACACTTAGAGGCCTCTAGGAGAATTTCAATGTGTCAGGAGTGTTTCATTTGCTTCTTCAAACTGCACTTAGCCTATTCAGGATGCAAAAACATGAGATGGGCAATAAATCTTGGTAATTAAATGAACTACAGAAAGTACAGAATAGATAAAGCAGAGGGTGATAGTTTGTGATTTGTTTTCACAAAGCAGTATGTCTTCAATTTCTTCTTTTGCACACTCTAAATCCTCCACTTGCTATAAATTATGTCACGTTGTGGCTGCCATATAAGACTAAGAATGCATGACATTGCAATGACACCAGCTAGCATCACTGTAATTATAGTGGCTCGTGTATTTTCATGGCAAAATCCATTTTAAACTCCTCATATGTTTCCTAATATAATACATGTATCTCAATATCTGGAACCCTGCTGATTTACAGAACTCTTTATAACTCAGACAACTGTGATTAAAGCAAAACTGCATGCATTTGGCAAGCCATTATATTTTAAATGGACTCAGTTGTGACTTTGCCACAAATATTCCAGAGGACCAGGCTTTACAGACCTAGAAGCCAAGAACCTGCAAGGGAGAAAGTATATGGAGAAAGTATAAAAGCACAACCAGGTTCTTAGCTCCTCTTAACTGGATGAGAAGAAAAATAGTTAGACTTTTTTGTGGATGGAGCCAGAAGCAAATTGCAATATTCTTCCCCTGGCTCAGCTCCCTCCATCTCGCTGAGGGAAGAGACGAAGTTCCACCTGCTCCCTGATGTCATCCCCACTCCTGGCTGTCAGGCACCAACTCATCTCTGTGTGGGAGTTCTCCTGTTCCCAAATCCCAAGGGAGAGACAGGCCTTCCTCTTGTCTTCTCCATCTACGGTAGGAGGAAAAGGAAGTTAGGAAGAGAGGAAGAGATGAAGGGAGGAAGGAAGGACACGAGAATGAAAGGATGGATGAACAGAATGAAGAATAGAAGGACAGGGGCCTGGAGATAAGGAAGAAGGGTCTGGGATTCCTAGCAGTCTGCTCTGCAAATAAAACACAGTCATTTTCTGGAGCAGAGTGAGACAAAGATGAAGTTTTCAATATTGTTTTCTTCAAACCTTCCCCTCTTTGTTTTATTAAACATCTCACGAAGCATTCTCTGAATATCCAATCCAGGAGTTCCTGCATCAGAATCTTTCTCAGATTTACAAATCTTATCTCCTGAGTCATCCCCATGTCTCCACAAGCGTCATATTAAAAATGAAAAGGAAAGAAACAGAACTACAGCTAGCTGCATATTAGCAGGAGTTTCCAGCACATCCAACCTCCTGATGAAAAGTGTCAGGAGAAGGCATGCTCTCATCCCAAGAGAAATGCATGAAATAATCTTTGTCCTTTAAGAGATCCTTCCTGCTGCACACGTGATGTCCTCTGGGTTCAGAATGGGGCAGGTATAAACAGAGTGAGGAAAATAATGATAAGAGTACTACCAATGAAAAAGCCAGTATTTGATATGTGGGTGATTTTTAGCCTTCTGTGTTTTGTGCCAGCTGTGGCTGTGCCTCTGGACAAAATATGGCCACTGCAATTTAAATCACGTTTATAAAACACAGATGATATCCCTGGGGTTAAAGACGTTGCTAAGGCTGGTGTTTTCTACTTTGCTTTCTGAACCATGTATAAATGGCAGAGAACCCACTGGATAAATGACATTTCAGTAGTTATGTCAAGTATATTCTGTATGCAAAACCTTCTCTTAGCACTCTTGATTTTAAAGAACTTCATTAAACACTTAAAAAGCTGAGTCAGCAGAAGCCAAGGCAGCAAACACAGCTTTAGTGCCTGTCTGCAATTTGTTTAGACACTGAGGCAACAAAGGATGCTGAGTTATTCCTCTTTGACAGTATCACAAAAAGGGAGAGTCAAAAGAAGGCAGAGCAGGTTAATGTACTACCATGAATGATCTCCATGGGGAGAAAGTCATCGTGCTGCATACTGCTGAGACACCTGAAAGCTGCTGGTAAAGAATTCATTACTCTTTCTTCAATGAACCTATTGCTAACTGTCTTCACCTGATGCATTATGACATGCCTCCAAGCTAATAAAACCTTTTCCTTTGGGGTGCAGAAGCTTGGATACCTCAATATTAGCTTGCTAATCTAAGTAAATGGGCTAGCTTGTTCACTTAGCCATGCCTCATTGTGTTCACTGGAATAAACGAGAGGATGTGGCTCTTTCTCCTTCATCATCCATGCAGTATCATCTTCACAGGCATCCAGTAATTAGGGCTCCTAGAGCTTGCTGATTAATATCTAATTTAAAAACTTCTCCTGGTGACTCACCTCACACTCAGCATAATGCAAGTATTCCTGTGCAATAAGCAGCAGGGCTTATTATAGGCAGTGTGTGTAAACTGAATCGAGGGAATCTGAACTTTCCATTTGTGGACTTTCTTCCACTTTAACAAAGGACAGGGCGACAAACTCAGGAATGCTCTTTAAGTTCTTGATGCCACACTAACAGATATGAAACAACCCTTCATCCACAATGCATCATTCTTCTTGTGATGGATACCAGTTTTAAGAGACTCAAGGCTGACCCTATGCTAGCGGAAATGTTTTTCCACCTGGTTGAGGCGAGTGGGGTTTTATGGTGTTTACAACAGCAACACTTTCCTTCAACAACAGCTCAGACCCATCTTATGCATTGTTTCTTCTATTTTGTGACTGGGCTTTCTTTTCTAATCTACAGTGTGTTGAAGACCAGAGAAAGAGAGTCTGAATATTAAGTGTCATCCAGTTTTTGTGCTTTTTTCCCTCCCTCAGCATTATTGTTGTTGGTCTTACTCCTTGCATCACAGCAACACCCTGAGTTCCCCATGGAAAGGAGGGACCCTGCTGCAGCAGGCACTGTACAAGGCTATAATGAAAAGATAGTCCTTGCCCCAAGGTCTTACTTAACCTTTTTAAATTACTGATTCAGTTTAAGATTGCAGTCCTCACAACTTGAAGTATTCTCTCCCTCACTCATTCTTTTGTAAGAGCAGAAAGACAAGACTGTCCTCTGGCTCAGAGAACAACAAAGAATTTTTCTGTAAGGCTCCTTTTTAACACACGTTGCATCAGTTGTTTCTAGTGTGAATTAGCCCTGAAACATATGCATGCATTGCTCACAGAGAGAAATGAAAACACATGACATGATGCTATGAATTCACCCTTCCCCCAACAAAACCCAAGCCTTTTGAACTGCTTTAATTTTTGCAGTTTTTGCCAGAGAATTGCACAAGCTCAGGCATTGAAATTCATCCTGTGACTACAGTATGCCTTGCAGGGTGTTCACATTGCAGCACAGACACCAGTGGGGTCACTACTAAACCAGAAGTGCACTCCACATATAAAGGGCTCTTCTTCTTTTGTGGGTTATTCTCAGAGACTGCAAAAGTATGACTTGGATGAGGTTAACAACCTGTCCTAGCCTTATTTTAATGATTCAAACTTCATTCCAGGCAGAATTGGGAAGTTAATATTCTACTCCTCTGAGCAGAAGGTTGAAGGGAAGTTTCCCATTTGAAATATGTTTCAATTAAACCAAAACCAAAACCCAACCAACCAGAAATGAACAAACCAACCCACCCCAAAAACACCTCCCCCAAAAAAACCCCAACAACCACCTCCCTCAAAACAACAATGACAAAACAGACAAACAAACAAACAAATAAAACAACAACAGCAACAAAACCCCCCAACTTGTTTGGAAATAGTGAAATAGGTTTGATGATGCTTTTTAGAGAGTGGTATGGTATTTTCTCCTGATCTTCACTGGGGGAACAAAGAGAATCAAAAGACATTAAAATTTTCATTTAGACCTAAAGGAAAGAAATGAAAGGCTTTAAGTAAACAAAACAAAACTAGCTTTCATTCCTTAAATGTCTTAAGCTGCTCTACTAAACCATTACTTGTCAGAATGTGTTGTTTGCTGATATTGTAAGTATAAGGAATCTTCATCTGAGTGTGAAACTTGCCACAGGGAGTATTCTTATTTTGTCTTAAAGAGTATTGTTTTAAAGATCCTTTTAAGAAGTTCTTTATTCTCTGTGCATGTAATTAAAACCAACTTTTCACCCATTTGAACGAGAAGCCTGAAGGGAAACAAATAGAACTCCCATTTCCTGTCCCTAGGGCACTTAATTTTGAAGACAGTCATTTTGGTAAAGGCATCTTGGATTTTGGAGTCTGAGTAAGACCAACGTTGTCATTAATGAAAACCGACAGTAACAGTACCCAGTATAGGCAACACCTATGTTCACCACTGAAATGCATCTACACCTGAAGTATACAGCATTAAAATACCTGGAGCATAGACCATCAAGCTGTATCAGTGTTAAACAACAGGCTTTGGATGCCTGGCTTTGTATTCAGTAATGCTACAGTAATGATTTACTGGAGGGGAAGAGCTTAGGAGACAAAGTCACTTTGCTTCCCCTGCTTTAGCACTGCTGTGAGTACAAAGCAAGCCACACTCCTTACTCCCAGCACATCTGAACCAAGCACTGAAGGCACTTTAGGCCTTCATTGGTGCTCTGAAGCACATCTTCCAAACGCTCTCGAATTTAGAGCAAATATTGATCAATATAAGGCACAGAAATGAGGGAACAGGCTGAAGAGACTGAGCAGGCTGAGCAAGCTGTCCGCTTGGTTTGCAACATTTTTTCCTGTTGTCTCTGCTACCCTCCCCAAGCACTTTTACCAGGGGAAAAGTAAAAGATTTGCACATTAAGATCTATCTCTTTGGTTCTTGAATATTTGTGGCTTCCCAAAATGAGGAGCTACAATGTCAAATGACTGCAGTATGCTGTTAGGGTAAGCTACATTTTTGGCATTGGTACTGATTGCTTGACAATAGGAATATTGAGCCCATTACAATTGCTGCTCCGTCCTGACCTAATGCACTGCAGACACCACATATGACAGTGCCATCAGAAGCACACACAGGACTGAGGAATGCATGGTTAATGAAGGGCTCTGCAGTAACTCCATTATCCATGAAGATGAAGGCTTCAAGGGCCACCAGGATTTGTTTCAGGACTTCAGGCAAGTGCAAGCCTTGCTGCTGTTCATCTCAGTTATTTTCTTTCTCTTTTTCACATGTTGCTTGCTGCTCCTTCCCTCCCAGCCCTGTGCAAGCTGTGCCTGGGTGGCAGTGGCTAATAAGGAATGGAGAGACCAACATACTGGTGGCAGTGACCAGTGTTAGTGAGGCAGAAGCTAACCTACCAACTTCTCGTCTTCTGACATAAAAGGAGTTTGCCTACGTTGTCTCACAGGCTGCTGTACTGTAAGGTTAATAAAACAGAGATATGCAGCCACAGCACAATATTTGTTGTGCTATTTTAGAGATGCCAGGCTGGTTGAGGAGCTTCCTTTCCTTCTCTTTTGATCCTTCTTCTCCTCTATTTTTTGATCCTTCTCCTGCGTTTGTGTTTCTTTACATCCTGCACATGTGCTCAGAGTTAGAGTTGAAAAACAAATTAATAAATCTATTCTATGTATTTCTCTTTCCCTGAAATATTCCTTGCCATGCATAAAAGGTGATTGACTTCTTATACAATGGAACTCTCAAAGCAGTGGCAAATAGAGCAATCATATTCACCTTGAAAATAGGTGTGCCTTTCTGGTTTCCTTTCTAATGTAAAATGGATGAATATTTTAACCTTAAAGGCAGCGTGAGTCACTTTCAGAATACCCTGGTGAGTAACAGAATGCACACTTGCACTTTCTTCTGCATCATGATGTTACTATACAAGACACAACACATGCCATCTTCTTTCTCTGCTTAGCTTCATAACAAAGCACTGCCAAAGTTGGTAAAACTAAACCGTGAATGATTTTGCTCTCCTGCCCCTATTTATACACTAATTTAGCTCATCTCATAGCATTCAGTGACATGGTAACAAAGGCTGCTATAAACTTTGTAGGCCTTGGAATCAGGCCTGATGCATTTTTATACAGAGGAGTGTGAGGGAATAAGGGCCAGGAGACGTTTCTAGAATCAGCAGCAGCTCATCCTCTGGGTTACTTTAGCTCATTTTGATGCTGAAAGGCTTAGAATTTGGGTTCACAGTGGAGTATGGGGAGATGAAGACAACTGATACCAGGTTTGCATATCCCTTCCAATAAACTCAACCAGTCTAGTGGTTGTGATTTTCTGTTGTTGATGGTGCGCAAGGGAAAAGCCCTGGCTTTACTTGACACTGAAAAGAGGATAGTTAGGGGACCTGCTGTTTTCCTGGGGTTTATTCTCTTTCCTTAAGCATTCCCTTATACTAACTGCAACAGCAGAGAGACTGGATCAGCTGAACTACAAATATGTGTAGTCTAGAAAGCAATGATTATGCAAAACGTGGTGCAGAGTGATCAAGACCTATTTGCTATGAAAAGTAAAAATTACTTAGTGAAATGCTTTCAAAATGTAGTGCCTCTTCCTTAAGAGCTTTTATTCCTTATTAACAGTTGCCTTTAGCAATAGTAAGGGCAGAAAGGTTATGTAATATGTTGGATGATGCAGAACAAGTAAATAGCATGTATATAACTGCCTAATTGGAAATTCAGTTGCAGAAATGCATGTATCTTCAGTGATCAAAACAAATAATGGAATCAGAATGACTCCAAGTCAGTGCAGCTCCATCGACTTCAGTGAGCTACACTGACAGGAGCCAGCTAAAGATCTGTGCCTTTGGTTTCTCAACAGTTTTATCTGATTTATATCAGTGTGTAAGAGAAAGAGGATTAATTCTATGTCTGCTATAACTCCAAAGACTTCAAAGAGGTTTTGTGAAATATCTGGGAGAAGATGAAGTACTACTGAGCATGTACTCCTCTCAAAAATCCACTGGATTCCACGCTGGAAAACTCTGAATGTCTTTCTAATGAAGCTGTCCTACAATGAAATATGCCTGATTGAATGCTCCAAGAAACATTATCATTAAGACTCTGTGTCTGGTGAACATCATTCTCAAGGCTTTTGTTTCCCAGATTGTGATGAAAGGGACATAATGGTCAGTTTGTCATGAGTTCTGAATGGCCGGACCTGATTTACTCTTGAGCTGCTTGAATTTATGTGAGCGTTAAGTCACTTTTTATTGTGCTACATATTTTGTAACAAAAATAAGTAAATAATAACCCTTGTTGGTTTTGTTGGTGCTTCTACCAAGGCAAAATGCAGGCTAAGATATATGGCCCATCTGATAGGCTCTACACAAAGAGGTTGCTAACAATATCAAACCTGTTAAGTAACAAACAGGGTGACGTGAAGAGTATGGTTCCTTACTATAGTCCTTGAAAACAACTTCAGACTGCCATCATAAACTACATATCAACTCTGGGATTTACAGCTTTAAGATTCACCGATGTACACTACCTATTGACCATCTGAAAATTATCACCTTTTCACTCCCATCTGTGTTGGTTTTCACTGAAAATAAACCCAGTCATGCCAGTGGGGACACTGCAATGTACTTCAAATCCAGGTGCCCTCATTTGGCTAATTAAAAAAACCCTGATTTAATCACAAAGCACTCTTGCTGAATATGATCAGAAGCAGTCCCAGCCTTTCAACAAGTCCAAGCTATAAAAATCATCAGGAGAATGATTACCAGAAAAACAACTCAAGCGAAAAAATGTTGTCTAGTCTTTTTTTTTTTTTTAAGCTCCACAAAAACTGTTCTTTCCAATTCCATGTCAAGATCTATGGTTCAGTCCCCAGTTCCCAGTCTGATCTGAAACCAGGAATTATAGGTAAATTAAATTGTAGCCAATTAATAAAGCTCCAGCTATTGCTCTAGAGACACACAATCTCTTCTGAGTTTTACATGCAGACATGAGTATGCCTTGCAATCTCTCACAAGGCTGTTGGAGGAGTACTAAGTAGGCAGATAAGCCAACTTTATTCCTCAGACTTCTGGATAACAAGGTATTACAAAATCATTGTAGATTAATTGCAGGTATAGTTCAGAGGAAAAAAAAACCAGAAAATTTAGAGACTAATTCAATTCATTCTCAAGTAATTTTTTTATTATTTGTTTAATTAGACCAGATAGATTCTCTCTGTGCATTGACTGCAACAGAGAAATCAAGGCTCGTGCAAACCTTCCTCCCTTCACAAAAGCCTTGTGGAAGTCAACCAGAAGTGCTGGTCTGTGCTAGCAGTCTCTGAAAGCGGGGTGCTTTGCAATGACAAGACATGGCCTTACAAATATCACCAAGGAAAGAAGAACCAACATCCTGTGATTAGGGATTCACCTTCCCACACTGCCTCTCTGTGCTAGGCGGAAGCGCTGCTTGTTATTCCACAGACACTCGATGTCCACGCATGCGTGTGGTCATTATGCTTCCAAAGCTTTTCTTAGCAGAAGGCAGGACGAAGGCAGAAGGCTGATTGTAAGGCACTGGGTATCAAGAGCTTCTCAAGTTTGCAGGGGAAAACTAAGGATTTGATGAGAATTGAAAAGAATTAAACCCAAACCAAGAGAATGTTGTATTCCAAGTTGCATTCCAGCAGTTCTATTCCAGTGTCCAAGTTGTATGCCAAAAGTGATATGAGGAATTCCATAAAACCAAACTGTTTAAAGACATGAATAATTTTTTCTGAAGACAGGCTCAAGACTGATAAGTAGGAAAAAATAAGTGCTCATTATGCTGGAAGAAAAGGCTTTATAAATCCTGATTCTTATCACTTTTGCGTGTGTGTGTGCTTTTTAAGGCCTATATCTTCTGAGTTGAATTTAATCATAGAATCAATAAGGTTGGAAAAGACCTCAGGGATCATCAAGTCCAACCTGTCACCCAACACCCCATGACTAATTAAATCATGGATTCAAGTGCCACGTCCAATCCTTTTTTGAACACCTCCAGGGACGGTGACTCCACCACCTCCCTGAGCAGCACATCCCAATGGCCAATAACTTTCTGTGAAGGACTTTCTCCTCACCTCAAGCCTCATACTATCAGCATAAAGTTTTCAGTCACAAAATATTTTATGCATCCCATTTGAAAAGCAGCATATCAAGATAGGATCTCTTGGGAAATACTGGTGCCTGAAAAAACTGAGAAGTCCTGTTTGTGTGACATTGCAAAGAAATCCTGCAGGAAGGAATGTTTGCTGCCATGAATCATTTGTAAACTGAAGACTACATCAAAATTTGGAAAACATTTTGAATGCAGTATATGAGCTATGAAACTAAAGTTTGAGTCAAAATTGCATGCACAGCCACTGATGTAATGATTCATGGGAAATGTAAGCTGCACTAGATGCACAAAATAATTAAGCCGAGTGGGAGAAATGGAATCACCTTAAGTGTGTAGTCGAAAACGCAGCGTGCAGAAATACCTGTGGAAGAAAAAGAATGTAATATCTGAATGTAAATAAGTAGAAATGAAACTACATTGACCACCTGCAATGGGCCTGTAGCTTGAAATGAAACCTAAGAGGAAAAGGTTGATAATGCTGTTCGTAGCAGGGCTTCTTCAGAAGTGTTAATGCTTTTCTGTAATTCATCAAATCCCTCCATAAGGCGATTTTAAACCTTTTCTCCTAATTTGACAAGCATGTAAAATTTTTGAGCAGATAGGCTAAACCTTCTGAGGGGAATTACAGCTTATTGGCACTCCTCTTGCTTTCCTTAGTTATCTTACACAAATCCCTTGAAAATAGACCACAAACGTCAAGGTCGCCATGGATCCCAGCCTGGAAATTATTGTTCAGCATTCAAGGTAAGTTGATTCGGTTTAGCAGGGGTGGTGGTGAAGGAGGCATTTTCTCTCAAGCTTCTAAGAAACTTACATTTGACTGTCTAAATGGAGAAGGTCTGTACAATAACATATGAAAGGTGTGAACATGGGTCAAGTCCCTCTGTATTATGTTGAATTATAGGATCTGGTAATGATCCAGATAAGACATTCATGCAGGGAGTGGTGGCTTGTATTAAAAAGCAAACAGCTGTCATTCCTAGGGTATTAGGTATTCCATGAAATAAAAAGAAATGCTTGCTATATAGCTTAACTATGGTATTTGGGGGCCTATTAGAAACATATTCTTCTTGTTTTCAGGGCTTGCACAAACTGCATTTCATTTGTTTTATTGTGTCAACCTGACTGCATATACAGATAGTCCCAAGTGCAGTTAGCATTTCATGAATTCTTTGGTGTGGTTTTGTGCACATAATTCTCAGTTAGACATGCAAGTGGGGTTCATATACCTAAATTTGATCAGTGGCATAAAACTATTCTTCAGTTGTTTATGGTTAAAAATGTCAAATCAAAATGGAAACAAAGTGGTTGTGCTCACATTTGAACTCCTAACAAAGCACTTAGGTATGAGAAGGTTTTCTGCTGTTTCCTGAAGTGTTTACACTGAATATACCTCACAGAAACTTTGCAGTCAAATGAGAGAAATTCCTTTCCTCTGCTATCACATCTATTTGCAATAAATAATGCAAAATATATTATGGTAGGTGGTGTGATACCAGGAAATTCCTGACCACCAAAATATCGGACAGATATGGCTCTAATTGCGATGAGGGACTATCACAGATAGACAGTTTGTTGTGAAAGGTTGAGGTTACCATCTGGAACAAAGTTCCCCTGAGTCTGTCTGAAGAAAATCAAAACATATTCTTCCATGACTCTTCAAATCTCTTTGACCCTCTTCTGGTTTGTCAGGAAGGTTAGAAAGTTAGAAAAGACCCTTTTTGTTTTGTAATTCAATTAAAATCAGTCTGGATGGGGATAATTCTTTCATGGATTATAAACAAGAGATATGAGAACTGAGATGAGTAACATGACCATATTGACATAATGCTGATGGAATGTTTGTTGTTAAAATATTTTAAAGAAATAGTCATCTGACTGAAAATGTTTCAAATGTGAGTTTTATCACCTCCTTCTTTTAGAATCCTATTATTGCTACCAGCTATTTTACAATGGACAGAAATCTCTCTCTTAAAATGTGGCTGAAGCTGTTATATCTATATAGATCAGCAAAAAAATAATTAGTCTTCTATGCAGCATTGTTATTCCAACAGGGGCAGTTAGATTGTTATGGTACATGAATAGATTTCTTCTCCTTTACAATGCTGAAGCTCTTCTCTTTCTGATGAGTGGTGAATCCACATGCTTTAATAAACAATAGAAATGTGAACTTTCAGACACTCATACAATCCCCAGCTTCTACATTCAGCTTAGATGTTGACTACATTTTAGTCCTGATACTGTGTGATTGTCATGGGAGATGGTTTCTGAAAGACTTACATGTTGCAGTGATGGCAATGAATGGCCAGCCTCTGCTTAATAATAAAACTGCTAGTAGAAATGGAAATAGAAATAGAATAAACCAGGTTGGAAGAGACCTCTAAGATCATTGTGCCCAACCCATCATGCAAGACCATCTAATCAACTAAACCATGGCACCAAGCACTCCATCAAGTCTCCTCCTAAACACCCCCAATGATGGCGACTCCACCACTGCCCTGGGCAGCCCATTCCAATGGGCAATCACTCTCTCTATGAAGAATTTCTTCCTAACATCCAGTAGTAGTAGTAGTACTACTACTAATTACTACTGCTAATATATAAATTACTAATACCAATTACTACTACTACTACTACATAAATTAGACAGTGCTCCAAGGTTTCTGACATCCAGTAAAGGAGAAATCATAGCAAAGCAATAAAGTCAAGTCTGGTGTATTAGAAACTGGGTTCAAAACCCTCTCATCTAATTCCCAGCAAAATGCAAACTCTGCAGCAGCATTAAAGCTACAAAGGAGAAGGTAAGATTCACAAAGCAGACTTACAAAATGAAATGCCTAGACTTGGAGACCGGTCTCTTCACAGCTCTTTACAAGCAGGGGCGACCCATATCCTTGATCTGTGAGTTATAGAACATGATATATATATGTTTCCATGTCTTAGAGCCATGGTTTACATGCAACTTATCTTTCAGCTGTAAAGGTAGGTTAGGAGCAGCTCATGTGGGGAAAAGGGCAAGAAGTCATTTCTCCTTGATGACACAGATCGGGTCTCATTTGCCTGTACTGTTTTTCTGATCTCTGCGACCAGGAATTTGAAGCACCCAGCCTCACCCTGTCAGCCTGCCTCTGCTAGTCACGTTAGCCCTCCAAAAGCTGCAATGAACTGCCTGAGTGGTGATTCAAGAGCTGGACACCCCTCTGCTACCCTGAACAGATACTGAAACTCTTCTCCAGAGTGCAAATCAGAGAACTGAGAACACATTCTTGCCTCGGGTTTCCCTCTGGATGACCTTTTTTCTTTTCATTGCCTAGGAGATACATTAGTCAGACCCACCCTCTAGTCCAGGTGCAGAGGTTAGATACCTAATGTTAGCGGCATGACTGTATCAGAGAATGTACTCCACCAAAATGATTGCACACATGTAGTGCAATAAAAAAGCAATTTGTCAAAGCATGCCAGAATTAGTGACCGAGGTAGACTGAAAAACAGAAATAAACCAGGGAGTGAGTGGCAGGGAACTGTTCAGAATGCAGCAGGTTTTAAAGGCTTTTAAAATAAAATACCTCTTCCAGTGTCCTCCCTCAGGACTTTTAATTGTAGCCTTATGAATAAAATGACTACAATAGCTCCTTTGGGAATAACTGTTGGGAGCGCCCAAGAGAATGGAGCAGAAATGCTAATCCCAAAGGTGGTTAAATGAGGCAGTGGGCATGAGCCTGGGTCATAAGCAGGAAAGCAGAATGCCTTTTCCCAGAGGTGCTGGATAAGGAATGCAGGAGGAAAACATGTAGAGTGCTTGAAATTTCAGCAGTATTTGCAGTACTTTGTAATGTGCTATTAGTTAGAAGGTGAGGTCAGTTTATAGCTAAAAGGAACAGGCCACAAAAATGGCTTTTGGGAGAAGTGTAGTCCCAGAAATTTCAAAATAGTGGCTACAGCATATAAAGAAAAATGCTTTCCACAGGAAAGAAACAAAGATGTTGACGTTTTCACTCTGATAATGCTTTTTAACAGGGAACTTTCCAAGATGCAACTAAAACCTTGGCCTTGAAAAACCTTGATGGTTGTTAAAATGAAAACAACGACAAGTTGGTTTTGGGGGTTTTTTGGTGTTGGTTTTTTTTTGTTTGTTTGTTTGTTTGTTTTCATTTAGAAAAATTAAGTGATTGAGGGTTTTTTCTATAGAACCAGAATCTTGTTCAGACTCTTAAGAATGAGCTATTTTCAAAAAGTGAATTGTAGAGGCAAAAATGTGTCACTTCTGGGCACTCTGGAACGTGACCAGAGAAGGGCAACAAAGTTGGTGAGGGGTTTAGGAGCACAAGCCCTATGAGGAGAGGCTGAGGGAGCTGGGGTTGCTTAGCCTGGAGAAGAGGAGGCTCAGGAGAGACCTTATTGCTCTCTACAACTACCTGAAGGGAGGCTGTAGACAAGCAGGGGCTGGTCTCTTCTCCCAGGCAACCAGCACCAGAACAAGAGGACACAGTCTCAAGCTGCACCAGGGGAGGTTTAGGCTGGATGTTTGGAAGAAATTCTACACAGAGAGAGTGATTTGCCATTGGAATGTGCTGCCCAGGGAATGATAAGAATAAGGGGAGTGGAACAAAAATAGAAATAGGTAAATTTGCATTGGATGCTAGGAAAAAGTTCTTCCCCATGAGGGTGGTGAGGCACTGGAACAGGTTGCCCAGGGAGGTGGAAGAAGCCTCATCCCTGGAGGTTTTTAAGGCCAGGCTAGATGTGGCTCTGAGCAACCTGCTCTAGTGTGAGGTTTCCCTGCCCGTGGCAGGGGTGGTTGGAACTGGATGATCCTTGTGGTCCCTTCCAACCCCAACAATTCTACGATTCTGTGATTTTAGCAGAAGTAGTGGCCTAAAATATTTCCAGAAAGCCATTTTGACGCCACATTTCACTCTTGATATCAAACTGAATCCTATTTCTGGGCCAAGACACATTTAGCCATATGATGCCATATAAATTCGAAACTGCACCCAGTCGCTGTGTTAAGAAGCCAATACTTGCAGGAAGAAGCGACATCTTTCAGTACATGAACTGATGTCCAGGCTCTGAGAGCTATAAAATGTGTATTTCAGTAAAGAAGCCACTGAGATTGACAGCTGGCAAACACCTCATAACTTTCTTACTCACTGAAAATAGAGCAAATCCAGTTTGATTTAGGTTAGTGGAGCACTAATGATTCATGGGCATTAGTCAGCCAAACACACTCCAGCAGAATGCAAACCTAGTAGCCAGAAATAATACCAAAGTTGAGTAACTTCGTAGAACTTGAAGGATTCAAGGCATTTGTATCTGAGCAGAGAACATTGTACTCTGGCTTCTCAATTCACAACATCTTTTCATGAGCTTCAAAACCACAGAAAAGATAGCGAGACTGCAAGACAATCAGTGCTTGCATTTCTGGCTAAACCCATTGTGCACACACCAATACAGCTCCTGAATCTAGAAAGCTGTCATTTCTTCTTTCAAGGTACAACTTCTGCTTTTGTCCCTTTTAGAATTTAATTAACAGCAAAGTCGTGTTTCATTTTGGAGACAAATCCTGAGGCAGTTATACAGGTGGTGTTTCCTACAAGTATGAACAGATGTCTTGACCACCTTCGAGCAGCTCTGCACTGCCCAGGAAACTGAACTTTATGGCATCTATGGTTCTTGATGAGGGATTTCACAATTTTGCATGACATCATTTTGATTTGTGAGCTCAGGGAAAACAAAATAAACTAAGGGAAGCCAGCTTTGCCTTAATTGTCGGTGTTTTTGTGAAGAAAAAAAATCTGTCTTCAATTATTTCCAGTTCTGTAAGGATAAGTTAGTCAATGGGGAAAATGATATTTTTTTCTCTTTTTAAGGACTGATAAAAACTTCCCCCCCCCCCCCCCCTTTTCTTCTATGATTACATTTGCAATAATATCTGAGTCTTTGGACTTATGCAAGGTTGATATTCTATGATCACAGAATCACCAAGGTTGGAAGAGACCTCAAGGATCATCAAGTCCAACCTGTCACCCAAGACCTCATGACTAAACCATGCCACCAAGTGCCACATCCAATCCCCTCTTGAACACCTCCAAGGATGGTGACTCCACCACCTCCCTGGACAGCACATTCCAATGGCTAACAACTCTCTCTGTGAAGAACTTTTTCCTCACCTTGAGCATAAACTTCCCCTGGTGCAGCTTGAGACTGTGTGCTCTTGTTCTGGTGCTGGTTGCCTGGGAGAAGAGACCAAGCCCCTCCTGGCTACAACCTCCCTTCAGGTAGTTGTAGACAGCAATAAGGTCTCCCCTGAGCCTCCTCTTCTCCAGGCTAAGCAACCCCAGCTCCCTCAGCCTCTCCTTGTAGGGCTTCTGCTCAAGGCCTCTCCCCAGCCTCGTTGCCCTTCTCTGGACACGTTCAAGAGTCTCAATGTCCTTCTTAAACTGAGGGTCCCAGAACTGGACACAGTACTCAAGGTGTGGTGAAACCAGTGCTGAGTACAGGGGCACAATGACCTCCCTGCTCCTGCTGGCCACACTATTCTTGATGCATGCCAGGATGCCATTGGCCCTCTTGGCCACCTGGGACACTGCCGGCTCATGTTCAGGGAGCTGTCAATCAGTACCCCCAGGTCCCTTTCTGTTTCACAGCTCTCCATCCACTCTGACCCCAGCCTGTAGCTCTGCATGGGGTTGTTGTGGCCAATGCTTGGGGTTGTTGTGGCCAAATATTGCACTTGTAACAAATTCCGTTCACACACACACACACACACAAAATAGCACATCAGCTGTAAGTAGTGCTTAAAAAATTACAAGCATTTTGTGTCAACCTCTTTCTTTCTTGGCACTACTAGAAGTCAGCTGTGATTTCAGAGTATAATAAATGCATTTGGTTGAATTCCCTTGTTGTGCTGTGAGGAGAGCTTGTCTTTGGCTCATTTAGATTCTGGAGACTTTGTCCAGTGTCCAGATGTGCTTTTAAAATGTAGTTAAGAGAATAATTACTCAATACAGTGAAGACCCATTCCTGAGGATTTTTTGTGATTTTTTTTTTTTTTCCCCCCAGTTTATGCCCAGTAGATTTCACAGTTGGCACAATTACTGCAAACTCATTTGGGAAAGAGCCATTATCTTCAATGGAAATAATGCCTACGATGCCAGTTCTTAGTCTTTTCCATTATTAACAATATGCATTTAATAACTTGCAACTAATGGTCTTCAAAGCAGTCACCAAATTGCTTAAGCTGCTTCTCACAGTGTTTGAAGCAAGTTAAAAGATCCTGCAGCATGCAACTGCAGAAGCAGAACCAGCAGTGCAATAGCATTGATGGTTTTGCTGTCTCAGTTGAAGAAAAGCATGACTGAATAAAGCTGCAGCAAGAAAGAAAAGAATAAGCTGGAATAAGGTAGCACTTCCAGTTACTGACTACCTGAGGCAAAAATCTGCAGTGACACTGAATTGAGTATGTGCTGTGCGACACACAGTATCCTTCTTCTTACCATCAAATTCTTCTGCACTAGTATAGCCAGGGAACTCTAAGACAGTGGAGTTTGGTAAGTGAAATTTTGCTTTAAAGGTCAGATTTAAAAGTAGTTTCTGAAACTTGAGCTGCAGGGAAATCAAACCTCTACGGGTCATGCACTGAAGAGGGAAAGAAAAAGGAGCCCAGACAGTGCTTTTGGGGGTTGTTCGTTTGCTATTATTTAATTGCTGTGAAGCTTAAGCTGAATTCATGACCTCTGCAGACTGTATTCTAAGGTGTGGGTTCTGCATTTAAAATTGGTAAGGATGCTCTTGCTTCCAGGACTATTAGAAGGAATTTAGAAAGGTGGGTGACCATTGACCCCTGAGTAACCCAGCATCTGTATCTGAAAGTGTCTCCTTGTGATAGCTGAATGGGTCTGTGATTTTCCAGACATGGTTCCTCTTTCACAGTCTCAAGCTGTGCCAGGGGAGGTTCAGACTGGATGTTAGGAAGAAATTCTTCACAGAGAGAGTGATTGGCCATTGGAATGTGCTGCCCGGGGAGGTGGTGGAGTCACCATCATTGGAGGTGTTTAGGAGGAGACTTGATAGGGTGCTTGGTTTAGTTGATTAGGTGGTGTTGGATGATGGGTTGGACGTGATGATCTTGATGGTCTCTTGGAACCTGGTCTGGTCCATTCCATTCCATTCCATTCCATTCCATTCCATTCCATTCCATTCCATTCCATTCCATTCCATTCCATTCCATTCCATTCCATTCTTTTCTAGCTTAATGCCTTCCAGAATGTTTTTTCCACCCTTTTTCTATTTTCTTTTTAAAGATGCAGTGCACTATTTTAATGGATCATCATCTCAGTTTCCCTAGGCACAGTGATCCCATAAAGCTAAGAGAGATGATTAAATTAGGAGATTAAATAGACCTCACTGTCAGGCTCTGAAAAAAAACCGAAACAACCCACCCTCAACAAAACAAACCAGTAAATTGTATAAAATGATCAATATAATCTATACCACCCAATGCAGGATGTGACATCCTCAAGCAGCACGCATTAACTTTTTAATGCCATCCACCGATTGCATTATAAATCACACATTTGTGTATCAGTGGTGAGAAAAGCCTATCCAAAAGGTCATCTAGTTGAGGCTTTTTAAAAGGACTCTCTAATTGCTTTCTGAGAAATTCACAGGCCCCTTTAGACAGTGGTTTCAGACTTACTTACAAGCCTGCTAAAATTAGCCTTATACTTTCTTCATTCTCTCTTTATACTTTCTCTCTCTCATTATTTTCTTGTGGGTGTTTTGGGTTGGGGTTTTGGGGTTTTTTTGTGTGTGTTAGTTGGTTGGTTTGGGCTTTTTGTTTGTTTGGTTTGTTTGTTTTACTCAAATACTCAGCAATGCATGCAGAGGCTTTTGAGGAAAAGTGCTTCACTCTTTCCACAATCCTCTCGCACATCACACGCAGTACAGAAACTATACACCGAAACATACCAATGTCTTTGTATTGCTTTGCCTTTTGAAAGTGCTTATGTTTATTTATATAGGCTTCAGTGTTCAGTCCTGATTTTGCCTGTAAGGTTGGGGTATCTCCCGAAGTCCCACCAATGGGACTGCAAAACCTTTCAGTATGGACTGTGTTCACTTTCTCAGACTCCTGGGAGCTATGCTCCATTCTTCCAGCTGGGTATCTGGTGATCTGCAGGGGGGGAAAGGAACAATCCCTTTAAGCACAGAGGAAGGGGGAAAAAATAATAAGAAGAAAAAAATCCTACATCATTTTAACACTACCAATTACTAGCTTTTTGTCTGACCATAACCCAATATCATATCAGCAGCTGGACTCCTTTCCTTTTTATTTTCCTCTTGTTTTTCAGTCCCCTTTCTGTGCCTATCCTTTCACATCAAAATTTGCAAACAGATGGGCAGCTCCAGAGAAAATTCCTCTGGGCCCTTGCTAGGTCCCTGAAGTAGCTGCTTACACCTGACTCTTCCCATACATGACACAGGGTGCAAGATCTCTGTCTCCACAGAAGCTGTCAGGTGCAGTTTAAGCTTCCCCAGTTGCACTTCCCAGGTTGGTTCAGAGCTTTGCTGACCAGCAGGTACTGCCCTTTTTATTCTTCAGTTTGTTCTGCACTTTCACTCTTGGGGACTTTTACTTCATCACGTTAGGAGACACCCAGTAAACCTTTTAAGGGGCTCCCCAAAGTATTGCCTGTGCCTTTGTGTTCCTAAGCCTGTGCAGAGAATCCTAAGCTTGTTATTAGTATAATGGTCCCAAGCACAACAAAGGCTCCCACCTGCTCCTCCATGGAAGGGCGCCTTGGCTGCGTAACAATTAGCATCAATTGCATCAGGGCTGGTCGGGATCTGCCCGCCCAGCCCTCTGTGGGATGCAGGTGCAGGATTATCCCCTGACCTTTCACTCCCAGAGCCCCCTCTGACGATGGGAGCAGGAGGCAGTCAGACGAGAGCCATCCGCCTGTCAGCATCGCCGGTGAGCATTAGCTATTCATGTCCATCTCCAGAGCACCCAGATTAGTTTCAGGAAACTACACAAAGAGCAGGCTGCTGCTGCTTCTTCTTCTTGGCTCCCATGTTTGTACATCCTCTCGTCCCTCACTATCCGTGCTCTTGCTACAGGAACACAATAACATCCGTGAAGCAAAACAGGGTTGTAATAATAGCAATCATAATAGTAGCAGCAGTCATTAAAAAAGAGAGTCCCACAGCTGGCTGGCTGAGTGGCAGACAATGGCATGCATGTAATATGCTTGGATAGGTTTCTCTGTTTCATTGCCTCTCCTTTTAGGTGCAAATGTGATGCCAGGCCCCACTTTAGTTTCAGCGTGCACAGTTGTAGCCACTCGTGAAGGCAAGCAGCACAAAGACAGACATACTGCAGAGGTATATATATACTGCATAGGTAGCACCCTGTCATGACAGATCATTTTGAATACATGCCAGCCATCTCCTCTGACAGAACTGATGAGTTTACAAGGGTAATTATACCCAAACACAGAGGGCATAGTGTCTTCCAAATAGCAAACATTATTTTTTTCCCCTTTTATCTTTTCATTTTGGTATATTCTTGCAAAACATTAAGAGCAAGATTTTTCCCCATGGCCAAGTAAAGCTCTTTATGCATTGCAAGTCCTCCATATGCTGAGTATAGTATAAATTCAGTATTTCTTTATCCATGTGCAAAACTACACATAGATACATCACATTATTTTTGATACTAATATATTCAAAACATAAGGGAAAGAGAGAGAGAAATCAAACTAATTCATTGCAGAGAAAAAGTGTTTTAAGCCAACGCTCATCCAGAAGAGGGGGGGGCAAAGCAGAGCTGGGAATGATCCCAGAGCAGCACAGATCAGCTGGACCTGCACTAGAGGCTGCTAAGGGAGAGCAGAACCCTTTTGAGCGTGCCAGTAAGTCACAGAAACACACAAAAAATATTCCTTAAACTTGTTTATTTGACCCAAAAAGCAATTATATACTAGGAGAGCAGTGTACAGTGTCTATCCATTTGGGTTTTTGTGGTTTCCTTCCAAAAGCAGTCTCTGACATTCTGCCTCTGGAAACTCAGGTTGCAGTATGGATAACCTGAAGCATTGAATATGACATTGTCCACCTTTTTGTTGTTGTTGTGGAGGGGTTTTTTTTTGTCCTCCCTTAATATGGAAATCTGAGAGTCAAAATGGACTTGAAACTCTAAATGGTGAATCTGGCATTTGTGATCTGAAATGTTTAGTCATCAAGGATGATCAGAGGGCTGGAGCACCTCTCCTATGAGGACAGACTGAGGGAGTTTGGGGCTGTTCAGTCTGGAGAAGGCTATGAGGAGACCTTATTGTGGCCTTCCAGTATCTTAAGGGGCTACAAGAAAGCTGGGGAAGGACTTTTTAGGGTGTCAGGTAGTGGTAGGACTAGGGGGAATGGAACAAAGACGGAAATGGGTAGATTCAGATTGCATGTGAAGAAGTAATTCTTCACCATGAGGGTGGTGAGACACTGGAACAGGTTGCCCAGGAAGGTGGTAGAAGCCTCATGCCTGGAGGTTTTTAAGGCCAGGCTGGATGTGGCTGTGAGCAACCTGATGTAGTGTGAGGGGTCCCAGCCCATGGCATGGGGATTGAAACTGGATGATCCTTGAGGTCCCTTCCAACCCTAACAATTCTATGACTCTATGATTTGGGTAAATGATATTACTACTTTAAGATATGTGGAGAATGACAGCAGTAAGGGATTGGGGCAATTGTTCTCAAAAGAAATATTACTTGGTTTTGTTCTAGGCAGAGGACCACAGCCTTGGCTCTTACATGTGTGTGAGTTAGGTATAACTTTGGCAATATAACAGTGTAAAAATAGTGTGAGTAAGAGAACCAACTCTGTGGTAGTTAGGTTGGAAACTATTAGTGATTCATTGCACTGATGATAAGGCATTCTTAAAAACCAGTAGCATAAGGGCATGGAATGAAGTTTGCTAATAATTACATTCTTCATCATGGAGATATTTTATATTTAGTTGGGAAATATTACCATTGCTTACAGAAGGTGTGATTTCCTCAGGAGAAGTAAGACAGAGTAAATCTGGCTAAAGGGTAACTCTTCAGTCCATCATGTCAATAGCCACAGTGTTTTTACAGAGCAGGAGGAGATGCTGTGGGATTGCAATCACTTCAGAACCACAAATGCTTTTAATGGCAGACACTCTAAGAGCTTTAGACTAAAAACACATAGACTTTATGGCAGCTGCAATACTGCATGGTGAAGGACAGAAATCACATAGGAAAATTTAGAGTTCAAAGCATCATGGCAACAAAACCATTAAAAAAGACACTAAACACTTTCTTTGGAAGAGTCACAGAAGGTGTCACAAATCTTCCTTTAAGTGAATGAAGTGGCTAAGAAAGAAGGCTGTATGTGAAGCCTGTGGATGTCTTTTCTACCAAGACTTTGGTAGGGGGAGGAGGGCAGACCCTTTGCCTGTGGAAGGAGAGTGATGGTTTCCTTGTATCCTTTTAAAGGCCATTCGGCAGCAGAGGAGAGAGTTTTCCCACTGCTAGACAATATTTAGCACACATACAGGGGCACAGAAGTAATTTTCAAAGGACTTGCCAAACAAGTTTGGGAATAAGTAGCATCAAAATGAAAGAGAGAGGACCCTAATATTTTTTGCTAGAAATGTTATCATCCCACTTGTAAAGGCACACAGGCAAACTGAAAATAGCCACATTGTGATGCAGGAAGAAGTAAAAGCAACTGAAAAATGTCCCCCATTGGAGGGGCTGCTCTCCTTTAAGCACTGCCTGAAAGGCTGCCAAAAACATGCCTCCTGTTTAGAGGTCATCCCCTCCCAGCTAAAATAAATAAATAACTAGTAAATAAGTCCATCTTTGAGGGAACTGTAGCTGTAAATACAAGACGGACAAAGACTAGCTGTTGAATTACTATTCCAAGCACAAAGAGGGGATTGAAGGGAAGGAGAAGGGAGGGGAAGTCCTTCTGTGTTTATGAGCACACATCAAAGAACCACTTCCAGAAATCTGAATACTCAGATAGGAGGGGAGGAAACACAAAGCCTTGATAGGAAACTTGAAACAATTCAATAAACACCATTGTGCACACCCATGCAGCAGGTTCAGGTTGCACAACGACACAGGCAGGGGCAGGTTATGTGCCAATACTCAATACATGTATGGGGGGGAACCAATGCTCAATCAGTACAGGTGTAACACCTACCTGCACCTAAAAATGTACTTTGATAGTTCCCATTTTGCTGGATGTAAGTCATAGAGTCAGAAAATCATATTTTGGTTGGAAAAGACCTTTCGGTTTAATCAGGTTTAGTTAACCATTTACTTACTTTTTATGGATTTTAAGCATCGTGCAAATTGGTTTTTAAGGGAGATGAGTTAATTAAGGGCCTCAGCATGTAGCCTGATGTAAATAAAGTGTGTCATTGCAGAATGTATCACAAACTCATACATATCAAAATTCATGGCAAAACATAATCACTGACTTAACATGTCAGCTTTTCCTCATCTGATTAGACGCACTCCAGATATCCATACAGAAGTTGGATATTTCTCCAGCATATATGTGAGCATATCTTCACTACAGCCACTTCTGCCCCTGATCTCAGTGAACTCAGATTCCTGCCACTGATCTCAGTGAACTCAGATTCCTGCCACTGATCTCAGTGAACTCAGATTCCTGCATCATCCCCACGCACTTAGATTGGAAAGGTAGCGACAATGTTGTTGTTGCTGTTAATTCTCTGCAAAAAATGCCATCTGAACCTCGAGGTAAACAGTTATAAAGTTTACACTAGAAAAGTCTGTGGGACCCTGAGAAAATCCTGCAGATTTGTGCTGTCCCTTTGGGCTCTAATAAGTTAACACCTACGAATACAGGAGCACCTGGATCATAGTATCATCTGTAAATATGACACTGGAGAACATGAGTTTTATTCCTGCTTGTTAAAGCATGAGTTTTACTCCCACTTTTATTCAAGCTTTTGGTACACAGAATAAGACCAAAGTCACACCTGGCATATTGGTTCTTTCTTTTGCTTTGAGACCTGCAGATTGAGGTAGTTCAAGACTGAAATAAGATACTCTAGTTCTAGTTAATGGCATCCATCCTTCAGCTGAGGTGAAAGAAGGAACAGGTTATTCATTAGCAACAAAAGAGCTGAATTTCATTGTTTTCCTTTGGCTCTAGCATTATTAAACTTTTTCAAAGTGTTTTCTGTTTGGTTGCTTTGGGGTTTTTTTGTTGTTTTCCTTTTCCTGTTGCTGTTTTAAATCAAATTCTTCAGCTCCAGAAATATTTCACAGCTAAAATTATTCAAGAGCTTAATAAATAAGCAGTCTGCAGTAAAATGGGTGTTTGGTAACTCTGTGTGTTTATTGCTTATCATCAAAAAAAACCCCACCAACCAAAAAGTCTTGGTCTTACACCACTCTTTCACTTCCTGTTCCATGGTGGGATTCAGTTCAGCCTAAGGTGTGTCAATGTCAGCGCTGGAATCTCCATCCTTGGAGGATATACAGTTCTCCCTCACTAAGTCTGTGAGCAAGCGGGTCTGATCTCATAGCTCAGCCTGCCTGGGCAGGATGTTGGACTAGAGATCTCCTGAATGTCTTTCCAACCTGAATTATCCTCTCATTCCAGGAGAAAAATGCAAAATTTACCAGAAGGAGCTGAGACAGTCTGCAGAAGCTTACACCTCTTCCCTGCCAATCCTCACCCCAGTGAGGATTCAGTTTGGGAGAACTTTGGTCATACAGGGCAGGAACAAGGGACTCTGCCACAGAGGCTCCTTCACAGGGACTAGCTCAGAAACAAACACAGGTTTGAGTCCATTTGTTTCAACCTTTCCAAATGCATTTGGACCATCAGAGTCTATCACAAAAGGGATTTAAGAACTTTGACTCTGTCATGCACGATACTGGAGGGCTGGAAACTTTTCCATGAATATTCATGCAAATTGGAGCACTAATTAAATTCTCATCATGTTAATGACCCTGTCTTTCTAAAATTTGCCTAAAATAAGTGTGCACATTCAGATGGAAAATTTTCAATTTATGATTGCACTTAATAGAAGTTATTTGCTTGTAATTATATGTTTAGAGGAAGTGAAATGCAAATCGATGTATTTTCCAATACGTGGAGATGACAAAGGAGCTTTTAATGGTCTGAAGAGGCTTATGTCGGAAAGACCTCATGCCTAAATGGAATGGGCAAGAAGAGATGACAGACAACACTGGCATTTGACATCTGTGATGTTTTTGGTGATAAAGAGAAAGGAGAGGGAAAAAAAAAGGGAAGGATTAGGAAGCCTGAGATAGTATGTTGAATATTTGTTACATGAAGTGTAAGGTGGCAGCAAGCTGCCCACTCTTAACTTCACAGTAAGGGAGGCACTTTTTCCACTTAAAAAGTGAAAAAGCTATCAAGAAAGAGAGGAGTTTTGATTTTAAAACTAGTAAAAAGCTGCTTGAAATGTTGGTGATAAATGAGAGCTGCCTAGAGCCGCTGGCCCTCTAAAGGACCTTGTCAAATAAGTGGACTTTAGAGGCTATGTTTATTGTGATGGGACAGATAGAAAGGGGAAATACTCAGATACATCAGAGTCCAGTTCAAGGATTTGATTCTTTATTCTTCTTCAGCCATCCTAAAGCTGGAAGCAAGCCCCTCACCAGCCAAGGTACCACACAGAGAGGAGCTCAGCCCCTGTAAGGAGCCCCAGCCAGCACCCGTGGATGATACTGGAGTAAGCATAAATTGGAGCAGTTGTCAATCATGGCCCTACCTGACCGGGGGCCACCAGGCCCCCCGGCCTTTGTTGTTCACCACCACCATCACCCAGTGTGCACCATGGGCACTCACCAGTGATGAGAGGAGGATCCCTCAGCCCAAATGGGCTCAGCTTGGGGCTTCTGCCTTTCCTGGGGCTGATTATAAAGGGGAGTGGGTGGGGAGGACAAAGTAGCCACACCTGGGGTAGGAGGAGACTCCAACAGAGCCCAGGTGCTCTGGGTTTGAGGGCAGAAAGGGTGAAATGGGTGGGTGGGGTGGAAAAGGGGCCGATCTGGTGGGAAAGGGGAGGTGGTGGTGAAAGAAGGGGATTTTGAAATAACTTTATTTTCCATACATCTTTCAGAATGCACAACTGCAGTTCATGGTTTGCTTTGCCTCCATGCAAAAAGAACAAACCCGTCAATACTTCACAAACAAAGCTCAGTGGTGGCTCTTACAATGAAATCTTTCCATAATTATCACTTTGCCTGGGAGTGGGGAGGGCCAAGTGGCACACTTGGGGTGGGAGGAGATTCCAACAGAGCCCAGGTGCTGTGGGTTTGAGGGGAAAAAGTGGGGAAATGGGGCAGGTGAGGGACTTCTAGGGTGTCAGGTAATAATAGGACTAGAGGAAATGAAAAAAAAAAAAACAAAAAAACAAACCACACAACAAACCAATAAGAAATGGGTAGATTCAGATTGGATATTAGGAAGAAGCTCTTCCCCATGAGTGTGGTGAGGCACTGGAACAGGTTGCCCAGGGAGGTGGTAGAAGCCTCATCCCTGGGAATTTTTAAGTCCAGGCTGGATGTGACTGTGAGCAACCTGCTGTAGTGTGAGGTGTCCCTGCCCATGGCAGGGGTGGTTGGAACTGGCTGATCCTTGAGGTAAAAAATTCTATGATTCAAAATTCTATGATTCTGAAACAATTTTGCAGTTTAGGCTGGATGTTAGGAAGAAATTCTGCACAGAAAGAATGATTAGCCCTTGGAATGTGCTGTCTGGGGAAGTGGTGGAGTCACCATCCCGGAAGTGTTTAAAATAAGACTGGATGAGGCACTTGGTGCCATGGTTTAGTTGCTTAGATGGTGTTGGGTGATAGGCTGGACTTGATCTTGAAGGTCTTTTCCAACCTGGTTAATTCTGTATTCTGTGAAACCTTCACATCACTGACTTGGGTGGAGATAGTGTACATGAGATTAAAACAGTGGAGGATAAGAGGACAGCCACAGTGTTGGTATGGGGAGATTGACACATCTCTGACAATGTTGTTTGAGAAACTGGCCCTTAATTGTTGGCAATATTACTGATGATCTGACTCTAATCTGTCTGTGCAAATGTCTGCTGGTAAAATCAGGTGCATGTTCATCAACCAGAGCTGGTGTCTCTCCATGGCACTATTGCTCATTTTAGAGCCAAAGTCATCTCACTGTAAAAAGAATGATTTGTATTTATTTAGTTATTTCTTTTTAAGACATCTCCATTGCAGGCCAACTTTGGTGAGTCTGGTGGGGATATCAAATTCCTACTAGATGCTGCACATGCTGTAATAGGAATGAAATGTCTCACTATGACATATTGCTACAATTTAGTGCAGCAAGTTAAAGGTAATGGAAGTGTGTTTATGAAACAGTGTGATTTCATTGTCCTGAATCCTTCTCTTTCCCCTGTACTGGACATCTTTATTTCAAAGTCTATTCAAACAGCTGCATCAACATTTCTGATGCCTCTACACAAGATATCTCTCGAGCAAATAATAAAGACTGAAGACAATAGGGAAGCAGAGCTGCCAGGAGAATGCTGGACCGGTGCCCTCCGCTGATGAGGTTGGGCTGCTGCACATGCACTGCTGGTATGCCCAGGAAGGGCTGGGATGCCAAAAGGGAACACTTGTCAGCATGAAACAGAGCAACCTTCTAAAAAATCTTGGAAACATTTAAGGCCCAGTAATTGGGCGTATTCTAGCTTGGTTTTCTTCCAAGTGGGTTCTCCTCCAACTCTTCCTAGCTTGGAAATATTAATGAATTATCCTTATTGCTGAGCAACGCATTTTCCACGGAGAGCTGTTCCAGTTGTTTTAATGCACTTGCTTCATATTCATCCACATAGCACACAGGGATTTTTTTTCCCCTCTACTTTCCACAGCAAGTCTGGCAAATAAGCTGAGTATCTGCAAAAAAAAAAAAAAAAAAAAAAAAAGTGCTAACTTCACACTATTTTTGAGGCACTATTCAAACTGGGGACTTAATTAAACTTGGCCAGAAGACTCCTCTAATTTGTTATTTTTCACCTGTTTGCACAATGAAAATGTTGTCATTTGTAGCTACCTAACCTTTGAAACTAAACAGTGGGCTATACACATGATTATGTCTCTTTCCAATCCCTGCCCATTAATAATGGAAGTAGAGAACATAGAATAATTTGGTTTCAGTTTGGGGATTCCTGTGTTAGAATGGAATGGAATGGAATGGAATGGAATGGAATGGAATGGAATAGAATAGAATAGAATAGAATAGAATAGAATAGAATAGAATAGAATAGACCAGGTTGGAAGAGACCTTCACGATCATCGTGTCCAACCTATCATCCAACACCACCTAATCAACTAAACCATGCAAGCAAGCACCCCATCCAGTCTCCTCCTGAACACCTCCAGTGATGGTGACTCCACCACCTCCTTGGGCAGCCCATTCCAATGGGCAATCACTCTCTCTGTGTAGAACTTCTTCCTAACCTCCAGCCTAAACCTCCCCTGGTGCAGCTTGAGACTGTGTCCTCTTGTTCTGGTGCTGGTTGCCTGGGAGAAGAGACCAACCTCTGCCTGTCTACAACATCCCTTAAGGTAGTTGTAGAGAGCAATAAGGTCACCCATGAGTCTCCTCTTCTCCAGGCTAAGCAGTTATAGCCATGAAACATCTGATTGGTGCCATGGTTTAGTCATGAGGTCTGTAGTGAGTGTTGGACTTGATCTTTGAGGTCTCTTCCAACCTTGGTGACTCTGTGATTCTGTGTGTGATAAGTAATCCTGTGTGCCTAAGGCATGTGTCATAATTTGGGGATGATAATAAGTGAATAATAAGATGAACATGAATAAAATACAGACCACAGGATGACAAGATCACAGGTTGGAAGGGACTTGCAGATGTCATCAAGTCCAACCCCCTGCCAGAGCAGGACCATAAAATCTAGCACAGGTCACATAGGAACACATCCAGAGACCCTCTTTTAAGAGGGTCTCTGAGGAAATACTACAGCATTTTGGACCAATCAATAGACTTTCATGTTTTGTTTGTTTGATGGTTTTTTCCCTTATTGACAGTTTGTAAAGAATAACTCTGCAAAATGTATTGTATCAAATTATTCCTGACAAATTAGTCACTGTCTCTCATTAGGACTTGTTGAGTCCTGGTTTTTCTTCTTTCAAATGCCTCCTTAGAATTTTCTTTTCCACATCTTCAGGTAGAGATTTCCTCTGCAGGGAAAATGAAGTAACCTCACAATACCCCTAAAGGGCCAGCCCTTGCACTCAGTTAGTTTAACACTCAGTTTATTCACTCACATTTGTAATTATTATAGTGTCTGTGAATCCAGCAGGCAACTAATTTAGCAGGTCAGTAATTAACCAATTACTAGAATTAGGGGAATTAACAGATAAATGCCTGAAGTTTGTTGCTCAGTTTTTCAGTTAATAACTACTGGTGGCTATTTTTAGAACACAAAGCCAAGAATCCAGCTTCAGATGCCTTGCAGGAGCCCAGCTTACAAAAAATGTGATGTCATGGGGAAGAAGCCTGGAGTTTTATAAACTAGAATGCTTATGACATCACTAAAAATTAGATGCCTGAATGCCACACGATAGTTTTGGTGTGATAATAGCACTTAGGAATCCAAGCCACGTGAAATATATCTGCCATGCTGAAGCTAGATGTCGAGGATCATAAGAGTGAAGCAACGTGTCCAGAGAAGGCCAACAAAGCTGGAGAGGGGTTTGGAGCACAAGCCCTATGAGGAGAGGCTGAGGGAGCTGGGGTTGCTTAGCCTGGAGAAGAGGAGGCTCGAGGGAGACCTTATTGCTCTCTACAACTACCTGAAGGGAGGTTGTAGCCACGAGGGGGTTGATCACTTCTCCCAGGCAACCAGCACCAGAACAAGAGGACACAGTCTCAAGCTGTGCCAGGGGAGGTTTAGGCTGGATGTTAGGAAGAAGTTCTTCACAGAAAGAGTAATTGGGCATTGGAATGTGCTTCCCAGGGAGGTGGTGGAGTCACCATCACTGGAGGTGTTTAGGAAGAGATTGGATGGGGCACTTGGTGCCATGGTTTAGTTGATTAGATGGTGTTGGATAATCGGTTGGACTCGATGATCTCAAAGGTCATTTCCAACCTGGTTAATTCTATTCAATTTGCTTGTAGGTCTCTGTAGAAAGCTGGAGGAGATTTGTACATGTGAAAGCTTATATCCTGAAGAATCCTATAGGAAACCCTAGCAAGGACTGCAACTGAATTACTTCCTCCTGACACGTATGGGGTAGCCAATTCATCAGGTGAGTTTTCCATGAGAAGAGCCATGGTGTAGGATCTGCTCCCGTGGTGTGGTACCAGACTGAGCAGCACTCAGGCTTTCTGAAAATGGCTGATATGGAAAAAGTGTTTACAGCTTGGGTGACATCCTAGTTATTGAGTCACACGTAGTGAAAGGGGAATATCTCTTTTTGCTTCCTTCCTCACCCTAAAGCATTTGAAACGCAGGTTTTTCCACCACATAGTTGACTGACCTCAGAAGTAAGCATGGTGGGCTGGATTCTTTTTGAGAGTGGAAATCAGCATTGCTACAGATGCAGGGATTCAATAATTCAGTGCCAGCATCTTTGGACTGAAACTCATGTAACGGGAAACTCTGAGCAAGCCATCGACTGTAAGAAGAGCAACAACTGCAGATTGTCTTTTACTTTTATTTCTCTTGTGAAATAGGGAGGGGAGGGAAAAAAAAAAGAGGGTTAAAAATAACAGATTCAGAATGTTCTGAGCAAAACGTGATGCGTGTCAGCATCATGTGGTAGGAAACTCTTGGGTAAAAAAATGGGCAAGTTTCTGCCCATCTGGGAAGGAGAAGGAAAAGAAGTACTGTCATATCAGCAGTTGCCAGCGGTATTTTTAAAGCACCATTATGGCAACACTTTTCTTCTGCAAGCTCATCTGTTGAAAGACTGGTTACATGGGGGGGGGGGAATAAAAAGAAATTAAATTTAAAAAAATAATAATAAATTGCCAACTAGTCTGATGGAGAAAGTGGAAGCAGAAAAGCCTGACTGGCATGCAGCCATCGAAAGGTCAGAAGTTCAGATCTCGCTCTTGTTCGATTACTTCTAATCCACTCCTATAGGGAAAGAATGGCAGCTTTCGAAGGGAGAATGAGGCAGCCGAAGATTGATAATCCCCAACATGGTTCCAAGGTGAAGAACAACTAAATTCATCAGCTAGAAATAATTTCACAGCGGCAATGCTGTTGAGTTATTACTTTAAGAGCGCCAGGCTGATAGCGTCTGACTCCTGAGTTTTTCCAGCACACACCTTTTCTCTCCTGTTTCCCTTTCAGCTTCTCTCCTGTTTCCCTTTCAATTTCCCTCCTGTTTCCCTTTCAATTTCCCTCCTGTTTCCCTTTCAATTTCCCTCCTGTTTCCCTTTCAATTTCCCTCCTGTTTCCCTTTCAATTTCTCTCCTGTTTCCCTTTCAATTTCCCTCCTGTTTCCCTTTCAACTGCTAATTAATCCTTTTGAGCTCTCCTGCATTTATTGTCCATCTTTGAAACATGTGTTCTAACAAATGCCTCTTTCAATTAGGTGCGATGGCAAGGTGGGCCTGAAAGAAATACATGAGATCAACTCCAAGCAGCACTGTAATTAACAATGTTCATTACAGCTCCTTATCTCTCCATGTTGTAGCTGTGCCTCATTCAAAGCATGAAGATTCGAAGTAGGTCACACAAGTAACTCATGAATAGTTAATAACTATTTAGCTACTGTCTTGAGTAGCTGTTGGGAAAAAGAGTGGAGGGGAACAACCACAAACATTAATCTATAGCAGCAAATAATCCATTGCCTCAAACAGTTCCAAAGGGGTTAATGGAGAGGAGCCACTTGAAAAGGTAATTTTTAAAGGAGTGCATTTCCAAAACATGCAAAATGAGACTCTCTTGACTGAACAGTAGCAAAAAAACAACCCCAAAAAGCTTTTATATATGTAAAATAAAGAGCAGGAATGTGCTTGCTTTCTGCAAAAGGCAATTACCAGTGGAACCATTTGTGCTCCCCACTTATTTAATGGTCTGTTCAATTAATTACTAGCATGCAGGATGAAATGAGAAATGTGACTGCTTTACTGTTTTACAAGAGAGCAAGTTAAAAGATAACCTGTCATGTGCCATAACATTCATCACACTTTCCTTCACCTATTGTGTTTTAAACTGGTGATTAATAACACTAACACAACACAAGCAGTAGGTGATTGCTTGAAGGATGGACTAGACACTAAATTCTGTATTCCACTCCTGCCTCTCCCGCAGATTTCTCACTCTTCTGACAGGCCACAGGCTGGTCCTGAAGGAATTTTGTCACTAAATATATACAGAAGAGAAACCAATAATATGTACAATTATGCACAAGTAAGTTGTGTCAAAACTGTAAAAAGAACAGATTGCCTTGCTCTTACTGAAGTTAGACATCTTGGGCAGCTAAGTACCTTCAAAATTCTTGCCTCATGTCCAGAAGTCATCAAGTGGTAGGGCATAGTGTGATTTACAGCCAAGTTTACTCTGCAGTAATTTCCTTGATTACCTGCGTCCTGAGTTTCTCCATCTGTGAAGTGAGCATTGCAAAACTTAACTGCCTCCTTTGCAAGCTGTTCTGAGGATTACTTCACTGTGAGGACATTTAATGCTGAATCAGTTCAAGAGATAACTCTCATCCTAACATTTGTTCAAATCTGCAAAAGCATTTGTACTTCTATCCTTCCCATCCATAACTCATGCAAATCTGTTGGAAAGCTACACTGAGGCTGAGGGGAAAGATTCTTCTTCATGAAGCTATAGGGACACAACAGGATCAACCTATAATCCCCGACTCAGCTCCAGGGAATGAAGCAGAAAATCTGCAGCTGATTAGAAGTTTTTTTGGGTTGGGATTATTTTTTTGCACATATTTTGGCCAGAGCTGTTATCTTATCCAGCTTTTCCCCTAAGCATGCTTCCATCTTAAACAAAAGGAAGAAAACTCTGATGAGGATCAGACTCTGTTGTAAAGAATCCCTCTATTTTGCTCCCATGAATATCGCATTGATTTTATTGTCTCATGTCTCCGCGCTTAGAGAGACAGAAACTTCCCTCAGGTGTTATTGCTATCATCCTCTCATATGAAGTCTGTCAATAATTGCACCACATCTTTCCTAATGCAACATGGCACTATTAACTTTTGGGGTTTTTTTCCAGGATGAAATGAAGAGAATGCCCAAAGAGATACTTTATATTTCTAGAAGATATTAAAATTGCTACTGAATTACAGATATAACTATTTAGTTAATTATCTTAGAGCAAATAACGGCTCTGAATGCTCTCTCTTTTAGACAAGAGAAAACCAGCAGTGGTTATATGAAATCAAGGAAATTGCACATTTGTAAAACCACTGCCACTTAGAACAGACGGAAGAGACTCTTGTCCCTGTACTTTGCTAGGGAGCTTGGGTAGGGTTTGGATGTTCCTTTTGGTTTGGGTTTTGTTGCTGGTTTTTTTCCAAAGGTAAACTGGGATTTTCAGATGAAGGAGGGTATGACAAAAACCTTGTGAAGGTGGTGGGTGAGCCCCATGATGCAAAACCTGGTGGGAGCTCCCACAGCGCAAGGAGACTCCCACAGCAAACTGCTGGCCAAGCTGTCAGCTTGTGGCTTGGACAGCAACACTCTGCGCTAGGTTAGGAACTGGCTGGAGGGCCAAGCCCAGAGAGTGGTGGTGAACGGGTGGAATTACCATTCCTGGAGGTGTTCAAGAGGGGATTGGATGTGGCACTTGGTGCCGTGGTTTAGTCATGAGGTCTGTGGTGATGGGTTGGACATGATGATCTTTGAGGTCTCTTCCAACCTTGGTGATTCTGTGATTCTGTGAAGCTGAGAGAACTACTAAAGGGAGTACCTCTTCCCACTATGGTCAGTGAACCTCTGGAGAGTGAGCTCCACCACAGGTAGCTGAGGGAAGCAAGCAGGACCAGCACATATAAACAGGTGCCTGCAAATATTGATATTAAAGCGCTGAGGCAGGGATATGTGATTCCTAACACAGCAAATATGGACGCCGAGGGATTGTCAGGCAGCAAACTGCAGGAAACAGCCAAGCTCCCATGGTCTCTTAAAAACAGCATCTATTGCCACTGCCTGAGACAAAGTGTTGCACTGGAGATACAGGAATCAGCTCCAGCAGAGATTTCTTAAGTCCTTCTGTTTGTCAAAACATTTCACTTCATCCTGGAATAAACAAGACACGGTGGAGAAGGTGAAAAAACAAAGTTGCATTTAGATGTGAAGCCATGTGACAAACAAGATCAAGGGGAAGAGAATATTCGAAAACATCACATGCATTTCTGATTTAGCTTCAGTATGCTATAGATGTCTGTGCCTTCTGACCACAAGATTACAAGACAACCCTCTGACATGGTTAGAATCTTTGCTCCTTTTCAGATGGTACCTGTCAACATGCTGAGAGCATCTTAATTTCATGTGAGAGGGAAAGGGAGAGGCCAAACAGCAGAAAGAGCTGCAAAAGAGCCAGAACCAGTGTGGTGGGTGGCATATGTAGCATAACAGTCATGCAGGTCACCTTCCATCCCATGGGCCTTGGATAGCCTCCTCCAGTGCCTCTGGAAACATTCACACCTCAGTTATGTCTTTTTCATTCCCAGTCACATTAATTTTGGATGATCAGCTAGTAGAGACAGGTTCAAACCAGTACTTTTGGCCAATTCTGGTGCTGTGTGTGCTGTCATTTATTCTTTCTCTCTATTCTGTTTAGTTTCAGGAGCCTAGTTCTTTGATTATCCACACAGTCCCAGGGCCAAAGCACCACTGGGTAGGTCCTGGTGTGAGTGCTATGCATTATGAATGAATCTTCCCTTCCCTCCCCTTTCCTCACAGTTAGAAAGGAAATTTAGCCTGCAAGGATTCAGTCTCACCTCCATACATGTCAGAATATGCTCATGTGTTGAGTCTGAGCTCTGCAAGACAGCCAAGTTCAGCCTTGTCAGTGCTAACAGACAAAAATGCTTTACCTGCCAGAATTCAGGCCCTTACCCCAGAGTGAAATTTCAGCATTTCCATCAACAAACCTCCATCTAGCCATAAAAATGATGAAATTCACAATGGATTTTTCCCAAGCTGGACATTTTCAAGAAAATGATAGGATTTTGGAAGGGAAGCACATAGGATGTTAATGGAGCATAAACAGATAGGAAAAAGGGGAGTCAGCAAAATAGATGTCCTCCCTGATCATAATCTCATGAATATATTTGAAGCTTCAAATATTTTACAGCCTAGTTTCAGAGCTGGTTAGCTTTATGCAGTTGACTTGGCAAGACATACTTTCTCCAGGTAGGTGAATAGAAGGAACAGAGCTCCAGCTTGTTCTCTGGTGGTTTGCAACAGCACAGCAAAGCCTGCTCTGCCTCCTCACAGCTTTTCCTGATTTGTGTTCTGCCATCTATCCTGGCATTTCATTTTTCTAGGGGGGAAAGGGTAGTTGAGAAATCCACATGCCACCAAGGGATTGTCTTGAGTATGTCTTAAAAACAGGGGAAACCCCTGCTTTTTCACTTTTGGAGGAAAGAGGAATTAAAAATGGCCTGAGTAAAATGACTGCAACATGTGACATCCTGTCCAGGAGTGAAATGTGCAGTGAAGAATTTGCCATTCTCTCCAGAAAATTGTGTCTAGCTAGCATCAGCACAGAAAATATGCTCAGCCAAAATAAAGTGGCAGGTTGCCAGAGAGTGCTTCAGTGCTTGAGATTGTTGTAAATTTTTTATTAGAGATGTCTGTACAACCCACAGATCAAGGTCATTTCCAGTGGCCCAGCTGTCCTGAGTATATGGCAGCTCTCAGGTTTGCACAGGAGCAAGGGAAAGGCCAACCACTGAATGTCTCTGTTCTGTGTGTTGCTGCTGCCATTTCAATTAAAAAGTTAAAAGATGCCCTACTGCAATAATTTTCCTATATGGAGGTCATATATGAATAGAATGGAATAGGATAGGACAGGATAGACTAGACTAGACTAGACTAGACTAGAATAGAATTAATCAGGTTGGAAAAGAGCTTTGAGATCATCAAGTCCAATCTAACATCCAACACCATCTAATCAACTAAACCATGGCACCAAGCACCCCATCTAGTCTCTTCCTAAACACCTCCAGTGATGGGGACTCCACCACCTCCCTGGGCAGCACATTCCAATGGCCAATCTCTTTTCTATGAAGAACTTCTTCCTCACTTCCAGCCTAAACCTCCCTTGGTGCAGCTTTAGATGGTATCCTCTTGTTCTGGTGCTGGTTGCCTGGGAGGAGAGACCAAGCCCCAGCTGGCCACAACCTCCCTTCAGGTAGTTGTAGAGAGCAATAAGCTCTGCCCTGAGCCTCCTCTTCTCCAGGCTAAGCAACCCCAGCTCCCTCAGCCTCTCCTCACAGGGCTGTGCTCCAAACCCCTCCCCAGCTTTTTTGCCCTTCTCTGGAAGAACTGTTATGCTCAGTCACAGCCACTGATTATCTCACCTTGCTGTCATGATAGATCATGCTGTTCTGTTTTGTGGCAGCTGTTTTGTTTTCAAGAAGCATCTGAACTTGAGGACTCATCTTGACAAGATTTCTCCAAAACTAGTGTGGAAATGAAAGGTTCAGTATCTACTGATGAAAATCATACCTCTGCAAAACAAGCAAAAGTGATTTCTTACCTCACCTGAAGTTTTTAACAGTGGGCTAAAAGAAAATGCCAATTCAAAGAAGAAAAGTCCAAGAGCACTGTGATTTACTAAATAGCTGGGGGGGGGGGGCACACACATGCCATCTGGCATATGACGTAGAAAATGAAGAAACTGAAATAAGTTAAAAACTTAAACTTCCAACTGAAGCTCAGCCTAGAAGAAACTCTCTCCAGCAGCTTCTCTTCAGCTCTTCAGTTGAGATTCTTTTCTTTGACCTCAATATTTCAAACCCTGATATTGTCAAACCGCATTTCAAGCAGCCCTCAACCGCATGCAGCTTCTACAGAGTGTGGTTAAAATGTATTAACCTTGATAACCCCAGCACCTCAAGTGGGTCAGCACCTTCACCTCCAAAATGAAAATAGTCCAGCAGTTCAGCTATCTGCTGTGAAGTCAGAAGTATCACAGAAGATAATTCACTGAAGAAGGTATTTCGCTAAAGAGGAAATGCTGGGGGGTTGTTGTTGCTGTTGTTTGCTTGTTTTATCTTTGTTTTGAAAACTCCAAAGCCCTTTTCTGAAGCCTGTGAGATTCCACGAGTGGAAGCTGTGCATGATGAGAAGCAGAGAGTCCCTTAAAAAAAAATCTATCTGATAAGTCCTAAGGCAAAATTGAGTTGTATTCACTTGAAGGTTATCTGCAGAGATTCCATTGCTGAACAACAATTTCTCAGGAAATTGTAAATACAGAAGCCAGGCATTTGTGATGATTTTAAGAACACATGTGTGCTGCCATGAAAGAGAATCATTCCATCTTCATGGAGTCACAGGCTTTAAAGGCCAGGATTTACTTCCTGAAAAACACAAGCCAGAAAACTTCACCCAATATATTTTGTACATGGTATTTCCTTTCCTTAAATGAATTGCCAGTAGTATTAACTTGATAGGGTGATTAAAATAGTTTCCATAGAGAGTTTTAGGGAATGTCATTATTTGAATGAAGATCTACACAGCTGATCAGACCTTTCTCTGGTGGACTTGCACTGAATTAGAATTACAGACAGCACAGGACTGGCCCAATGATATATGCTGGGAAAAAAGAGAGCAATAAAGTATAATGTATGTATCTGTACTTATACCCAGTAAACACAAGGTCTGCTCTAATGCAGCAGGAGCAGCTCACACTGGCAGGGATCTGTCTTTTCTATTAACATTATCTTCCTTGGAACCATGGAATTATAGGATTTATATCAAGGGCTTGTGAAGCAAACAAAGACAAGCAAACCAACATGATGGGAGTCAGTGGTCAGCACAGCAAATAGCAGATAAATGAGGAAGGCAGCATGCCACCCAACAGGCTGAACCAGCACGGAGAGCATGGAGCAGGGCTGGCTGTCTTGAAATCCTGTCTTTTCTATCTCAGAAAAGATTCTCTGGGTCTTAACTGCCAAAGCAGTTTTCTTTTTGTCCTCGGATTATACTCTGCCAGTTTTCCAGGGTTGTCTCTTTTTTTTTGGCTGTGATACAGTTTGCATTTTTGAAATCATAACATCTCCAATACAGTGGCACTTGGAATACATTCTGCCTTTGGTCTCTCACTACTTTGCTTTAATTAGCAGTCTGTAAAATGGAAGGGTCCTTTCCACAGCTCTGAACAGACTGAACTGGTACAGTCTAACACGCTGATTTTCCCAGCTTTACAACAAGATACAACCTGTGACACAGCTGAGATGGCTGTGACTGTAATTGTCAGACCCGATGTAAGTCTTGGCTAGAAAGGATTCTGAAAGGAAAAAATGTTGCTATACAATCACACAAAGGCTGCACAATATACCTGCCATCTCCTTTACTATCTGTGGGCGTAACATACCCCCAAAATTCAATGGTGCTTTCAGTTTTGCAAGCAGAGTCCTCCCTTGCCTCATGAGCTGGATTCATTGCAGGCAGAGACCAGTGATGAGCAGGACAGCCAGGGAGACTGCACCTGAGCACAGGCTCAGAGCACAGAAGCCATTTCCCCCATAGATTTCCATGCTCCCTTCTGTAAAAAAAAAAGCTTAGAAACTATCCCCTGGCCCAAGAAGAAGCAGAAAAAAGGGGGAAAAGAGGGGGAAGTAAGTTAACTGTTCTATGATGGAAGGATTATTGCTTTTATGGTTGATATTTTATCTAGGGAAAAGAGAGTCAAAGCATGTTGTGAGAAGTGGTTTTGGTCCCCTCAGGGGGAAGGCACAGGGAAGATCATCATGTGTCTTAATTTTCATGTTGTTTCAGAGAAAGGTCAAGTGTCATTATTTATTTTGAGACCAAAAAATGTATGGGGAGGTGAATAATATTACTTTCTTTCTCCTTGCTCTCATTTCCTGCCCTGGAATGGAGGCGTATCAGCTGAGCCACAGCACAGACACTACAACATTCATCTCGGTGGGGATGAGATGTTTACGTTAAGGCAGAAAATGTGCTGTTTATTTAACTCAGACACAGCCATATGACCTTCAGATGGCAATATCGTGATCAGCAACAGACATGATCAGATGAATGTAAGAAGTCCAGGAAAGCTCTTTTAATAGGGAATCACTCCTTCAAGAGAGGTTTGTTCACTGTTCACGGTTTGCAGCTGCAAAACAGTCCAGTTTCAAAACGTGTCTGATAGCTGTAGGTGGGATGCCTTCCAGCCAACATCTGATCAAATGGCACAGTACATTTTAGGAGAACTGAAGTCAGCTGTAGCACAGAAAGTATGAAACCTTTGTTCTTTTCATAGATATATAAAAAATAAAATAAAGATTATTCATTTCTCTCTGAAACCTAAGATCATTGAGAGCTCTCCTGCTGAATCAGAATATTTCCTGAAATCAGAGAAAAATATTAGCCAGCTAAGGGAACCAGAAGCTAGTAATGGTTCTAATTAACCTACAGTGAAATGCTTTAGTGCTTTTCCAGCATACATCAACGTGATGCTCTGAAGTGCAGCTCATCATTCTGAAATTGAAAAGGAAAATGAAGCAGCAAAGAGCTTTGGCATCCATCTGCATTTCTTTTAAGTCAGCACCCATCCATTCATGCAGATATGTACTATACAGAGAATGTACACATACAAATACCCAATGATTTAAACAAGAAATTATGAGTGAAAGTTCAGCACCCAGGGATAGAACCTGCTTATGTTTCCTTGTGGAGGGAACTGAATCTTTTCTGACAGCTCTTAATCATCTTTTTTCAAGCAGTTGTCAGTGTTTTGGAATTGAAGCCTTAGCTTCAAATCACATCAGTTGTACCCTTTGTATTTAGCATTCTGGACTCAGTCTTTTGTGTTTTGTGTTTGTTTGTTTGGGTTTTTTGGGGTCTTTTATTTTTTGTGGTGGTGATGGTGGGTCTCTTTTCTCTTCTCTTCTCTCTTCTCTCTTCTCTTCTCTTGGTGCCATGGTTTAGTTGATTAGATGGTGTTGGATGGTGGGTTGGACGTGATGATCTCAAAGGTCTCTTCCAACCTGGTCTAATTCCCCCTTCCCTTCCCTTCCCTTCCCTTCCCTTCCCTTCCCTTCCCTTCCTTCCCTTCCCTTCCCTTCCCTTCCCTTCCCTTCCCTTCCCTTCCCTTCCTTCCCTTCCCTTCCCTTCCTTCCCTTCCCTTCCCTTCCCTTCCCTTCCCTTCCCTTCCCTTCCCTTCCCTTCCCTTCCCTTCCCTTCCCTTCCCTTCCCTTCCCTTCCTTCCCTTCCCTTCCCTTCCCTTCCTTCCCTTCCTTCCCTTCCCTTCCTTCCCTTCCCTTCCCTTCCCTTCCCTTCCCTTCCCTTCCCTTCCCTCTCTTTCCAGCTTTAATGCAATGAAGATGCTGAATTTTCTGCTGTTCTGACCACACATTTCTCATTCTCAGTGTACACCATGAGGAGCATGTGCAAGAGGTGGGCAGAACTTGGTTTCAGTTTCAGGCTCTGCGCAAACACAAGCAGGATATTACTGTTTTGGTGACAGCTCATAGCTGCAATCATAAACAAAGCTTCCTTTATTAAGTGAAAATCCAGGTAAACAACTGTGAGACCTAGTACATGCTGGTGCTTGGTATTACTTATCTCAGAAACTGCACCTTACATTTTGGGGAAGTTGAACATAATACATATGTGTGTGTGTCTGCATATATGTATATATATTTTTTACTGTGCTATTCTTTTTAGCCTAACAGCTGAAATGTCATAAGCAGAAAGTTAATCTGAAGGATGGTTGTAGCCAGGAGGGTGTTGGTCTCTTCTCCCAGGCAATCAGCACCAGAACAAGAGGACACAGTCTCAAGCTGCACCAGGGGAAGTTTAGGCTTCAGGTGAAGAGAAAGTTCTTCACAGAGAGAGTTGTTAGCCTTTGGAATGTGCTGCCTGGGGAGGTAGTGGAGTCACCATCCCTGGAGGTGTTCAAGAGGGGATTGGAAGTGGCACTTGGTGCCATGGTTTAGTCATGAGGTTGGACCTGGCGACAGGTTGGACTTGATGATCCTTGAGGTTTTTTCCAACCTTATTGATTCTATGATTCTATTCTATTACTTCAGTCAACAGAAGTCCCAAAAGATAAGGATGATGGATTTAAGTGAAAGCAGAAAGTTGCTTGGGCAGAAAGTTCTGCCCACATGACTCTGAGGGACCAGCCTCCTCCCCAAGACAAGCTGCCCTCTGTGTGTCGCAGGAATTCTTGACTGCTCACACCTTAAGGTCTGCAGAAAAGGGAGTGACAAAAGGCTTTGCTCAAGGTGGCACCTTCATCTCATCCTTGGTGTTTCACCTTTGTTCAGAAGTCCCATCCCTGACTTCCAGGCAGGCTGCACGTTTAAAGCTTTTCTTGTCACTCTTGATATTCTCCTTTTCTTGACAGCCAAAAACCAGTGGTGTCCTGTCCCGGTGTGAAGCTGAGCATAGCAGAGCCTCAGAGGTGTGAAATGGCCCTCTTCAACAGTGTGCAGGTGGCAGCCCTGGCCACAGATAGTCACTGCTTCACTCTTTCTGTGGGTTAGACACAATGACAGCAAGGACTGCCCACTCCTAGTGAGTGCAGCCTGAGAGGGGTCAAGGTGAGCACTGCATTTATGTTTCTGTCTGCTCTACTAAAGCAGCCCTGCTGTAGCTATCCACTGGCTCATAGTAAGAGGAAAAAAAGAATTACAGAGTTAAAAACTGAGCATTTTAAGATGTTCTTTGCCTGCTTTATAGACCACCAAATAATTGTATACAGCATGATACAGAAGCAGTATAGCTAAGGTTAGGGTGGCTATGGTTTTGTTAAAACTCTAATTGTGTGCCACATTCCTGTGGGTTGGAGAGCCTCTCCTTATTGGACAAGTAGTGCTCTCAGCTGAGGTGCAGCAGCAGCAGCATTATCGTTGTCACAAATTATGGACCTGGAGTTCTTGAAATCTTATTAAACTTGACACTTGGATGCGCAATCCCTAACTAGGGCCAGTAATGAGAGTCTCTATTCCTATCCAAAATGTATGCCTTTCCTCTGCAACAGACAAGCCAGGGCAGAGGCTTCAAGAAAATAACCGAAAACAGAACTGTAACTAATCTGTTTATCTAATTTTTACCAGATGTGCTAAGGTAATCTTGCAGAAGGAATCAAATGAAATCACCACAAGCACCACTGCTTCCCTGAACTTTGGGGATGGCTGTGCACAGAGGTGTTCAGAGAGCAGAACAAAAAGGGTGGTGGAATGCAAACCTTTTTCCCTGTTATAAACAAAGCAGCGAGGTGAGACTACCTATTTTTTTCCCCCAAACAGTTCTTTTTTCCTTACCCTGCTGGGCAATCTTTCTACACAATGCCAGATCAGAGCACATGTTCAGTGCTGCATAGGGCAATTTGCTGATTTGATGATGTACAGTTATACATTTCAGAATATGAAATGATGTATGAAATAAAATATCATAGTCCACTGCACTGAGAACAGAAGGAGTGCTGCACTGTCACTGACATTGACAGATTGAAGAATCCAGTTCAGTGCAACTTCTGCTGAGCTCTTCAACTCCTATAAATGATATGGAAAATCTTCTCTGACTGAGTCCTCTTGGATTTTTTCACTTGGTTTGTTGTGGGGGTTTGTTTGGTTGCATTTTGTGGTTTTGGGTGGGTTTTGTGTGGTTTTTTCCCCCCCCTCTTTCTTACCAAAAAGCAAGCCCAGCAGAGGGGATAGCTGATTGTGATACTTTTATTCTGAGAAGAACTTTCTCCCTCTCAGAACCTTCGCAAAGAATGTTCAATGCCTCACCCTGATGCTGTATCTGAACAACATGTTCTGATTACACGTTGCTCTTCGATATTAAATCAACACAATGATGTTCGCTGTTAGTGTCCTCTCCGGTCCATTTTAGCCTTCCAGAAGTTTGTTGGCAAACTGTGTATCCCCTCATGTCCTGTCAGCATTAGGCCATGCCTTTTGCTGTAGAATTGGAAAATTAAAGGAAACAGACTATGAAACGTGCTGCTGATGGGCAAGATGGGGATGCTGGAATCTGCAGAATATTGACTGCACAACATGAGAGAAATGCAAATTTTCTTTAAATGGCTTTTCCTGGCCTGCATCAGGAACAGTGTGGCCAGCAGGAGCAGGGAGGTCATTCTGCCCCTGTACACTGCACTGGTTAGGCCACACCTTGTGTACGGTGTCCAGTTCTGGGCCCCCAGTTCAGGAAGGATGTTGACTTGCTGGAACGTGTCCAGAGAAGGGCAACGAAGTTGGTGAGGGGTTTGGAACACAAGCCCTATGAGGAGAGACTGAGGGAGCTGGGGTTGCTTAGCCTGGAGAAGAGGAGGCTCAGGGGAGAACTTGTTGCTCTCTACAACTACCTGAAGAGAGGTTGTAGCCAGGCAGAGGTTGGTCTCTTCTCCCAGGCAACCAGCACCAGAACAAGGGGACACAGTCTCAAGCTGTGCCAGGGGAGATTTAGGCTGGAGGTCAGGGGGAATTTCTACACAGAGAGAATGATTGCCCATTGGAATGTGCTGCCCGAGGAGGTGGTGGAGTCCCCATCACTGGAGGTGTTTAGGAGGAGACTAGAGACTGAATGGGGTGCTTGGTTGCATGGTTTAGTTGATTAGGTGGTGTTGGATGATAGATTGGACTCAATGATCTCAAAGGTCTCTTCCAACCTGGTCTATTCTATTCTATTCTATTCTATTCTATTCTATTCTATTCTATTCTATTCTATTCTATTCTATTCTATTCTATTCTACTCCACTCCACTCCACTCCACTCCACTCCACTCCACTCCACTCCACTCCACTCCATTCTATTCTATTCTATTCTATTCTATTCTATTCTATTCTATTCTATTCTATTCTATTCTATTCTATTCCATTCCATTCCATTCCATTCCATTCCATTCCATTCCATTCCATTCCATTCCATTCTGTCATTTTTTATGTTATAGAAATGCATTTTTCTATCAGATAAGGGTGGACTAAATAAAAAGAGGTATTAGACCTTCGACCCCATTTGGTCACAGTTAACTGAAATAACTCCACTTTTTTTTTTTTTAAGTGCAGACTAATTGTATTGCCAGTAACAACACCGGTGGTTATTTGTGTTAAGATAAAGGCAATAAAACTCTAATGATCCAGGATGTATGATTGACAAAAAGATCACGAAGGAATTTCCCTCTTACTTATTATATTTCACATTACATACGTGGTCAGACACACCATAGGATTCTGTAAGCTGTTTCTGAAACGCTGAGTCTGATTTATTGCCAGAGGCAAGATGCCAGACTGGATGCATCAAGGATCTTGTCTGCTAAGAAATGCTTCAGTTTCTTTCAAGAGAGTGTCCATATGTGCACTCATACCATCAGCATATGTCTACTTCTCTGAGTTGAAGACTTCTCAATTTTAGCAGTATCTCCTAGATCACTAGCATGTCCTGTCTCTACCTGACATAATCTCACTGAGGCTGCATCTGCTCACTCAGGACTAATTTGTGGATAGATTCTGAAGAACCACCTGAGCAACTTAGTCTTTTCTTTTAGTCTAATTGCTTTCTTTTCTTGATTTACTTGTCCTGCTTTCTTTTCTGAATGAAATTCAGTCCTTTAAATTTACCTTACCTTCTTTCTCTACATACCTGCAGGCAAGAGTTTTCTTTGGATGGGATGGTGACGCTACCACCTCCCTGGGCAGCCCATTCCAAGGGCTAATCACTCTTTCTGTGAAGAATTTCTTCCTAACATCCAGTCTAAACTGCAAATTGTTTTAGAATCATAAAATCACAGAATTTTGGGGGTTGGAGGGGACCTCAAGGACCACCCAGTTCCAACCCCCTGCCATGGGCAGGGACACCTCACACTACATCAGGTTGCTCACAGCCACATCCAGCCTGGCCTTAAAAACCTCCAGGGATGAGGCTTCTACCACCTCCCTGGGCAACCTGTTCTAGTGTCTCACCACCTTCATGGGGAAGGACTTCTTGCTAACATCCAATCTGAATCTGAAATTATGTGGAGAAATGTCTTCCCTGAATCCAGTCATGGAACTTCTTCAGAGACATGCAGTTGAGCTTCAAATATAGGCTGAGCAGATGTGTTGCTCACTACCTCAGAAGTGCTTATTCCTCTCTATCACTTAGAGATTCTGCACTGCAGGTGTCTGAATTTGGCTGAGAAGAGGCCCACCTGAAATGTTTACTTGAAGGCTCAGAAAAGCTCATATGCTCAGCATGCCTGACATCTGCAAGAACAGTAGACTCCTGATGACCTGGTTGGGATCCCTTAGGTAAAGATTTCCCAAAGCTTTTCTTTCATGGGTCTTTATGAAGGGTTTGCCATGTTATTTGCTTTATCTACCCAGAGAAGGTGATTCTAACTGCAGGCTTCATGCAATCTAGTAATAGTTTGTCCATCATCCGCCTTTATTTTTACTTTTTCCTCCTTTTAGTCAAATCCAGAACCAATACATTGTGAATAATATATAAACCAAATGACACAAGTGTCTACAGGCACTTCACTAACCCCCCTAGGTGCATAGATTGTTTAAGTGGGATTTTTTTGTTTGTTTGTTTATTAATCACAGCCAATCTGAAAAGGGAAATGGCCTTTGATTTGGAGCAATTTATTATGAGTGTTAAAGGACAAATGTTTTCATGGTTTAAGTAAATTAGTGTGAATTGAAAGTCTCTAGATCATTCTCATTTTCCTTTGGCCTTCCAAAATGCATTATCCAAGGATGCTTTCCAAAAATTCATTATGGTTTTAATCTAATCCAGTCCTAGCAGACTGCACATTTCTTTGATGGGTTGGTGTTTGCATTAATTGACCAAGCAGAGTCATTCTTCAGGCGGTTGCTAAAACCTTTCTCACAGAGCTAGAACATACATTTAATGTGGATCTGTAGGAGAAGGAGCAAATGCTACTTTGATGGCACTTTCTTTTTAAACAAGTGAAGAGAAAAAGAACCACTTTGCAGTTCTACTTCTTCATACACATATAGTCATCTGTGGTCTGTTTCCCAACTCCCAACTCCCAACCTCCAAAGCGAGGTTTCCCAAGGGCTCTTTAATATGAGATAGATAAAGTAGTTTGGAGCAGTGACTGGCTTATAGGAGGCTCATATCAGAACTTCCCCTCCTTTACAAAAGAAGGTTGCTACAATACATTTTTTCAGAGGCGCTAGCTCCCCATCATTCTCCATAGTTCACTTCTAAACACAACCCAGGAAACCAGTACGTTACTGCATGGTTCAGAATCCCAATCAGAAGAGCCTAAAAATGTAACTAGACATGACATGTTCCTACACTCATTCAAGGCAACTTCCAAAAGATAGTGAAAGCAGTTTTCTTAGGCTCCTTCTGTAGTCAATAATAAGAAAGGCTCCTCCACAGCATTTCAGACCAAGAGGCTGACTTTAGCATTCCTCCCACAAGGAGTCTTTCTGCTTTTACAGACTACAGGTTGACTCTAGCTTTCTTTGCTAACATCTTTTTACACCCTTCCTCAACACACTAGGCCTCATTTGAATTTAGCTTCTAAGAAGTTAGAAGAATACCTAATAAGTTTTGCAGGATTACCAATGCACAAAAGCTACTTTCTCACAGGAGAAGGCTGTTCCAGAAGCAAGGAAATAGAAACTTCTTATATAGTCCAGACCACTCATTCAGGCCATTATACCTCCTCACTATGCCAACTTCTAGTATGCCTTTGCTTAGTGAACATAATGCAACTGCATGTGCGGATCAGTCATCTACAAGCTGATCAGGAAGGAGTCTGGGACAAGGGAAAGCATGTCCCAGTGAAAATAGAGATATTTTTCCTGCACCACCCACACTCTTGGAATGGGGATATAGGTCATTTTCTTATTTCACTCTCAGTCCAAAAAAAAACCCCAGTTAAAACACTTAATTAGAAGATACTCTATGTAGCTAGGGAAATTAATCAAAACCAGATAACTCTGATATGGCCAAGAAGAATGGAAACAGTCAAGTATGTGGAGTGCACTTATAGTCTAATGTTACTTCTCAACCTGTGAGGCATGCCTTTCCCAATGAGGTAGATGGAAATACAAATGAGGCATGTTTGGTGATGAGGCACAAAGGAGATGCTGACTGGTTGCAAGTGAAGCATGGGATAAATTAATTTTGATGCACTGTTTGACAGTGATAAAATTCAGGTGAAGCTGAGGAGTTTTCTCATTCCACCACGGTCCTACCCACTGGAGTCATATTCAGTAACTGCAGCAGGGTAGTATTTGTGATTATAGCAAAAATGGATCACTTTTGGAAGCTCTCTTTGCTTAATGACAATCATCCAGACTTCAATAAATGTTCTCTGGGACTGTGCAGTGATTTCCACTAAAAAACAAAGATTCTTGTAGGTTCACCCAGATTAAGTTGAATGCACCTCATTTTCTTTAAGCCTGGAAGCTATAACCACCCCCAGATCAATCTAATGTATAGGTGGGAGACTGCCTTGAAATAATCTGTGCCGTAGTCACAAGGTAAAGAGTTATGATTGATCCCTCATTGGCAGATATTAAATGAGATTGTCCTTGCTGAGATCTTATTTCAAACTTCATAACTGGATCAAAGCACAAAGTTTAGGACAGGATGATTTCCTGTCCTAAATGTCTTTATGATCTATAATATCAGAAATAAATCTTCAAATGTAGCACATCTACATCCTACACTTGACTGTTAGATTCCCACTCCAGCATAAACTGATACATCATCTCCTTTCAGCCTCCAGCTAAAGGCACAGTTTGCTTTATCATTTTGGGAACAGTGTTGTCTAAGAGTCAGATTTGCTCATCAATATTCATTGGAGGTTACCTGCAAAGTAAACTTCCTTCTGATTAACTAAATCACTTCAATGTTGTAACTAAAAGTAGGAAAGGCGCAAAAATCAAGCCAACTACTACAGACTAAACACTTCCACATCTTCTTGGTGCTCCAAGTAGCTACAGATCTTTACCCTTGCTCACATGCAAACACAGAGGACCACGTTTTCTTCTCTATAATAGTAAGAAACTACTGTAATATTTCTGTGGAATTTTCTTATCTTTATAACCTTTATGAACTGTACATACCTGCTGGTTTCCAAGCAGTTATATCATTTAATGGAGGAATGATCATGCTAAAGACGCCTTTAGTAATAGTGAGCGGTGCTTTGGTCTTGCATAAAGCCTAGGTGACTCCAAAACAGCTCAATGAACCATGGATCTTGAAAACAATAAGAACTACAGGAGCTGTGTTTGTTCTTCAGTGCCAGATAGCAAGTATTGGAAATTTCCTTAAATGTAAATATTTTCATTGGTGAAAGTCAAATCCTGCCTCCCTGTCTCATACACAGCTGCACAGTTTACCAAGTAGCTCCATTAAAGCCAAGGTGAAGTTTCACATTACAGTTTAGCTGACAGGTTGTGCAACTGAAACAGCATTTTCTCTCCAAACCAAGGCCCTTGGCTGTGCGCTCATTCTTCTTCCCTTGCACCAGCTCTGGTCCCAGCTGACCACACTGGGAGCTGACCCATGAAGCACAGTCAGCAGAACATGATCTCCCTCCTTTTCTCTTATTTTTCTGAAAAGCAAAATAAGAAAGTGCTCACCATAAGGAAAAACAGGGCCTCTGACTTGGTTTGTTAATCTTAACAAAAAAGGGCCACTCGTGAATCTTTCACTGGGCTGTGTTCGGGAATCCATGCGCTCTGGAAAGACACACACGTGCGCACAGTGCTGAGCCGTCCTCGTGCAGACAGACCCCAAGGGAAGAACTGCCAAAGGGGTCTGTTTCTGCAGGCACACAGTTCCAGAAGCTCTCCAGCCATGCTGTGTGTGTGCTGTCGGGTTAAGACAGCTAGCCCTAGCCTTGGGATACACTGGCTGTATGCCTGCCCTTTGCCCAGGGAGGAGGCTGGAGCTGGGGGCAGGAGTGACTGACAATTCCTGCTGTCAGCAGCCACGTTGGTTGGATAGCAAATGGCAGAGCCTGCTGCTAATAAACTCTCTCTTTCGTTTAATAACAGCTCTCTGTATGCCAGTGGTGTGTTTTCATGATTCAGTGTCCAAACCATCCCGTAGCATAATAACATTCTTATTCCCAATCACTTGCTGAGTTTCTTTCTCCTGGTTTTAGTAGAAAGGAGGATCTCGCATCCTTATTTACTGAGCGCTGTCATTTGAAAGAAGAATAAACACTGATGAATATCGCTGCGTGGTACTGCTGGGTTTAGCATGCCCACATTATACTTCCTTTTATTATTCTCTCTGATGTTGCTGAAGTGCTTGAAAGTCCCAGCAAAAAGTGATATTCAGCTATGCTGGCTGCTATGCAAACAAGACAGCCCCTGTTCATAAAGAATTCTTCTGTAACTTCTGTCTCTACGTGTTACAAATTATTCACATGCCTACTGAGTTTCAAGTCAGTGACACTTCTACTCTGCTATTAATATCTCAAGTCTTGCTTGAATATTTATTCAGAGATGCATTTAATTCCCTATGCAGAAGCTGCTTTTTAATATTAATATTGATTTCACATATTCATATACATCTCCATAATGTGTATTGTTTACACTCCGAGGAAAGGAGTGAGATACAGCACTTAGAATGCAGAAATTGGGTGTAATCAGAAAGAGAAGGAAAAAAAGGGGAGGGGGGGAAGAAGGAAAAATAAAGACTTATTTTGCAACATTTCTGATGCAGACAAATCAGGAAGCACAGATTTTGCTAAAGGAAGTGTGCTGTTGTTAGGCAATCTTCTGCTTTGTTTCTGAAGCATGTATCTGCTCACTAACCCCCAGTTCTCACCAGAAAATGATTGGGAATAAGAATGTTATTATGAGATCAGAAAAGAAAGATGTTCTTCCTTACTTGTTTTCTGTCTGTGACAAAGCACAGAGACTGATAAAATCTGAGCAAACAGCAAAAAGCAAAAAGAAAGGAAAAGAAAGAAAGAATGAGGGGCAAAGCAAATAAAATATGTTTCCATAAATCATCTTATGTATGATAAATACGAAACACCCTTAATGATGATAGAATACATATTCTAGGTACAACATTCTCTGTTAAGTCCTGTTTTCTTCTTGGCTGTGTTGTATCTTGGGAAATCTACACGTGACAAGGATGAAAGTCAATAGAAAACCTGTTCCCATATAGTTTTTTAAGTGCTTTTTCATGGGACTGTTTTAAATTCTACAGAACTCCATCATTTCTCTCTCCATTAACTTCCTTCACAGCATCCAAATATTTATAGCATGTATTTTAAAGGGTGTGATATCCATCCCATAAACACTGCATTTTCTTTCAAAGTATACTTGTAATAATAATTTCATTCACACATTTTCAGAAATGTGTAAATCAGGCTCAAAGAATTATTGTTTGCATAACTGCCTCTCCTCCACCCTATGCTCTGTTATGGTTTTATCCTCAGTGTTAGTTATATTTACTTTCAGGAATGCCACAGAAACCACAACTTTCAGTTGCATTTGCTTTCAGACATGTAAAAGAAACACATGTTAAAGCAATTAATAAAATAATGACATTCACAGTCCTCCCAAAGTTAGGTCCTGCAGTTTCTCAGTTGGAATGGGCTGCCCGGGGAGGTGGTGGAGTCGCCAGCTCTGGAGGTGTTTAGGAAGAGACTGGATGGGGTGCTTGGTGCCATGGTTTAGTTGATTAAATGGTGCTGGATGATAGGTTGGACTCAATGATCTTGAAGGTCTCTTCCAGCCTATTCTATTCTATTCTATTCTATTCTATTCTATTCTATTCTATTCTATTCTATTCTATTCCCATTCCATTCCATTCCATTCCATTCCATTCCATTCCATTCCACTCCACTCCACTCCACTCCACTCCACTCCACTCCATTCCATTCTAATGCGAGAATGCAAGTTTCTCAATGCAATAGGCCCAAGTCAAGCTGGTCACTTCTCACTCTGAAGAAAGTCACATGAAAATATCTTAGAGCCAGCAGCACATTTTTCTAGAGCAATTATTTGCATCCTTCCTGCCTGTCTCTTCCTCATTCAGTGTATGATTTCTCTCCAGGCATTTGGACCCAAAGCTCTCTGATACCGAAAGACCTCTAGTCGACTTGGCAGAGCTCTGAATGGGCTTGGACTGCTCTAAGGTGGGAGCTAATGAAGGCTGTGGTTTATTCTCCTTTGGTGCCCTCTTGATAAAGTTTGCCAAGCTGCATAAAAAGCAGCAGCTCTTTTTGCACGGGGAAGTGAGCCTGTGCAGAGTGCCACGACCAGAATTATCTGCCAAAGTTCAGGGCAGGCTGGCCAGCGCTGAGACAGGATTTACCTCCTAGTGTGTGGTGAGAGATGAGAATTTGATGCTTTGCTTTGCTTTTTCTGCTTGTGTTTGAGAAGAAAGAAAAAAAGGAAAGTTCAAGGCTTTTCACTGAATGAATTGTATTGTGAATGACTGTGTGTTGGGGGACGTGGGGGGAGAGAGCAATAAGTACACTCAGTTTTACATCCTTGAAGAAAGGAGCAGTGAGAAGGAATAGCGAGTGCATTCAGATAGGAGATTACTTCTCTGTTAAAAAGATCATATTTCAGGCAAATGAAAACGAGATTTTAACACATATTTCTTCTCCAAAGTCCTAAAGAATGCCTATTTAGCAATGATCTTTCCACCTTCAGAGCCTGTTTAAAATGTATCAGCTTCCTGAGGTGGTGCAACTACTCCATGAAGAAGAACATTTAGTTATTAGACTCAGATGTTTTAATATATTGAAGGAGGCTACCAGAATGCTGTGGGACATGTATTTTAAAATGGTTTTCAAAGGAAAAAGAAAAAAACAAATAATTTCATGTCAACCCAGTAAATGGACATTTCCTTGTTATAATTGTAAATGCACTTCTTTTTATTCATGCAGAGAGTCTAAAAAGGGTCAGTTCTTTTCTGTGACTCTGGAGAGACTTTCTAAACAGAAGCTGGCATAAATTTGTGCTTTTTAAGAAGTAATAGAAGTAGTCATCAACCATCTGTGTACTGAAAGTGTACAACAGACTGTGAAACAAAGGTTGCATGGGACAGAAATCTGCCTCAACCACCGAGAGTAAAAGAACCTCAGTCCTTGTCACTCAGGTCACTGAGGTGAGGTGCTGCTTGTAGTCAAGGAGAGATCTGTTGCAAGTGAGAAACTGAGGGAAGCCTTCATAGAATTTTAGAGTCATAGAATCATGATCTGGGCTGGAAGGGAAATTTCACTCTGACACACATTTCCTCCAGGGCTTTGCTGTGCCATTCAATGTGTCCTCTGTCCAGTCATTTTTACTTGAGATGGATTGCCTTGGCACCTCAGGCATGGCTACCTAAGGCATATCAGGCAGAAATTCATGCGCATGATTAGATTGTGTGTGTGCAGCAAATCTGATGTGTCCAGGCAGAGATGGGCCTGTCTGACCCAGGTAGGAGGGGGACAACATGTGACACTTTGCAGAAGCATGTTGTGTGGGTGCTGTACAGTTACCCAGGACATGTGAGATGCCTTCCCCACAGCGAGCAAATCTCTTGAAGAGCTTTATTCCTTGCTGCTGCTCTGGCAGCAGGACTGTGGTGGGAACATACAGCATTTCTCACTTGCTGGCATGTCCTGCTGGCCTGGACATGACAAATTCATGGGCAACTATTCAGGAATATCACATCTCATTCAGACAATATACTGTGCTAGAAAGGGAGGACACGTCTGGAGAAACTCAGATTATAAGAATAACCTTAACTTTACAGGAATGCATCAGAGAGGTGAACAGAATCTTGTACCAGGCAAATGAACCCCAGACCTGGGAATCAGGTGTGAGCTGTCAACAGAGATCCTCACTGTTTTTAAAGCTGTGGAAAAATATCTTCTGAATTTTTCTCCACATTTCAGACAAAGAATGTTTAGGTTGGGTGTTTTCTTCCCCAGCTATAAATCTGTTATAGCTCCCTAATGACCACTAAAATATTGGCATGTCAAGCTCTGAAAGAGGTGTTCCCCATCCCAGGGAACTCTTTTTTTGGTGTTTTGGGTTTTTTTTGCTTTTAATTGAAAGAAAAATAAACATTCCAAAACACATCTGCATACAATATTCTTGATAAAGAGTAACTGAGAGAAAGCATCTGTTACACTCTTTCAAATCCAGGACACAGAAAGGAAAAGAGAAGAAGAAGGGGGAAAAAAATGAGAGAAGGGCTGTGTTTGCTTATTTTCTTATCTTTCAGAATAAAAGGAATTCTTTCCTCTGCCCACTATATCAGCACACAAAATAATATTTATACATGAAAGTGTGATTACAGGAAATGTTACTCAAGGATAAAGACTGTTCTGTGGGTGAGAGGAATTAGGATGTTTTGTTTCTATCAAAGATATTAAACCAGCCATCTGGATGTAGGTTATGCCGTCTGCAAGCTAGTGTCATTGTCTACCTTTCTGGTGCCTGTGTTGTTGATTAGTTGTTGTTTTCTTTTTTCCTGGCAATAAAATTCTGCTTCTTCAAGATAGTGAGAAAATGTTCCATGTGCTTTTGGGCTCAAACTATTGAAAAAAAAACACCAAACATTTAAAAATTATAATAGATCAGGATGATGCTGGGGACCAGAATGATGCCAATGTCTTTTCTCAACCAGTTTAAGACATTTTCTCCGCTATTATTTCTGCTCCCATTCTCACAGATTCACAGAATGGTTGAGGTTGGAGAAGGCCAGTTTAGGAAAGATGTTGAGTTGCTGGAATGTGTCCAGAGAAGGGCAACAAAGCTGGGGGAGGGGTTTGGAGCACAGCTCTGTTAGGAGAGGCTGAGGGAACTGGGGGTGCTTAGCCTGGAGAAGAGGAGGCTCAGAGGAGACCTTATTGCTCTCTCCAACTCCCTGAAGGGAGGTTGTAGGTTGTAGCCAGGTGGGGGTTGGTCTCTTCTCCCAAGCAACCAGCACCAGAACAAGAGGACACAGTGTCAAGCTGCGCCAGGGGAGGTTAAGGCTGGATGTTAGGAAGAAGTTCTTCATAGAAAGAGAGATTGGTCATTGGAATGTGCTGCCCAGGGAGGTGGTGGAGTCACCATCACTGGAGGTGTTTAGGAAGAGGCTGGATGGATCACTTGGTGCTATGGTTTAGTTGATTAGATGGTATTGGATGAGAGGTTGGACTAGATGATCTCAAAGATCTGTTCCAACCTGGTCTGGTCTATTCTATTCCATTCTATTCCATTCTATTCCATTCTATTCTATTCCATTCTATTCTATTCTATTCTATTCTATTCTATTCTATTCTATTCTATTCTATTCTATTCTATTCTATTCTATTCTATGTTTCCAAACTCCAGTAATAGCTTTGCTGTATATGTTTGAGGTAGTGTAAATAATCCTTCTTGAGACACTTTGCTACAGGAAAAAAGTTGTTCTGAACCACAAATTGCCTTGTATTTTAATAGTTGATGCTGTTGTACAATCTACCAGATAATCATAGCATCAACCAGCTTGGAAAAGACCTCAGAGATCATCAAGTCCAACCAATCACTTATTCTATCATGGAGAAGTGTAAGCACATTTCTCAATTGGCCAGACACATATTGATAAATTCTCTCCTGCAAGCAGTGTTGTGTCCTACTCAATTCACTGCCCTGTTATCTTCCTTGAAGAGTGAATAAGTAGCAATAGGCCTTTGGCTGGAATATTTTTTTGGTTAATGGCAAGCCAAATAAGCAGCTCATCACCTGCTTTATTTCTTCTTTCCCCCTTTTTTTCTGTTTTTTTTTCACTTACAGTGAATATCAAATGAAATGAAACCAATTGCATTTATTTTAATTTATAGGCCAGTTTTAAGAAGAAAACTTCTTACGATGTCAGGGAAATAATGATTATACTTTCCATTATGAGTGTTAGCTTTATTCAAACCCAGGCACTGCAAATATGCATTATCAGCAGATAGAAAGTAATTACCTAAAACCAGGTGCACTATTTGAGAGGAGATCAGAGGCAGGTGGTGACATGGTGGAATTCCTTTGTCTACACTCTGGAGTCAAGTCAGGAGAAGCAAGAATCCACAACACATTCCCTCTTCGTTGTGTCAGAGCCCACATTCACTACCTTGCAGATGATGCTTCAGGAGTTGGAGTGGAAAGATCCTACAGGGTAACACCATTGCTTTCTCAGACCATGGTTGAAGTCCCCACTGGTCTTCCAGGGGCCTCAGTAAGTTACTGTCAGGGCTCCTGGTGTGTTTATGTGTTTACCATTCCTCTGGTTTCGTGGATGAGGAGCTTCAGTACTGAGAAATGGAATGAACTGGCCAAAGCTATTAATGAATTAGAGCCAGGCTCAGAAATTAAATCCACACAACCCCACAAGGCAATAAATCATGATGATTTTGGTATGCAAAACCCCTTCTTTTCTAAGTGCTGAGAATGCACTTGCCACGGCCCAAGACACTGCTGAGCCTTGAGTCATTTGTACTCAAAGCCACAGTGCATAGGATGTACTGGAAGCAGAACTCTGGGCACAATAGCATGTTTGGAAAATCTCTTATTTCCCAAGAATCTGCCTCATGCCTGTGAGGATTTCTTATTATTGCTAAAGTTCCTACTGATGGTACTTTTCTCCACTATTTTTTTTTAACTTTTTTTTTTTTTTTTTGCCTTTTATCCCCAGAATGGTCAACCAGGGCTAATTTATTGAATTGTTCAAAAAAACCCCAAAACCCCAAGAAACTATGGAGCTCAAGACAGCACAGCTCACAGCCTGAAAGCAGAAGATTAATTGATCATCCTAAGGTTTTCCTCGGTGTACTGGGTGATTCTTTCTTTCCTCCATTCCACATCCCTCCTCCCCTTCCTCCACTGCTGATTTCCATCAGAGAGAAAGGAAGTGGCTGTTTTCCGTAGAGACTGGCGATATTTGGTGAAAAAATAAGGGGTGGGGAGTGAAAGGTGCACAGAAAACAAATAAACAAAAAGTTTACTGATAAATTTCTTTTTATCTTTGCCAAATGCTGCTCCAGTGTGGGAATGGATGGAGCTGGCAGTCACTTTCACTAAGCAGGAAATACCATCTTTAATAAATTCAGTTAAAGGACTGAGTGGACACATAAATCTCTTTGTGTGTGGGTGACAGCAGTAGTGCAATGTCAGAGGAGATCTTAGAGCATTTAGCCTGCTTGCTGTCTTTTTCCTTGGGCTATTCTGACACACAGTACAAAGCTGCAATATTTATACTTGAAGGAATATTGCTAATGCAGAATATTGAGGACACCAGCATGAGAACAAGATGAGAATAGGCTGTGTATAAAATCATGCAAGCTTCTGCAAGATGCTATATTTAATTGCATCAAGACTCCCTTTGCCTTCCTTCCACCTCCCAAAGCCAACATTTTAGTTGGTTGTGTGTAACCCACCCTTTAAGTGCCTAGCAGCTTCCAAGGCTCAAACTTTGCTTGAACTGTTGTCAGAAAATAATGACCACTATTAGGTTCTAGGGCTTTGGCTGTTTACTAGGAATTTTGAAGGCATCCCCTTTTTACAAATGCAGAGCTGTGTTACTAGATCATAGTTACTGGCCTTCTCCCATATATTTCCATCTCTAACTAGAGGTCTCCTTCCTGTTCCAAAAACCTATGAAACTGAGGCACCCCAAAGTATCTCAACATACTATTTTTTTATATGCTTCCCATCCCTATTCTTTAATATTCAAGTAATAGTGTAGAGTAGAGTAGAGTGGAGTAGAGTAGAGTAGAGTAGAGTGGAGTGGAGTAGAGTAGAGTAGAGTGGAGTAGAGTAGAGTAGAGTAGAGTAGAGTAGAGTAGAGTAGAGTAGAGTAGAGTAGAATAGAATAGAATAGAGTAGAGTAGAATAGAATAGAATAGAATAGAATAGAATAGAATAGAATAGAATAGAATAGAATAGAATAGAATAGAATAGAATTAACCAGGTTGGAAAAGACCTTTGAGATCATCAAGTCCAATCGATCATCCAGCACCATCTAATCAACTAAACCATGGCACCGAGCACCCCATCCAGTCTCTTCCTAAACACCTCCAGTGATGATGACTCCACCACCTCCCTGGGTGGCACATCCCAATGGCCAATCTCTCTTTCTGGGTAGACTTCTTCCTAACATCCAGCCTAAACCTCCCCTGGCACAGCTTGAGACTGTGTCTTCTTGTTCTGGTGCTGGTTGCCTGGGATAAGAGACCAACCCCCACCTGGCTACAACCTCCCTTCAGGTAGTTGTAGAGAGCATTAAGGTCTCCTCTGAGCCTCCTCTTCTCCAGGCTAAGCAACCCCAGCTCCCTCAGCCTCTCCTCACAAGGCTGTGCTCCAAACCCCTCCCCAGCTTTGTTGCCCTTCTCTGGACACATTCCAGCAAGTCAACATCTTTCCTAAACTGAGGGGCCCAGAACTGGACACAGGACTCAAGGTGTGGCCTAACCAGTGTTGATGATGTCAGCAAACTAAAGGAACTGATAAATGAGTTGTCTTTCTAGAGTTTATTGTTTGGAACACAGCCTGCCTCTCCCTCTCAGCAGTTCCCATTACAACTTTATTTCTCAGCTAAAGATGAAATCCCACCCCAATTTTTGTGATTTTTTTTTCTTTAATTTATCCTTACTTTGACATATTTTAATGCTGAAATATTTGGGGACAGAGCTTTAAATTCATTCACTTCTCAGGTGTGAGAGGATGAAAACAAAAGTAAATGCAAGTAAAGTTTGAATAGTATCTGTAATTAAAAAAGGGGAAAATAAAACATTCTACAAACATAATTTCCATCTGCTTATGGTGAAGCTTATTGGTCTAAACCACAAGTGCCTTTAAATAATGATTAGTTGTGACTTTTTCAGGTAAGCTTCCAAAACCTGTCACAAAAGACTGATCACTCTACAGAGAGCTTCTAAATATTGTTTTTAAGTGGGCTGAAATCTCACTGTGATACTCACTAAGTGTAGTATTTATTTCACAGGTTTCCCAAGTGGCCACTCTGTAACAGCGACAATAGAAACCCCCAAAAGCTTATGACATTAAACAATTCAGCTATTATGAAGCAATACTCTTAAATGATTCATAATAATGTGGATGTTGCTTCCCCTGCTTCCCCTTCAGGAATTGTTTGGTAGATTTCTCTTCACGTTACCACCTTCTTTCCTGACCAAGATGGTATAAACTGTAAGAAGCCACTCAGGGTTTCAACCTCATTCTTACTTTGAATGCTGTGACTGAGGAGAAAGTTGAGGAGATAGAAGTGGGAAACCGAATTAGTTCTGCTTGTAAATTATATTCTTAGACCTTTTCCAGCAGTGACTTCTTGATTTTAGAGCAAATGCCTCCAATATTTTCCGATTCAGAGTGCTCTCTTGCTGTGAGACTTCTTGCTATGAGGCCACCTGGGATCAAAGTTACTTTCCCCTCCTGTGGTCTCAACCAACTCCATTAGCTCTAATTACAAACACTTCTGCTATATCAACCCGATTTTATGGCTTCCAATGAGTGAGCCTCATAGTGTAGGAGAAAACCCACATGCTACTACTGCCAGTTCTTTCTTCAACATTATTGCTTGCCATAACATCCATGGTTAGCTTTGAGCTAGAATTACTTTGGGTTTTTACCTCGTGTAATCAAAAAGATGCTCAAATTCTTCCTCAAATTACATGATTCCAGAAATGAATGAACTTGGCTGAGGAAAATGTTTCATTGGACTTATTTTTTTCTGCATTTACTGTGAGACCTAGAAAGGGCTTAGGTTTTTATTAATGCCATTAACAACATTTTCTTAATGCACAATTCCATAAAGCAAAACTCTGTCATTCTATGCATGTGGCACACAGAGAAACATGCAGCACGTGCCCTCAGCTTGTTTATGTCAACATTTTTCAAAGTGTTCCTTGAAGTTTCAGTAAAATGGAAGAGGGAAATGGTTTAATTTATCAAGCACTGTGTGTGAAATGCTAGGAGGATTTGCAGAATCTACCCAAAAGGGGGCAAATAGCACAGCTCTGGATTTACATCTTAACTGCCTGTCCTGGTTTGAATTAAAACAGAACCATTTGTGTTCAGTGATTCTACTCTTCAGCTCAGTCTCTTCTCAGCATCTGCACTTTCTGAAGTTAACAGCATGGTTTCACAGACAGTGTGTGCTTCCAGCAGTGATAGCACTCAGTGTTTCTAGTTATCACCAAGGCCTGGTGTTCAGATCAAGGTCATTGCTAAATCTCTGGGGGTGCACCTGTGGGGAGGGACAGTGACTCTAAAATGACCAACGAGGGATTCCAATCGACATGCGTCATATTGGTGAGGGATCACGAGGGTCAGCTTCTTCTCTTCCTCTTCTCCAATAGCCTGTGTCCAAGGAGGATTCTGTTCAATCCCAATCCATGAGTTCCGGAATCCATTTCCAGAATCCAGCTGCTGAATCTGGTTCTCATCTAATGCTGAGTCCAGCCTGGGATTTCTGCCGCGGCATCAGTGATAACAATGACTAATTGCCACCAGGGAGGCTGGGTTCAAGATTTGGTTTGCATATATTCTATTTTATTGTTATCATTTTCATTACAGTAGTTTTATTTTTCTTTACCAATTCATGTCTCTCTCCCTTATTCCCTTCCTCTTCCTTTTGGGATGTGAGAGAGACTGGTAGAGAGCATTTGTCACTTGTTTAGTGGCCAGCCCAGCCCTAACCTTTGACACTGTTGCAGGTGGAAAAAAACCAAATCCCCTTATTTAGATGTGAAACCTTCTAACTGTTATTCTTACTCAGACAAATTCTGTCTGCAGAGGTTTGGAGTTTATCTGAGGAAAGACAGCATTAAACTTATGTCCAGATCACAGCCTGGCTTCCAGCCATACAGGAAAATAGAGAGTCATAAACTGTCCCTTTACTCCCTAGGCATCTCAGGTTTAAGCTCAAGAGAAATAATTTCCAGAGAGTAACTACTTCCCATCTGTATGTTTGCCAGGACTGAGACTGATAGGATAAATAATCCCACTCTCCCTCCCAGTTCCTCCAGAACAGATCAACCAAAGGGTGTTCACTGACTCAGCAAGGAGACGTTTGAATCACAGACCTGGTGTCAGATCCTTCCCCACTGAAAGCAAAAACATCACTAAGGGAATGCTAGTCTGCCTCCACAGCTGCTGTCAGGAAAGTGTGACAGACTATATTCACCTTCATTAGTACTGCAAGGTTTAATTCCTGGTAATAGGAACTTTCTGGCAGTTGTTCTTTGTCTTTAAACGTGTAAGTGTTTTACCCATCCCCATGAGGAGGATTTACCCTGAAGTCTACTTTTAACTACTTACCACTGCTGTCTATGCCAGGGGGTTAATTTGTGAAGGATGTTAATATAAGTTGTAGGAACATTCAGCCAGGCTGAATCTGTCCAAAGGTTCCTTCAGCCTGCCAATCAGTTTTAGCAAACCCCGGCATAGACACCAAAGGAAGAAGCAGATTTGGGTTTTCCCTTGGATTGTTCTCCAGGCTCCAGTGAATTGATTTGTGGACTTCCTGAGACAGATAGTAATAAGTTGTGCAAGTTGAAGTCATTCCCTTCTATCAGATTGTCCACTCTACTTTTAGTTTGTATAAACTATTTGTAGCCTTCATGTCCCACAGCAATGAGTTCCACAGCCTCTCAGCTGCAGGGTGAGGAAGTGCTTTTTTTTTCTCCATGTTTTGAACTCACTAGCTGCTGTGATGACCACTAGCTCATAAAACAGTGAAGACAACTAAAAGTTGATGCCCCTTCACTCTCAGTGCCATTCACAATTTTGTGGGCCTATGCTGTATTCACACCTCAGCTAGTTCTCTCCATGTTGAAGAACTTACTTACTCATTCCTTGATTAGAAAGTGTTGATCACCCTTGGTGACCTTCCCTGAGTCAGTTCAGCACAATAAAATGAATTCTTGCTCTGAATCACTCCCTAGTGGGAGTTTGTCTCTTTCTTGTCACAACACAAAAGACTTCAAGAGAGCAAGGGTCCTACTTGAGTGCCTGTGTTAAGCACTGGGAAAGCTCTGCCACTCTGCTTTGATAGATTCATAGAATTGTTTTGGTTGGAAAAGACCTCTAAGATCACTGAGTCCAATCATCAACCTAACACCATAATGGCCATTAAACCATGACCCCAAGTGCCATATCTACACATCTCTTGAAAACTTACAGGGACAATGGGTGGTTTAGTAGTCATGAGGTGCTGGGTGGCAGGGTGGACTTGATGATCTTTGAGGTCTTTCCCAACCTTATTGATTCCATGATGCTATGAAACAATGACTCCACCACTTTCCTGGGCAGTCTGTTCCAGTGCTTGACCAACATTTTTACTTTAAACATTTGCTTGTTGGTACCAGTTAAAAACAATGCAACACTAACTTTTTAAAAGAACAGACTCATTGCTCTTGTCTCATGTCAGGAGTAAGCATTAAGACAAAGTTCCAATAGGATGTCTTCCACAAAGAAATACAAACTGCTCTGTGTAAGGAGAAAGTTTGCACAACCTTCACACAGGGCTTTTTCCACTGCAAGTTTGTCCACAGGCTGGGGAGTTGTGAATTCTTTCCAAACTGGGGTGTGTGCTGGTAGCAATAATAGGGCCTTGTCCTAAGTCCTGCTTACTCAAAGCTTTGATATTGTTACTGCAATTAAGCCTGTTTAATTGAGCCCTAAGGTGACAAAGTTATTGACTCATTATTGAATTATTTCCAGCATTAATGTTCTTAATTTTTTAATTTGAAATCATGAGAATGAAGTCTGGTAAAGAAATTAGGAGGAAGACTAAGAATACATGAAAGTTTTCCCTTTCTGGAGTCTCTGCAAGGCTTTTGTGCTCAGTGTGTTACATTCCCAAAAGTAATCTCAAAAATTTTCCTGACAGTTGGAGCACAGAAGAATATGAAAAATGGCACATGGAGGTAAAATTACAGGCAGAGTTCTGGCCATCTGAACACTGGCCAAGCACCATCTCCATCCTCCTCCTTACCCTCATGCAAACTCCCGTTATGTTTGCACTCACTTTGTAATTTGAGCTATGACTTGGTCTTCCTGCATGTGCTGGGCTGGTGAGCATTAATTTTGCTCTAAAGAAAGAGCTGCCATCATTTTTCATTCAGATAGGAGGAAAGAGTATTCCATTTTGTAACAATCATCTTGGTCTGTTGTGTGTCTGTCTGAAATGTTTCCAGAAAGCACAGATAAATGGTGTGAGATTTGAAAACCAGGGCACCATATATTTTGGATAGTGTCTAGGAAAGCTTGCAGGATGGCCCAGACTGGCTCTGACTGTGAGGTCTGAGACAGTCTTTCTGACAGAGCAGATCTGTTACTTAGCCAACAGGGAGCCACTTGTTTCTCCCTCTCATTTTTGAAGGAAGAATTGAAACAATATGCCAGCAGGAACAGTAACTCTAGACAAACTCCATGTTAAAGTGGGACTGATGCAGCAAGGAGTTGCAGCAAGAGTTTTGCTTGAAACACATGAGCAGCTCCATTGCTAATGTTCAAGTAGATTGCTGAACATCCAAACACTCATTTAATTGCTCAGGATGTAGTTATGGGATTAGGAGCAACAGAAATACTCTTTTCCTAAATATGAGGTATAAATCTCCATGTGACTGCTTGGCTCCTTCTTATCCTCACTGAAGCGCAAATGATTCATTTTCTCCTCATCCTTTTCCCTTCCATTTCTGACTTTGTGATGCACAAGAAAAGGGTGCTTCATGCTGGAGTTTGCTTTTCCGTTCATGGTCTTGGTAGCATGGTAGCAGCAGGGGTATCAGAAGAACATAATCATATACTAGCATACAGTTGTTTCCATATCTCCAATGTTATCTTTTTATTCTGAGGCCAGAAGGATACTTTCCTGAGTCCTAACTTACGAGTTACTTTTGGTTTACTTCCATTTTGTTGGGAGAGAGTGGGGGAGCTTTAGTTAGTTTAAACCAGTAGTTCAAATAGCAGAGTAAGTTTTATTTGAAAACCCCAGAACATTGTAGACTTTCTGGAGAATGAGACTAGAAAATGACATTGCATGATGAGAATGGATAGCTCTTAGGACCATGCAGCCATCCTTGGCCTTTTGTCTGTTCCCTTTCCTGCAGACAGGAAGGGAAGAAACATTTTCATGGGACCTGCTTCATTAGTACTTTGTGGCTAATTTTTCCATCATTTAATGGTTTTAGTAAGTCTGTGCCCTCTGTTTTTAAATGTAGTATGAAAATTCTGTCTGCCTGAGCCTAGAAATGAGAATGGGAAAACACTCACTGACTGCCAAGAGATCCTGTGGACCTCAGTGTGATGCAATTTTCCCTTTTCAGTTGTCTAAATGCTGTTAGGATGAGCCCATTTGCTGGGTTTTTTCAAGGTGTGCATGGAAAATAAATGGCAATGATTAGGAAATAGGCAATTTCTCCCAAAATAGCTGCCAAATACAATCCAACCTGACTGTAAAATGTGTGATGTTATGACAGATAGAGGAAAGCAGTGAGCTCATTGAGAAAATTACTGAAAAGATTCAAAAGTTCCTAGAAACCTTTAGAATTGCATTTTCCCAGTAAAGGAAAAACTTTGTCCTGTGTGAATTAAGCACATCAGCTGCCTAACATCTCTCTCCTGAGTTTTATAAAATGATCATATTCATTTTTCATAATTAACTTCCCAGAATAGGCAGGAATCTTAATCACTGCTGTTCCTTGTTGAAGTTCTGGAGCAGCAGAGAGAGCAGTGGCCCTGGATTGATTCTGCAGTGCAGATATTACAGCTGGTTCCAATTTCTCTTGTGTAATACCTAAGGACTATCAAATATGGCCCATTTTAGCCTCACTGAATGTTTAGCCAATGTCAACATGATGATAGCCAGCTCTAGAGAAGCCACTTTGCATTACTTAGTTCTACTGTAAATACACAGTCACTCCTCTTACTCACTGACTCATCCAAAGCAGCAGCTGGATGAAGAGCAGATGGGTAAGACTGGTCCAAACTAAACTGCAGTCATATCTGTAGGACAGCAGCATTCTGGGGAAGCCCTTGCCTCTTCTCCAGTGTCCTCTGCCATGAAAAGTCGTTGTCCTCAGGTTGCTAAACTGCTCCTCCATATCCATCCTTTACATTTATTTGATTTTGGTTCTGCCTTTGCAAATTCAAATAACCATAGTGGGGTAGGAAGGGAAAGAAAGAAAGGAAAGAAAGAAAGGAAAGAAAGAAAGGAAAGAAAGGAAGGAAAGAAAGGAAGGAAGGAAGGAAGGAAGGAAGGAAGGAAGGAAGGAAGGAAGGAAGGAAGGAAGGAAGGAAGGAAGGAAGGAAGGAAGGAAGGAAGGAAGGAAGGAAGGAAGGAAGGAAGGAAGGAAGGAAGGAGGAAAGAAAGAAAGAAAGAAAGAAAGAAAGAAAGAAAGAAAGAAAGAAAGAAAGAAAGAAAGAAAGAAAGAAAGAAAGAAAGAAAGAAAGAAAGAAAGAAAGAAAAAGAAAGAAAGAGAGAAAGAAAGAAAGAGAGAAAGAAAGAAAGAAAGAGAGAAAGAAAGAAAGAAAGAAAGAAAGAAAGAAAGAAAGAAAGAAAGAAAGAAAGAGAAAGAAAGAAAGAAAGAAAGAAAGAAAGAAAGAAAGAAAGAAAGAAAGAAAGAAAGAAAGAAAGAAAGAAAGAAAGAAAGAAAGAAAGAAAGAAAGAAAAAGAAAGAAAGAAAGAAAGAAAGAAAGAAAGAAAGAAAGAAAGAAAGAAAGAAAGAAAGAAAGAAAGAAAGAAAGAAAGAAAGAAAGAAAGAAAGAAAGAAAGAAAGAAAGAAAGAAAGAAAGAAAGAAAGAAAGAAAGAAAGAAAGAAAGAAAGAAAGAAAGAAAGAAAGAAAGAAAGAAAGAAAGAAAGAAAGAAAGAAAGAAAGAAAGAAAGAAAGAAAGAAAGAAAGAAAGAAAGAAAGAAAGAAAGAAAGAAAGAAAGAAAGGCAGATGAGCATCATCACTACCATGAGCATCATCAACACCACAACCCACCACCCAATATTGTTTCAGTCACATGGAAGGATCTAAGCATGCAAGATATTCATGATTAATTACCCCAGTATTTTTGGCTCTGGGAAATGGTTTCATGCCCCAGCTCGTACACACACAGGCACATTTGTACACATACACTGAATAACTGGGAACATTTTTGTGATGCCAATGAAGTCTCCATAGTCTTTTTATAGGCTTTGAACCCTCTTGTTTCTACTAAGAGCTACAAGTGCTTGAAAATCTTAACTCTTTTCTGATTCAGATTAAGAGCTCTTTTCTCCAACCTTGTTGCTCAATAATAAGTTGTTGACAAGAAGGAACAGAGAGCCAGGCTACATACCAATCAACCTATTTCACTTGGGATCAACTGGGAAATAAAAAACGCAAAGGTTTGTAAAATATTCAACAGCTAGATGATTGGAGACAGTATAAGGAAGTAAAAAGACATTATTTGTATTTTTTTTTAATATGATTGCATTTAGTGGCATCTGCAGTGCCTTGCATCTGCAGAAGTCTGCTGTCATTCTGCTTTGAACATTGTGATTTAAGTGCTTCTCATATTTGTCTAATTGTATGATATGGTGGGTAACTGGGTTTGCATGAGTTGCATTAGCCCCTCAGCAATTGTTTCTGTAAATAAAATGTCTCTCTGGGATTCTGAAGATTTCAGAGAAGCATGGCATAATACTTTGCACAGGGGAAAAAATACATTAACAACAATGACGAAAAGCCAAGCTCAGGTGATTTTCTCCAATATCCCATTACAGAAATGAGATAACTTGCTTTCTTATAGGAATAGTGTGGCCAGCAGGAGCAGGGAGGTCATTGTGCCCCTGTACTCTGCATTGGTTAGGCCACACCTTGAGTCCGGTGTCCAGTTCTGGGCCCCTCAGTTTAAGAAGGAAATCGAGACACTTGAACGTGTCCAGAGAAGGGCAACGAAGCTGGGGAGAGGCCTTGAGCACAAGCCCTATGAGGAGAGGCTGAGGGAGCTGGGGTTGTTTAGCCTGGAGAAGAGGAGGCTCAGGGGTGACCTCATTGCTCTCTACAACTACCTGAAGGGTGGTTGTAGCCAGGAAGGGGTTAGCCTCTTCTCTCTAGCAACCAGCACCAGAACAAGGGGACACAGTCTGAAGCTGCGCCAGGGAAGTTTAGGCTGGAGGTGAGGAGAAAGTTCTTCACTGAGAGTTGTTAGCCATTGGAATGTGCTGCCCAGGGAGGTGGTGGAGTCACCGTCCCTGGAGGTGTTCAAGAGGGGATTGGACATGGCACTTGGTGCCATGGTCTAGTCATGGGGTCTGTGGTGACAGGTTGGACTCGATGATCTTCAAGGTCTTTTCTAACCTTAGTGATACTGTGATACTTATATGCAGACTCACTTAACCACAGAGAGAAATCAGGGTATGCAAATTGTGTAATGGAATGCCACAGTAAATCACCCATGAAGCTATCTCACATTTTCACCTGGGGTGTTAGAGGCAAAGAAGAGAATATTCTAATAATAAGCAATTAATACAAATATAGAAACTTTGGACGGTGTAACTGTTGTGATGTCAAGCTGCCCAGCTGGCACTAAATCCCCTGCTACCAAAACCCCACCAGACACAGATCAATCACAGCACCAAAGTGTGTATTTACCTGCTGGACAATAACCATAGAACCACAGAAGTAAATTTGGGACTTTTTAGGGTGTCAGGTAATGATAGGACAAGGGGGGTGGAACAAAGATAGAAATGGGTAGATTCAGATTGGATATTAGGAAGAAGTTTTTCCCCATGAGGGCAGTGAGACACTGGAACAGGTGGCCCAAGGAGGTGGTAGAAACCTCATCCCTGGAGGTCTTTAAGGCCAGGCTGGATGTGGCTCTGAGCAACTTGATCTAGTGTGAGGGGTCCCTGCCCATAGCAGTGGGTTTGGAACTGGATGATCCTTCAGGTCCCTTCCAACTCTAATAATTCTATGATTCTAAATACTATTTGTAAAAACTGGGTTTTGTTTTATGAGAAACAAAGAGCTGTAACAAGAATTTTGATCTCAGAAGCAATATGACCACATTTCCTTCATAATGTCTTCTTTCCCTCAAGTGAAATGATAGCAAAGCTGGCTTTTAAGTAACATCAGATTTGTGATGCAAACTGACTGAGAGCCAGGGAATTCAGGAGGGTTGATACTGTCTTCAGTTCATGCTGTGGTATCTATTTCCCCTTCTCTCCACAAAGCCACGAGCAAAGGATGAGGTGTCAGCGTAACGCTGCATTTTCTGGCTTTTGTCAATTCATGTCACAATATCAACAGTGCTTAAGCACAGGGAGGTGAGTTGTATTTAATAGCAAGATCAGATTACATTAGACAGCCTGTCTATTTCCCTCCACTTATTGCTGAGCAGGCTGGTTTATGGCTTTTGGAATTCAAATCGCATCTAACTTGACCTGGGCTTGGGTGTGTTTGGCTTGGAATGGAAATGTCCTGTCCAGTTGCATACCCCTGATGTGTCCAACAGGAAGAATTCTAGCATTCCTCTGTGCATACATAAATCTTTGGTCAAGGGTATTGTGGAAGCACTAGGCTAGTAGATATTCTCCATACACACGAGGGGAAAAAAGGGGAAAAAATAAATGCTCAGGACAGTTGTTCATACCTAAAACTCAGACAGAATACTCTGGCTTATAAATGAGGTGTTCATGTATGTGGCACAAAAAATGTACATGTGGGTGTTTTTCTCTTGTGTTTCACAGTGGGCTATTTCTCCGTGAGGCTCTCAGCATGTTTTTTATCATATTGACCTCTTCCTGCAAGTTCCTGTGCTAAAGCAAAGAAGATCCATTGTAGGCTTAGGCACCATTCCGTGAGGCTGGTAGATTACAATTTCAAATCAGGTTTCTTCTAGCTCTATTTGGCACTTCAAGAAAAGCTGTCTTTCAACACTTACCTGGTTTCTGTTCTTTATGACTACAACAGAAGAGCTTCCAGAGATTAGCAGAATTACTGATTAAAGAATGAAGAGATTTAATTATAAAGACACTTGTTGGCATAGCTCTATTTAAATGTTGGATGTGTTTTCAGGATCGGCCTCCTTGCCAGAAATGCCTGACTCAGCAAGAACTGGCTGTAGCCAGCTGGGGGTTGGTCTCTTCTCCCAGGCAACCAGCACCAGAACAAGAGGACACAGTCTCCAGCTGCACCAGGGGAGGTTCAGGCTGGATGTTAGGAAGAAGTTCATCACAGAAAGAGAGATTGGCCATTGGAATGTCCTGCTCAGGGAGGTGGTGGAGTCACCATCACTGGAGGTGTTTAAGAAGAGACTGAATGGGGCACTTGGTGCCATGGTTTAGTTGATTTGATGTTGCTGGGTGATAGGTTGGACTTGATGATCTCAAAGGTCTTTTCCAACCTGGTTAATTCTATTCTATTCTATTCTATTCTATTCTATTCTATTCTATTCTATTCTATTCTATTCTATTCTATTCTATTCTATTCTATTCTACTCTACTCTACTCTACTCTACTCTACTCTACTCTACTCTACTCTACTCTATTCTACTCTATTCCTCCAAACTCCAGTAATACCTTTGCTGCATAGGTTTGAGGTAGTGTAAATAATCCTTCTTGACTTTGATACAGAAGTTATTCTGAACCACAAATTGTCTTGTATTTTAATAGTTGATGCTGTTATACTATCTACCAGATAATCATAGCATCAACCAGGTTGGAAAAGACCTCAGAGATCATCAAGTCCAACCTATCACCTGACACCTCATGACTAACTAAACCATGGCTTCAAGTGCCACGTCCAATCCCTTTTTGAGCACCTCCAGGGATGGTGACTCCACCACCTAACCTGGGCAGCCCATTCCAATGGCAAAGAACTCATTCTGTGATGAACTTTCTCCTCATCTCGACCCTAAACTTCCCCTGTTGCAGCTTGAGACCTCCAGTAGCATGTTTTTAAAGCACTCAAGATTATAATATAAACCTCACTCAAAAATAGAATGAAGACAGCTCTCTCATGGCAAAGATGATATCAAGCATAAACAGCCTTAAAATATCTGACATTTGTATTGACTTGACAGACTAAGGCGACCTCCCAGAAGCCATTTTTTTCCCTGTCTATTGAGGAAATAGACTAGCAGGCATTTTGACAATGTAAACAACATGCAAGCAATTGAGTATTAATTCTTGGCAGGGTGAGGCTTCTAGGATGGTCTGTGGTTTAAATGAGTGCAATAAAATGTAGCTAGAATATTACTTTGACGAGTAAAAGATCAGCTCGATTTGAAGGTGGGAAGAGGTGTTTTGTGGTCAATGTTAGAATAGAGCAGAATAGAATAGAGCAGAATAGAATAGAATAGAATAGAATAGAATAGAATAGAATAGAATAGAATAGAATAGAATAGAATAGACCAGGTTGGAAGAGACCTTTGAGATCATCAAGTCCAGCCTGCAGGCTAAGATCTGCTCCAATTACCATCGTCCACTTTCCACACCGCTCCTCCCTATTCCAGGCTTCCATCTCTCCTTGCCCACGATTCCCTAACACTCCCATTATACCTTAAACATCTGCCTTTTGCAACCTACATAAGTGGAGAAAAAGAGACAGCAAGGCAAGACCATGTTGAGTTCTGTGTATTTTAGGGGAGCAGAAATTATACTGAGAAAAACAAAGCCTGACTACGGGGAGGGATGGTATCTGAAGAGCAGTTTATGAGGCAAGGAAACAGCTCAAGGCAGAGTGGAAATGGATGTAACGTCAAGTAGAAGGGGAAGCAATGCAGCGAATGTAGAGGAGGACTCTACATGGTAACCAGGTAACCATGGATGAGAAATACTTTTCTTTACACTTAAAAGAAGGAAAAAAATAACCTGAGGAAATCCTCAAACCCTCAGAAGTCTTCTTTTACAGCCAAGTTGCCTAAGTATGCTTCCCATCAGCACAACCATTTCAAATCAAGGAAACCACTAGTGGAGCCAGCACTAACCAAGCTCAGTTTACACATCCTACCACCTAAACATCGCACTACCCATAGCTATTTTCAACACCCTTAGCTTGGTAACAAAACCCCTTTAATTTTGGCAGACAACCTTGTGCAAGCCTCTTATCTAGTTCTTAAAAAGGAAAAAGGAAAAAAAAAAAGGTAGAGTCTAGAGTCTTTGTTCTGACCTCATGTTTATCTTTCCTGGTGGCTAAGTTATTAGCTGTCTTCACTTGGCTAGGGCAAACTTCAAAGTGGATGTCTTTGAATAGCATTTTGAGAAATTTGAGCAACTACATAGGTATTTTATGTTAGAGATGAAAGGATGTGTTTAAGTAGAACAGATGAGACTGTGAGTGTATAGGTACATTACAAAGTTTATTTAACAGTCTGCCTCTATTGGTTTCCAGCATTCCAGTTTATTAAGCTTCCCTGATCACCCTGGACCTTTCAGAAATAATTGAAATCGGTGCCAGTAGCTTTAGTGTTAGACAATATTACTCATATGTTAAGATATATATTACCCCTACCTGTGTTATTTTCCCATTTGCAGAATATTCCCCTTAATCTTCCTTGTTATTCTTTACTAAATCATGATGTGTTACTATTTCCCCACTTATTCTGCACTTTTCCACTGAATTCAGCTCCTCAGGTACTAGAAGACTAGGAATTTCTTTTATGTGAGGAGATAATATCACATCCCTTCTTTTGTTCTGCTGCCTGACTTGGCAGAGGAATTCCTTTTGAAAGAGGAAATCCTTGAATTTAGAAAGAGGAATTTATTTCCATGTTTTCTCTTGATTCCATATTATTTTAATATCATGCCAGAATAGTCCACACTGGTGAAGACATCACAGTGGATGCTGCAAGGTGAAGATGGCACTGCTGAACTAAAAGTCCAAGCAGGTCTGGATAGCACTGTGCATATACTATGCACATACCCCTGGAGAAATAGATGTGGGCATGTGTATGCATACAGAGATTCTCAGGATATCAGGTAGTGATAGGACTAGGGGGAACAGAATGAAGCTGGAGGTGGGCAGATTCAGGCTGGACATGAGGAGGAAGTTCTTCACCATGAGAGTGGTGAAGCCCTGGAATGGGTTGTCCAGGGAGGTGGTTGAGGCCCTGGCCCTGGAGGTGTTTGGGCTGGATGAGGCTCTGGCCAGCCTGATCTAGTGTGGGGTGTCCCTGCCCATGGCAGGGGGTTGGAACTAGATGATCCTTGTGGTCCCTTCCAACCCTGACTGATTCTATGATACTACGAAATGGAGAAGCAGTCATCCTAAATATTGTTTGCAGAGGGAGAGAAAAAGGCACTGAGACAGAGGAATGTTACATGTGGTGTTTGCATATGGAGATAATTGATATCTGATTCCTAAGTGGTCAACACATTTTCCTGGTTCAGCTAGCAGCACATTACACAGAAGCCTCTTCAGAAGTTCATGTGACTAAGCAGTAGCCTGATTCTTTTCCACTGTACCATTCCTTTGTCTGAGGGTGAAATAGTCATTCAAAAAAAAAAAAAAAAAAAAAAAAAAAAGAGAAGTAGAAAATTAAGATCTCTATTTAAAATTTACCAGTTACTTCCCAAAATAGAAGAGTTAGCTACTAAGTTCAGCTTGGCTTAAGCAGTTGATTTTGCAACATATTTAATATAGTTCTCAGCAGAAAAAAGTCTGTCTTTAATTTAGCACTCAAAATGCATGAAGAGGAAGAACAATTCACAAGCCTATAGAGGAGAAGCATAAACCTACCCTCCCTAGATGAGAGGGGGATCTAAGTAACACACCCTGATCCTCTGTCACTTTGGCATGACTTGTGGGTCTCAGTGGAACCACTCACAAGTGTTAAACATATACATAAGTGTTTACAGAAATGAGCCTAAGAGAACCACATACTCAATCCTGCTGCATGATTGCAGGGAGGAGCTGGAGCAAATTCCAGCCAAGCATTCCCCAAACTCTGCATCGATCCAGAGAAGGAAAAGCTCTCTGCTGCTAATAAGAAGTGGGATGCCAGATAGCTTGCTTAGCATGAGCTGTCAGCCAGTGTTTCTAGCATGCTACATCAGGAGTCACTGTAAAATAGGAAGAAACTTGATTTGGTTGCAGAAGGATATTGAGGGGAAGGAAGCAACACTGAGTTTCCACAAAGATCCAAGAAGTTGTTAATTACTAAAAATGCCATAAATGTATCAGCTAAAATAGTAAAAGCTCCAGCCAGATGTACCACAAAGGGGAGTGGAGTAGAGCCTAGTGAGTCTGGTTTACCAAGTAGCTTCACATCAGTCAGCAGATTAGTTTAGGTAGTAGTGCTAGCAGGCAGCTCCCAGGCCCTTGAGACCACACTGAAGATAAAAGTGAAAAAAATGCCTTTGTCCCTCTGCTGCTGATGAAAGAGGTTCAATGAGCAGATAATAAGATGCAGTGAAAGAACTATTTTGCAGAGAAATCCTGATAGTGAGGAGAAGAGGTTAAACAGATTGCTTCTAGAATTACTGGATTACACTTTGTTTATTATCTTAAGTAATGGCTGTATCAGTGTTTCATAAATAAAGGTTTTCTTGTTTGCATATAGTGCTTGCAAGCTGGAATTAAAGAGGATACACCTGATTTTCTGTCTTGATAAGGCTGGAAAGGTGGATTGTCATTTGTACAGGCTTTGAAGCACCACAAACCTACCTTTTCCTTGGCCTTTTCCTAATGAGCAGAAGGGGTTACTGTGAGCCAAATAGAGCAGCATGATTCTTTCCATCATTCATCTGTACTTTTGGATTTCTCATGTAAGTCTATGTCTTCTTTTTCTTTCTCTTTCTCTTGCTGATTATGTATTCTTCCTCTTTCTCTTTAAGATTAACAATAGTATCCTATTAGTTTTCATAGCAGTTTGTGCTTACAATGCCTGAAAAGAAATTCAATCTACCCAACCCACTACATTCAGATATCTGCTTATTCAGTCATATGAAAACTGGCTGAACCCATTTCTAAAGCCTCTCAGCTCACAGCTTTATAAATGGAAGGAATCCACAAAAGCAAGAAACTTGTGAAAGTCCTTTACAGTTGATTACCCTTTGTGTAAATGTACCTACATACACATGTAAAGAAAACCTGACCTCACAGGACTCTGTCCTCCTTAAGTCTCTCTTATTTTCATCGCATAATCACAGAATCACAGCATGGTTTGATGTAGAAAGGCACCCCTGAGGATCATCTAATGCAATCTCTTTTCTCAAGCAAGATCACCAAGAGCAGGATGCTCACAAATATGTCTAGCTAGATTTTTATTATCTCCAAGGACAGTCTTCATAACTTCTCTAGGAAACCTCTTCCAGTCTTTGACCAGCTTTGCAGTAATAAAACAAACAGCTAAATAATTTCCTGTACTTCAATTCGTACCTATTTCCTCTTGTTCCATCACTGAGTGCCACTGACAGGTGCCTAGCTCCCTGGTTCCTTTCTCCCAGCCATCACTGCGTCATGAGATGCTTCCTCCGAGCTTTCTATTCTCCAGGCTGAATAGTCATGAGGTCTTGGGTGACAGGTTGGACTTGATGATCTTTGAGGTCTTTTCCAACCTTATTGATTCTATGATTCTGTGGTTGATAGCTGCTCTCTCTGCCTTTCCTCATGGAAGAGCATCTCTAGTCTTTTTATGACCCCAGTGTACTTTCACTGGGCCTTCTTCTATGCCTATGTCTTTTTTTGTGGGATAGAAAGCCCAGGAAAGCCCAGAACTGGACCCAGTACTCCAGGTAAATCTCATCAATGCCAAATTAAACTTCTGGCAACCCAGGAGGCTGTTTGCTGTGAGTGACTTGCAGTCATCTCTGGCCTCCTAGGACCCCCTGACCCTTTCCACAAAGCTCTTTTCCAGCTGGATATTCTAAGACATGTCCTTAACTGCTTTGTCATCTAAGGAGACACCTCTGTAAAAGTGTCTTGCTGTCTCCTACACTCATCCTTCCATTTATAAGTCTAGTTTGTCCAGGGGAACTTAGCACACTATTTCCCTATTGATTCTTCACTAGGTGATTATCACACACTTAAAAGTCCTTAGAAAAGGTGGATAAGCCCAGCAGACCCAGCAGTAAAGGCATCAGAAGAAGCTATTCAGAGAAGGGCAACAAAGCTGGGGAGGGGTTTGGAGCACAGCCCTATGAGGAGAGGCTGAGGGATCTGGGGTTGCTCAGCCTGGAGAAGAGGAGGCTCAGGGGAAACCTTATTGCTCTCTACAACTACCTGAAGGGAGGTTGTAGCCAGGAGGGGGTTGGTCTCTTCTCCCAGGCAACCTGTGACAGAACAACAGCACCAGAACAAGAGGACACAGTCTCAACCTGCACTGGGGGAGGTTTAGACTGGATGTTAGGAAGAAGTTCTTCCCAGAAAGAGATTGGCCAATGGAATGTGCTGCCCAAGGGCGTGGTGGAGTCACCATCACTTGGAGGTGTTTAAGAAGAGACTGGATGGGGCACTTGGTGCCATGGTTTAGTCGATTAGATAGTGTTGGGTGATAGGTTGGACTCGATGATCTCAAAGGTCTTTTCCAACCTGGTTAATTCTATTCTATTCTATTCTATTCTATTCTATTCTATTCTATTCTATTCTATTCTATTCTATTCTATTCTATTCTATTCTATTCTATTCTTAACTTTAAAGTAGAAGTTCCTAATAAAACAGGAAGTTAGGGAGGAAAAATGTGCTCAATTTGCCTCCCATCACAACAGGAAACCGCAGAGAACACGCTTAAGTGTATTACTGCATTATGCTCTGTGATTTTATACAGCCTGAGTACTGTGTCAGCTCATTCTATTACTTCATAATATTTGCCAGAATCTTCCTGGTAATAAAAATTTTATTTCTGTTAGCAGATGGAATGTGTTGAAGTGTGGGTTGTTTTGTTGCTCAACAGAAGGATCTCTACATTTCCCTCCTTATTTCGCTGCCTAATATTTTAATTTGACATATGTCTCTTCCAATTATTAGATTTAATTATACTTTTCCTTCTTCGTCCTTGCCGTTTTGGAGTCAGCTAAATGATTCAAAATTCAAGGTTGGGTTTTATTTCTATGTTCTTGCATCAGTTTTATTTCCCTTTTCTGGGGGAAGGGTCTATGTTTCCTTTTTCTGCAATTGCAATTGTTGAAGACAATATAGCAGCTGAATAATTTTTGTCCAATTAATTATAGTTATTTTTTTCTGTTCATAAAGCCAACGTTTTAACTCATTCATACTCTTCCATATTCCTCCTCCTCCTCCTTTGGAAAAATTATTAAGTCAAATTATTATTTGAAACTTTATGACTCTCTCTATATTGAATGTACTACTTCAAATGTCTCTGAGACACTGGCACAGATTGCCCAGGGAGGTGGTAGAATCCTCATCCCTGGAGGTTTTTAAGGCTGGATGTGGCTCTGAGCAACCTGATCTAGTGTGAGGTGTCCCTGCCCATGGCAGGGGGGTTGGACCTGGCTGATCCTTGAGGTGCCTTCCAACCCTGACAATTCTGTGATTCTATGATTTTGACAGTCTTCCTCAGGTAACTCATGAAGAAAGGACTACGGAGTTCAAAGTGTTTGCTTGCTGTCAGAAAACCTGGAATTACTTTAATTTCTGGAAAGTTTTTGTTCTTTATGGAAACAGCTCAAAACTTTCCTACACTGATCAGTTCTGCCCAGAAAAGAAGTTGTGTCTCTTTCTACCCAGCCTGAGAATGGAAGAGCTTCCTTCTTGGTATTACTCATCCTGCTCTGTGGAGAGGACGTGTTACTACTTAGCAGCACACTTTGTTGGATTTTAAATTGCCTCTAAAATTCTTAGAGGCAAAGTCCAATAAGCCAAGCCAGGGCACTTTCTTCTCTTACCAGAATAAAAGCAAACTATGACATCTGGAGGGGGAAAAAAAGGTCTACTCAGCATAATAAACAGCACAGGTCTGTCTAACAGTAGCAACCTAGTATCCTACATTTCAATCCATGCATGCTACACAAGATATTATTAATCACCTAACAACCATGACCTCAGAAATAAACAAACAAGGAAACAAATAAAAAGAGACACAAAGCAGAAGAGTTTAGCACATTTTGAACAACATGTTGATGCATGCAGTAATCTGATGAACCTAGAAATTAAAGATGTCTTAGAGAAGCTGCTGTATGGGGTGGTATGGAAAAGAATCCGGTTGCCAGTCATCAATCTTCAGCCCCTCCAGATTCCAGCAGAAGATTACAGGGAGATAGAATCCCTTTTTTTTCCACTCCACTGCATACAGTCCTGGCACATAGGGATGTCTCTTTTCCTAGATATTTAAACCTAGATTAATTATGAGTGTGCTGTTTCCCTGTGTTCTCATAGAGAAGAAGGTAATTAATGACTATTAAATGGTTGTAGTATGAAGCTTAAATTAAACAATGTCTTCCCTTTCCATGTTTAGATAAGATAGGTTAGAAAAGTTAAGTACAGATGGAACATGACAAATGCTGTCATGCAATTTCTCATTGCTTTCTCCATGGCATGTTTTCTGAAGTCATTTCTAAGTACTTTCCATTTCCTCTTGATACTCAAGAACTTTACTGTATCTTTTTGCACAGCAGGGGAGGAGACATTTTCTTAAGCAGCTAAACCAAATTATTTATTGCCTTCAAAAATCCTCTTTGTAAAATGAAGAATAGAGTTTAAAACTTCCAGGGATTTCTGAATTTCAGAACTTCAGATGGATCAGGTATTCATTAGAAATAAATTGGCTTATTAGTGAGTCCGTTGTGAAAGTTGGCAAATCAGCTGCCTGTGAATTCCAGCTTGTCAAATCCTTGCAAATGGTTGACTTGGAGCGTTTGCAGATCACTCTTCATGACCTGAGAACAGTTCCAGAAGCTGCATGGTATGTATCCCAACCCTCCACTCTGTCCAGCCAGAACACCTAATACACCTCAGTGAATGATTGCAAACCAGTCCTGCTGAGGATCATAAACTCTTTGGGATTTGTCAACAGGAAAACAAAGAAAAAGAAGAAAACACAGAAAACCAAAACTATGCCCCACTGCATGTTTCCAACAAAACCTACAATGACATGGACAACAGAAGGCTGACCTCTTTTGCTAGCATTTGTTGCCCTAAGCTACAAAGAATGCAGGCATGCCTGCAGAGTAGGCCACTGAAAATTCTACCTTATTTGGTGTATTCTCTGTAATATTTTTTGTTCTTCTTGAGTTACATCACATCTTCCCTCATAGAAGTGGTACAAACTCCAGGCATGTTACAGAACTGTCATAGTACCTGAAAGCTCTGTTATACTTTGTGATAAGAATATGCTTGCAGAGAAAACAAATCACAGAATCGCAGAATCAATAAGGTTGGAAGAGACCTCAAAGATCATCAAGTCCAACCTGTCACCCATGACCTCATGACTAAACCACGGCACCAAGTGCCACATCCAATCCCCTCCTGAACACCTCCAGGGATTCTGACTCCACCACCTCCCTGGGCAGCCCATTCCGATGGCTAACAACTCTCAGTGAAGAACTTTCTCCTCACCTCCAGCCTAAACTTCCCCTGGCACAGCTTAAGACTGTGTCCTCTTGTTCTGGTGCTGGTTGCCTGGGAGAAGAGACCAACCCCCTCCTGGCTACAACCTCCCTTCAGGTAGTTGTAGACAGCAATAAGGTCCCCCTGAGCCTCCTCTTCTCCAGGCTAAACAATCCCAGCTTCCTCAGCGTCTCCTTGTAGGGGTTGTGCTCGATGCCTCTCCCCAGCCTCTTTGCCCTTCTCTGGACACATTCAAGTGTCTCAATATCCTTCTTAAACTGAGGGGCCCAGAACTGGACACAGTAAATTAATTTCTTTTTAGGTTTTCAATAGTATGGACATCTTTTTTGTTGTTGTTGTTAATCATGCCAACAAAACTTTAGTATTATGAGAATTTGAGTCTGCTATGAGAACCAGGCAAGTCCTTGGGAATTATAGGATCAGGGTGAACTGAAGAACAAGGTACTTTAGGTTAAATCATACCAGAAGCTGATATAAATAATCAAAAATGAGAGCACACAAACATAGAGCTTTAATTCTAGACTTCTACAAAGATTTCCATCTTTGAGTGCAAAGATTCAAAACCGCTTGTGCAAACTGCTAAAGAAGACCAGGTTCATCGCTCTGAAGCTGTAGCTTCAAACCTTTCTTCTCTGTCAGTCTGACATAACTGCCAGACAACGTGCACTGCGGAGTTTAAACAGTTACAGCTTTTCTGACATCTTTTTATTGATTGAGCAGTGACACATCAGTTAAATCCTCTTCCTCCTTCACTTTTCTTCCCACTCACCCCCCCCCAGCCGATTGAATATGCAACGAAAAGCTACTTGGCAGAGAGCCATTCTGGCAAGCTGTGTGATGTGTTCAGCAGTTTGTTTGATTTATAACGTTGGAAGTTGCCAAACTTTTTGTCATTTGGTTTAATATAATGCTATGCCTTTAACAATTTTTTTTTTCTTCCATAAAGGATTTTTATTTTGCTCAGTAGGATTATAATTTGAAGGTATAATTAGCATCTTGTTAATTGTCGATAATTACGTGTCATTCAAAGAGCTCTTGCAAAGGGCATGCGATTCATTTAACAGAACTTCCTCAAGCTGGTGTTCAGAGGTCCCTAATGGGCAAAGAATAGAGCAGGAGTGGATGCAATAACACAAATTGAAAATGTGAACACATATAAGCAATTTAAATTCAAGATAGTGCCGTGAATGAGGCTCGCTGTTATCAAAGGAGATGCACAGCACTGTCAATTAGCAGCCTCTGAGCTCCAGAAGTTACAGGGACAAATAGAATCCTCTGATGTAAAGATTTTTATATTGATTTTTTTTTTAAGCAACATTTGTGCAAAGGCAATGTAACATGTATATTATTGCAGCCAATGTAATGGTGGGAATTAATAATCGCTTTTACTGCAATGTTTTCTACCACTGCAGTGTCATTCTGTGGTGTGTAACCATGGCAGGATTTGATTGTTTCTGCTCATACTGTAGCAATTGTAAGGCTCTCATGTAGGAAAGTAAGCTCCACTGAGAGAAATGAAGAGTACTTCTGTAGTAAAGTTTGGCAGCCTTGCATACTTACAACCTGTTTCATATCAAAACAGCATAATGGTGCAGATCCCCATGAAAGAATAACTGGGATTTCTCATTCCTTGGCAGGTAAAACTCTCAGTGGATCAGTGAGCTAGAGGAAATTTTATCCTCTGCTTCAGTCCCATCAGTTTGGGGCCTGTAAAGCTGGAATCAAATCCTTATTTGGGAGTAAAACTTGCCATTTGCACTACCTCCCAGTTATGCTGCTGAAGAAAACAAACATGCAGCAGCCTCCATTTGAACTTGATTGTGTCAGGGCTTGCTGGGGTGGGAGGGTGGAAGCATCACACAGCTTTCGTTGCCCCCTCCACCCATGATGCAGTGCTGATACTGTCATCAGATGTCTAACATGTCCTTGTTTTCCTTGCTGCCACTGTCATCTCCTTGAGGCCAATAGGGAGAGGAGGAGGCAAGCCCAGCGAGGGAATTGGGAAGTGTCTGTGTAGCTCTTAGATAACCCTGCTGTCTGCTTTCAGTTCACACAGAGGCCAGTATGAAAGCCTGCAGGATCCAATCCCGGAGAGATCATATACTGAAGGACAGGATGGGGTCACTTGGTCAGCTTAAGATCAAAGTAGGGCAGCTCTTGCATCTCCTTTTCCCATGCTGAGCTGTGCACTTCTCAAACGCGGGCTGCAACCTGGGATGTTGTGTCCAGGGGTTGCCATAACCTCTGCTTGAACTTTTCAGTTTTGCCCCACCTTGCAAAGGGGACTCATTCTCCTCTCTCCTCAGGAGAGCTCAGCTTACTCAGGCTGGGTTAGCTCCAGCCACGTTGTTTATTAGAAAACTGTTTGCTCCCAACATTTCCATTTGAATGCAGTTCATTTTCTCCACCCATATGGATGACTTCAGACTTTTTCTTATTAGGCCTCCGCTTTGTTGTTACATGACTGTGGTGGAGTTTTTCCCTTAGCCATCTGTCTTTTGGAGAAGCATTTTGAATACTGTCAGGTGTTCATGCTAGCAGGAGTTTCTCTGTGTATTCCTCAGAGTCTTTCCAATCAGTTCCTCTTCTGTTCGACCCAGAGCTGAGCAGCTGGTTGCAAAGCACTCCATCACCTTTGTTAATAAGCACATTTTACTCCCTGGGTAAAGGATGGACAACAGTGAGGCTTTGAAAGAGATTAGCCTTTAACTGAGTTAAAGGGGACTACAAATATCTTTGGTTTATGTGAAAGATTCAAAAGGTTTTTGTCTTGAGACTATTAGCATTTTCTTTCAATGACTTTATTAAACAAACATAATTAAATTCTTGTACCATCTTTCTCTCTCATTTTTTCCCCCATAGTCCCTGAGATTCTGTTACGCAGTTGATTGTCAAAATTTATGTTTGTTACGAGGTAACACAATGGTTAACTAAGAGTTCTTGAGTTTTTTTCAGTAGAATTTTGGTTTGTTTTATTTGCTTTAGTCAGTCAGCTCACAAAACATGCATAACTGCATAGGAAAAGCCACAGATCAGCATGCAGTATTAGGACATCCCTAGAGGTGCTCAAGAGGGAATTGATTGTGGCACTTGGAGCCATGGTTTAGTCATGAGGTCTGTGGTGAACAGATTGGACTTGATGATCTTTGAGATCTCTTCCAACCTTGATGATTCTGTGATTCTGTGACTATTGCTGTGTTAATTATCTGTTTGAGTAGAGTGTCGAGGATATCACTGCCCTCAGGACAAACAAGCTCTCCCCAACTTTACTTCTTTAAGGTTAATCCAAGGTGGAAAAAGCCAGCGAATGAAATAGCTCCCTGAAGACCGACTTCAAGTGTCACAAGTAACTGAATAACTTATTTGAATTACCTCTTTATTTAATCTCATTTTAAAAGTAAAATGCTGGTTTGAACCCCAGAATAAAGGGGAAACCAAACCATCAGCACCAGAACAAGAGGACACAGTCTCAAACTGCATCAGGGGAAGTTTAGGCTGGAAGTGAAGAGAAAGTTCTTCACTGAGAGAGTTGTTAGCCATTGGAATGTGTTGCCCAGGGGAGTGGTGAAGTCACCATCCCTGAAAGTGTTCAAAAAAGGATTGGAGGTGGCACTTGAAGCCATGGTTTAGTAGTCATGAGGTCATGGGTGACAGGTTGGACTTGGTGATCTCTGACGTCTTTTCCAACCTTATTGATTCTATGACCTTCCCTCCAGCTTCAGGCAGTGCCCGAGGCAGAAGGCCTCAACCTATATGAGCTCTCCTTAGGTTTGTTCTGCTCATAAAGAAAGGGTCTAGCAAAGTGCCAGAAGATGCTGCTATGGGAAGGAGACTCAGTTTCTACTGATCAGTGGTGAACCAGGAACCCAAACTCCTGCTCCCAGCTTCATCCTGCAGCCTGGTACAGGCAGCCCTGCCTCTTTCCACCGCAGGTTGAGCAGTGATCCATTAGTGGGAATGTATCTCAGGATGTGAGCTGGGAAGCCTTGGCTCTGGAAGATAATTTTGTCATGGGATATGAGTGGCCTACTGGAGTGCTTAGGAGCTGGGTTTGACAGTGATATGCTCTTTCCTGACTGTGTGATTGCACAGGGCCTGTTCCCACTCTCATCTCCACTGCCATGGGGGACCATGTGTGAAGCGTGTAGTCCTGCCTCTACACAGACAATTGAAGTTTGGGAAGGGAAACAAAGGAAGATGCTCCCACCATCCCTCTCCTAACACCACCATGCAGACTGCCAGGGAGCCCTTTTTTTAGCTCAATTATCAATACCTGCTGCAGTTATTTCAATTTTTTCTGATGTTGAATTTTTCTTTCCCCTGCTGAAGACTGAAACCATGGTGCTAGGGAAGGATGTGCCATCTTATTTATGTAATATCTTGCTAACACCAAGAGCACCTACTCTATAAAGCCCAGTCTGTGACTTATGGCCCATTTTTTATGGAAGCAAATCAAATTTAGTGTTAAATTTTACAGTCTTGCAGTCTTTTTTCAGTGATTCAGGCCTGTCTTCCAGGGGAGTCTCTAATTCACAGATTCACAGATTGCATTGGGTTGGAAGGGCCCCTCAAAGGTCATCTTGTTCAACCCCCCTGCAGTGAGCAGGGACACCTCCAACTAGACCAAGCTGTCCAGGGCCACATCGAGTCTGATCTTGCATGTCTCCAAGGACAGGGCCTCAGCCACATCTCTGGGCAACCTGCTCCAGTATTTCACCACTCTCATTGCAAAAAACTTGCATATAACTCATCAAAAGCAGCTGAAGACATGCTGGAAAGAAACCCCTTCATGAGGCTGCTGTGAACAAGAGAGCAATACTACCTTGAGAGATACTTAAGGTCTTAAAAGATTCTGTCTGCAGCCCCTGAAGATGTCTGCATTTAGAGTAGGACCTGCAGTTGTGAACCTCAGAGAGGTTCACAATTAAACCTATAGGTTTAACCTATGTTAAACTCTCATCAGTCTCAGGAGAGTTCAACATATTCCACTGATCGATGGGATATTTCCTGTTGTATTAAGAAGATTTCTGGGCCACGGGAAAATAATTTATAAGTACAGTAAAGTTTGTTTCAGGCTCTTACCACTTCTCCAGTTACTACTTTCTCAAGGAAACTACTACTTTCAGAGCTCCGTCTCTCATTAACCCTACTATGTGACACAATGTGCTTCATATTCTCACTAAAATTAAAGGGAAGATCTGAGGCAGATAGTGTAATGCAGCTCAATATCACTAAGAGATGAAATGGTATATATGGCTACACAGGGAGAGTTTTAGCTGAATTTGGGTTTTGGTTCATAGTGCCCTGTAGTCCAATCAATGAAATTGCATCTTTAACTGGCCCAGCCCAGTGCCAAGTAATTCTCTTCTCCATTCTGTTATCTTTGCCTCATTTCCTGATGATTTCTCAAGTGTTCTGTTCAAATTAAAGTCTAATAGTATATTCTTTTCTCACATCTTTTTACAAAGCATGTTTGCAATATGAATCAATGCAATGAAACCACTGGATAATGCAGGCACAATATATATATAGAGAGAGCTATTTTTAAGATCTAGCAATTGCTGTAGCGGTTTTTAAGTTCATTAAATTCAAGCAAAGAAAAAGAATGCAATTAAGGCTGGGGATAGTGTTGGCTTTTATCTGTGTGTCTCACATATCTTCCATTTATTTGCTACTTCCTCCTTTTTTCCCCATCCTAAATTCAATCAAGCACATCCTGTTATGAATAGGACCATCAGAAGATTACATTGAGTAGATCAGTAAGGAGCTGTGATTTCTTTTCTCCACGCAGGATTGATAGATTTAATTATTTTTTATATGCTGAAAGCATGAGAGAGAGGGGAACAGAGAACTATAAAATATTCAGTAGACAAGGCAACAGAAAAATGAGCTGCTAAGCTTGTGCAAGAGACTGAGTGGAGCAGACAAGTAGAATCAAACAATTTATTTATTGTTTTAAAGAAATTAAAAATAGAGCAAAGAAGGCAATCAATACAGAAATCTAGTGGAGGAGAAAAATAACCAAGGTATCAGCAAACACAGTGTAAGGTTGTAGACAGGTGGGGGGCTGGTCTCTTGTCCCAGGCAACCAGCACCAGAACAAGAGGACAGAGTCTCAAGCTGTGCCAGGGGAGGTTTAGACTGGATGTTAGGAAGAAATTCTTCATAGAGAGAGTGATTGCCCATTGGAATGGGCTGCCCAGGGAGGTGTGGGAGTCACCATCACTGGGGGTGTTTAGGAGGAGACTTGATGGGGTGCTTGGTGCCATGGTTTAGTTGATTAGATGGTGTTGTATGATGGGTTGGATGTGATGATCTCGAAGGTCTCTTCCAACCTGGTCTGGTCTCGTCTGGTCTCGTCTGGTCTCTTCTGGTCTCTTCTCTTCTCTTCTCTTCTCTTCTCTTCTCTTCTCTTCTCTTCTCTTCTCTTCTCTTCTCTTCTCTTCTCTTCTCTTCTCTTCTCTTCTCTTCTCTTCTCTTCTCTTCTCTTCTCTTCTCTTCTCTTCTCTTCTCTCTTCTCTTCTCTTCTCTTCTCTTCTCATCTCATCTCTAGGAAAACAGAAATACTTTGCAGTTGTCCCTTTAGCACCTGGAGATGTTTGAAAGCAGAATGCAGTGTCAGGCTGTTTATATGGAGACCTTGTGTTCAGATCACATGCTGCTTTCAGTATTATCATATTCTCATCAGCTGTTGCCAATTCATAGAACTTTGCCACACATCCCATTATATGTAACACTTTTCTTCAGTCTGATCCTCTGTGACCACCTGAAAAATATCTTAATAAATCCATGCATACATGCATATGTAAAAGTTACTCATTTTCACTAAGGCAAGATGCAACTTAAAAACCACTTTCAACTTTAAATGCCTCAGAAGCAAATGTATGAAAGTTTCCAAATGTAATCTTATGCCTGTTACAGCAATCTTGTAAGCTTGTCCAAAATTAGTTTAGATCACTTGGCTTTGGGCATCCTGTCTGTGCAGAACATGTAGAATATGTATGGCCAACAGGGAATCTCTCAGAAGTTCTGTGAACTAAGCTCTCTGTCATTTTCTAAATGGATGACCCTCCGCTTCCAAGCACATCTCAGTCCTAAAGACAGCCTTGCACAAAGCAAAGCTGCAAGAGATACGTTCCACACAACCCATAGTACACATGAAGTACTGGATGCGTCCTGATCTCTTTCTCAATTTCTACTGTGATGAGACAGGAAAGAGTTTGTAGCAGTATGATACCGTTGGTTGCTTTACTGTGTTTTGCTGTTTGAAATTAAGAAAAGATAGAGGCCACATTCTTTGATAAAGAAAAGAGATGCTTTAATTTTATTCCTGAAAGTTGCCTTGCTCCCTGGAAGTTTTTCCTCATAACATCACCTCTACCTCTTTCTGTTTTCCAGTACTGTTGAATCACCTTTTCTCTGTGATGCTTTATGCACTGGAACAGTATTTATGTACTTATTTCCACATGTCTCTAAAGCAAAAATGAAAATTACTGTGGTTAAAGCTGTCACATCAGCTACAGAAAATATGCACTTAGAAAATGAAAGGGTTCTACTTTATAAAGCAGATGTATGAAAATAATTTCCTTGTACATATCAGCTGAGACTTCAGTGCAGGGTAATACGCAAATAAGTCTTCTGATATCACTGGTGGAGACATGCTGCCTGGAACAGCTCAAGCCGGCAGACAGTAACAAGGGTGCCTCAGATTGTTGCAGCAACAAAATTCTGGACAGGGATAAGACTTACCTTGTTAAAAATAATTTCTTCATCAATTAAAGCAGATCTCAAAAGGTCAGAGAGAAAGCACCCAGCCCTAAGCAAGCCGGGGACACATTTCCACTGCATCATTCTCTGTGAGAAGGAAACCCTCCCCAAGGACAGTGCTGACCCTCAACTCCCCCAGTTTCAATCCATCTGCAAATAGTGATGCTGAAAGTTGCATTTCTCCAAACAGCCTGGTCTAAACTGGAATTTTTCTCTTCTTGAGATGTAAAAGTTGTCCAAGTACAAATGTGCTAGGAAATGCTTTTTAGGAAACTCCCAAAAGAAAAACATAGTTCAAGCCTTTGATGAATAACTGATCAAACTACAAGCTGAATATAATTTCCTCTTTACTAGCATCTAGTGTATATAAAATTAAACTGGTTTGATTCTGGTGCATTTTACCCATAACACACACTAACTCATGCTTGATGCCTGTAAAAAGAAAACAAAACTGTAAACATTAGTATAAGTCAGTAAAATGAAGACCAGGATATTAGGAAACTTAGTTATTTTGTGTCTTCTCCAGCATATTTGTGGGCAGGAACATTTTGTGCTTTTTACACCCTCTCAGCCCTGACAACACTATTGTCTCAACAGCTAGGAGCCCCCAGTCTGAGGTTAAATTTTGGCAGGTCTGAGTTAGCCACAGTATTTAGCAAGATACCCCTGGTATATTTTCATATGCTGTGTTTATTTCAAGAAAGGCAAGGGACAAGTTTAAGCAAAGGGCATAACCAAGGCTAGAACATATTCTCCACTTTGGGTAAGACACCGTCTGTATCAAGGGACATGTGGTGGAGTCACCTTCATTGGAGGTGTTCAGGAGGAGACTTGATGGGGTGCTTGGCTACATGGTTTAGATGTTGGGTGGGTTGGATTGGTTGATGGGTTGGACGCGATGATCTTGAAGGTCTCTTCCAACCTGGTGTATTGTATTGTATTGTATGATTACCTCATGTTGACATACCAACACAAATCTCAGAATAGTAGTAATTAACTCCATTAAGTGAGCCTGATGCCAGTGGATTGACACATCACAAGCTGGTCAAATTGTGCTCACCACCTCAGCTTCCTACAAGAGCATTTGTTAGAGAGCATTTCCAGGTTTTCACCATCTCAGGCTACTGACTTCTACCCGTGGAGCTGTTGCATTTGGTAAAAGAAGATGTAAGGTCATGTACCAGCCAACTGCAGGATTAAATAGGGAACATAAAAATAACATGACTTTTTCTCTTCCTTTCTTTTCCTTACATCACTCCTCCACTAGCATGTATGTTGAGTATGAAAAGACAAATTTAGTACCACACATCATCTAAAATAATTCTTTTAGGCTGTATGTTAGGAAGTTCTTCATAGAAAGAGAGATTGGCCATTGGAATGGGCTGCCTAGGGCAGTGGTGGCGTCACCATCAGTGGAGGCATTTAGGAAGAGGCTGGATGGGGTGCTTGGTGCCATGGTTTAGTTGATTAGATGGTGTTGGATGGTGAGTTGGACGTGATGATCTCAAAGGTCTCTTCCAACCTGGTCTAATTCCCTTCCCTTCCCTTCCCTTCCTTCCCTTCCCTTCCCTTCCCTTCCCTTCCCTTCCCTTCCCTTCCCTTCCCTTCCCTTCCCTTCCCTTCCTTCCCTTCCCTTCCCTTCCCTTCCCTTCCCTTCCCTTCCCTTCCCTTCCCTTCCCTTCCCTTCCCTTCCCTTCCCTTCCCTTCCCTTCCCTTCCCTTCCCTTCCCCTTCCCTTCCTTCCCTTCCTTCCTTCCTTCCTTCCCTTCCCTTCCTTCCCTTCCCTTCCCCCTTCCCTTCCCTTCCTTCCCTTCCCTTCCCTTCCCTTCCCTTCCTTCCCTTCCCTTCCCTTCCCTTCCCTTCCCTTCCTTCCCTTCCTTCCCTTCCCTTCCCTTCCCTTCCCTTCCCTTCCCTTCCCTTCCCTTCCCTTCCCTTCCCTTCCCTTCCCTTCCCCTTCTAATCTTATGTCCAAAGGATGAATTATACTTTTCCTGGAAACTATATATTTATATTATTTTTTAACTAACAGCATTCAATTATTATTATTTTTCTCATTTATTCTACACAAAACCAATCATCTTTGTACTTGTATAAGTATTTGCTATACCATATAGATATGCCATTCTGAAATGCCTTTTAGAATAGTGAGCATTTTCATGTCTCTCCAGTTGCATACCTAGTAAAAAAGCATGCACATGGTAGATGCTGACAAGCCAAGGGAAGATGTGGATTCCTGAAAAACTGGACTGAGCACTTCTAGTAAATTGCATACATCACTGCACTGAGGTGACTCAGAGAAGTGTTCACAGGAAAGTGGCTCCTTTGCTTGACAGGCAGTTAGTTTTGTCTAGCTAGCTCACCACTGAAGGTGTCCATTCTGAATAGAATTAACATCAGTTCTCAAATAGTTAAAACACCACTCTAATCTGCTCAGACTTCTGAGAAGGGGTGATTCCAAGAGTTAATGGTTCTAGCAGCAGCACAGAATTAGAAGGGCCATCACAAGTCCAGCCTTCCACCAAAACAGACTCAATATAGTGTAGTCTTTTTTATAAACCTATCAAACTCCCATCTTTTTATCACTGATAATCTCTTGGAAGGGTGTTTCAAAAGGTTGTTTAGTTCTTTGATGGCTAGAACAAGCTTCATTTCACAGGTAAATTTATTAACAGGAAGCTTATATCTAATTATTTTTTGACTCAGTGCACAAAAATCTTATCACTCAGGTATTTCATCACCCTTCTGATGCATCTATTGAGCTGTTAAGTATCCACTTAGCCTGGATTTTCTTGCATAAATAAAGATGACTTTTTGAGGACTGAATAAGAGGTATGTATGGTAATCCACCTGCAGAAGAAGTAATGTTATACTCTTAGTATATGGCTTTTTGGGGGTGATAATTCTGAGAAATAATTAGGAGTCATTGAATATTTCATCACACTTCATAAGTACTAATGACACCAAAAGGCTATCCCTCTGGGTTATCAACAGAAATGCTTTTCCAGCACCAGGAGTGGGGCCAGTGCTGCCAATATTCATTAGTGCTAATGTGAGTGGTGAGATTTGTAGGTGGGATTAATTTAACAGTGTAGTGGTCCTCAGCATGGATACACAGATACGGGCTTATTGTTTAAGTTTCCATCACAAGACACTATGAGAAGTAAGCCCTTCAGGGTATAAGTCATTTAGATGCTTCTTATGTCTACCCAGGATGAAGTGGTTGGCTCCCTAGAAGGACTTATGTTTCCTTATTGACCATAAAGGTAACCTTAGAAAGGAGTCATCTGATGTCAGGTGAGTAGAACAGATACCTAGATGACTTCAAAGAAGCCAATTTCATCTAGATGTGAATTTAATTCTTCAGCCTGGTGTTCATGCTCCCTTTACACTCCCAATCTAATGAACGGAAGGAACAGGCAATAATTCCACAGAAGGCTTGCCTCGAGCACTGTAAATGCAAATCATTCACCCTCAGTTAGAGAAAGAGCCTGTACAGGGTGCCTATATACCTCCCCCAGCCACCTTAGTTTGTGGTCTGAAGCTGCAAGAGATAAGTACAGGCCAGGAAATGTAATCATCTACCAGCTCTTTTTCCCCAAGACAGACAGCTAGCATACCTCTGTTGCTCAGCAATCTCTAGGTTCAAAAGTTTTCAATCAATGTACTGAAATCACTGTACTGAAATAATACCACAAAGTGATTTACAAGGCAGTGTTGTATTCACACACAGTAAGCCACAGAATACAGCAAATGAAACAGTTTTCAGAAGATCCAGCAACACTTGGAACCACACAAAAGTGCCTCAATATCATCCACTTGGCAAAGACTCCCAGAGATGAGGACTGCATTGCAGACAGCTCCTGAAAGGAGGTGGGGCAGTGGGAGGGTACATTTGTAACACAGATTATTCACAATGAATAATTCAGCTAGTTCTTTTTTACAGCACACTTCCACCAGCTGGCTTTTGTGTGAGAACTTCAAAGTATTTGAGTCTGAATTGATCAAGCCTCTACACTACATTGATCTGGGCGGTAGAAAAAGTTGCTGCTCTCCAGAAAAGCAACAACGTTTGAGCAAAGCAGGGCTGCACTGCCTCCTTTGACAAGTCCACCAGAACATTTCTTTGAAAACTAGGACATTTTTATTGATCTCAGGTGCAGAAATGTTTGCTTGTTGCCTCTTCTTGACAAGGAAAGTACATGTTGAATCACAGAACTGCTGATACTGACCTTAGAATAATATTACCTTAGATTACCAGCTTTGTTTCTGGCTGCAGAGGTGGGCATTTCACAGCTAATGAAAAAAAGTTATGTGTAAGGAGAGTCCAAAAGTTATGTGTAAGGAGAGTCCAACCAAAGCAGTTTTCTTTCCCCTTGTCTTATTAAAGACCTTTGCTAGGACCTTTGCGTAAAGACCTTTGCTGGCTCTGGCTCTAGTGTGGGGTGTCCCTGCCCATGGCAGTGGGGTTGGAACTAGATGATCCTTGTGGTCCCTTCCAACCCTGACTGATACTATGAAAAGAGAATCCCTTTTTTTTGTTTGTTTCTTTGGATTTTTTTTTCCCTTGGCACTAAAATGCTGTAAGCAAGGCCTATACTGGTGCTAAATATTAGCAGCTGAGTTTCAGTGATGTAGAAACCGAGTTCAAAGGCAGAAATAAATTTACATATGCATTACTAGCATAGTTTCTTTTATGACTGCAGTATTCTATACATTAATCTGAGGGCAGGGGAACTGCTCTCTCTGTGGCTTGTATTTTAAAAACAAACTGAAATAGAAAAACAATTTCTGTGGCCACAAATGAGACTTTGTGGAGACAGAACACATTAGGATTGAGGGCCCAGCAATTGCTTCTTATTTCTTACTTACTTATACTGCTTCTTTATTCACCCTGTACTTGGAGATTTGGCTTTTCTTTTTCTTCTTGTTTTTTTTTTTTTTTTTTTTTTTTTTTTTTTTTCTCTTTCTTTTGTCAAAGCAGCTGGGGCATTTTGTGATGTAGCTCAGTGGGTGCCTCACTGTACTCCAAGAGAAACATTATTTTACCATTGTAGGAAAAGTATGTCTCATCCTCGCTCATGGGAATAACTATCTAGCCAGATTCATCATCAGGGTGATAAAGAACATTACCCATTTGCTTGGATAAACATATCCCATTTCCACGTGAAAACCAAGGATATAAGAGATAATCAAGACAGAGTAGAGCTATCAAACGCTTAATTCAGTATAGAGCAGCTCTTTAAAATTTAGATATATGTGGAACGTCCCAGATTCATACCTTTCCAAATGCAGAAGGTAGAGATGAGTGTGAGAGACTTCCACTGTTTCCTATCTGTCCCCAGAAAAAGTCTCCTATATACTGGATTTTAAACTGCTGATTTCCACTGGAACTGTGGCAAGTCATACCACCACCAGATGAGTACATCCCTGGTTTGTTTATCCTTGCAAAATTACAGTAAATGCATTTGAGTTTACAGTGGCAAATCCAAGACTGTAAGGCAACATGGACATGAAAGAAATATTTAAGATAGGGGAATATTATGCTTGAAGAATAAAAGTGAAAACTCTGAACCTCAAAGGAGTTCCTTTTAAGCTTAGGAAAGGTTGATATATTTCATTCTCATGAGACTTGTGCCATTCATGAAAGACTACAAACAAAACTAACATAGAATAGAATAGAATAGAATAGAATAGAATAGAATAGAATAGAATAGAATAGAATAGAACAGATCAAGATGGAAGAGACCTTAGAGATCATCACGTCCAACCCATCATACAACACCATCTAATCAACTAAACCATGGCACCAAGCACCCCATCAAGTCTCCTCCTAAACACCCCCAGTGATGCTGACTCCACCACTTCCCCAGGCAGCCCATTCCAATGGCAAATCACTCTCTCTATGAAGAATTTCTTCTTAACATCCAGTTTAAACCTCCCCTGGTGCAGCTTGAGACTGTGCTCTCTTGTTCTGGTGCTGGTTGCCTGGGAGAAGGGACCAACCTTCACCTCCCCCACCTGTCTACAACCTCCCTTCAGGTAGTTGTAGAGAGCAGCAAGGTCTTCCCTGAGCCTTCTCTTCTCCAGGCTAAGCAACCCCAGCTCCTTCAGCCTCTCCTCATAGGGCTTGTGCTCCAAACCCTTTGCCAGCTTTGTTGCCCTTCTCTGGACACGTTCCAGCAAGTCAACATCTTTCCTAAACTGAGGGGCCCAGAACTGGACACAGTACTCAAGGTGTGGCCTAACCAGTGTGGTGTACAGGTGCAGGATGACCTCCCCGCTCCTGCTGACCACGCTGTCCCTGATTTACAGCAGAATCAGTTTGTTCCAATTCTAGCTGAGGACTGGCCTTGCTTCTGGTCACATGGAATTAGGGAGTTTATGAGAAGAGATTCTTCATCCCATATGTTTGAAATTGTAACTTCTTTATGATACCAAGTTTTCATTGTTAGGGGCCAAAGCCTCACCTTCCTGCCCTTTGATACAGAGGAAACCTCCTCAGAGATTTTGTACAGAGTATGCAGATTTTTTTCTTGTGCCACAATGATTCCTATGCTGTTCACATGCAGTCCTGGAAAGGAGGGAGTGCTCTTCCCATCTCCTTCAGATATGTGGAATAGGGAGGAAGATCCCAGTAATCACATCATGGATGCTGTGCCTTTGCCTCTATTTCCATCCCTTGCAAAGCCTCATTGCTCGGATTGAGCACATGTTTTGAGGTCCAAAAAGAGCAAGAATACAGCAACCTGCCAGCAAGAGGAAACTCTTCACTTCTACAGGAATGACAACAAACAATGATGTTCAATCTGATGCAGGCACCAGAAGTTAGGCCTTGGCATTTAGTGGAACTTCTCTGTCTGCATGTGATTTCCATGTGCTTCTTTCGTAGGCAGGACTACAGAATGTCTTAGGAAAGTGTTGAGAAAAATGAGAACTTCCCCATGCTGATGGTTCAGAAGACCTTGGGAGGGGTGAACAGCCCTGAGGAAAAGGTTTGATTTCAGGAGAACGAAGACTGCAACTCCTTCCAGGCTCCTGGGCCAGATTTAAATACAAGTGAAAAAAAAAAGCCCAGCATGTGGTTGCACACCAAAGGTTAGTTCTCTGTAGTGGTGCCAAAAGTGATTCTTAAATTCCTTTAAATACAGAAGATTCAGTTCTCTTCTGCGCTTCTGCTGTCACAAGGTTGGATCAGATAATAATACAGATTCATCTACAGATCACTGGATGTCTCTACAAACATAATTCGTTCCATGTTCCATGTTTTGGCGTGTTTGTTTTTTCTCCTAAGGAATGCCATGCCATTAAAAATAGGCAAGTTTGCAAAGTATCCACACTCTGTTGGGAAATTAAAAAATACAGGGAAGAGGAGCTGTGGGTGTACATAGACACAAACACAGTCTGTGCAGAGGCATTATCCAGTTATTAGCACTGCATGTTTTAACGGCATGCCCTCTTTCATCTGTGCTCTGTTCTCCCAGCTGTTAGCTTCACACTCACTCCCAGCATTTCAAATCTCTGAAAAGAGATGTTAAACAGATGTTGCTGTTTTCCTCCAGGTCCAGCTTCTGTTCTGCTTATTACCTTTTCTGTAAATGTCCCAATTCAAAGTAAACCTCTGAAAAGGTCTCCCTGTTCAGTTTCAATTTCCCACTAGCTAGCAGAGGCAGAAACAGAATATGCATCCCGTTGCAAACAGAAGTGTGATAGCTTTCCCACAGCACTTCCTTCTCCTAAACCCAAAAGCTACAAGACACCAGACCTCAAGCTATCTGAGGTCACATCTTGAAACGTTCAAAAGTGCAGTGGCACTTCTGAACAGTTGTCATTACAGGCAAGAGGAAAGATGTACCAGGCCAAGCAACCTTTCACAAACTCTCTGAAACCCTGCTGAAATAAAAAGGGGGAACTCTCTTACTTCAAGGGTGGAGGGGGGAGAGATAAAGGTCTGCAAAATTTGGGGGTTGCACAGAGCATGCTCTGATGGCTGCTCCAGGAATCTCCTCTGCTCGGATCCATGGCTTCCTGGCCTAATAGAACTGCTGTTTGTAAGAAGAGATTTTGTTATTTGAGCCAGCTCTTGCCTTCAATGCAAATGTGTTTAGAAAAAAAAAATCACATCTCTTTCAAATGGAGAATTCAACCCCATTTTTAGCTATCATCTGCTAGTAGCTATCCTATATGATGAGTCATTACATTTATTCACTCTGAATTCATACCAAGAGAAAATAAGGGATTTTAAGGCTTTAAGAGGGAGGGAAATGATACATATATTCCAGAGGAGAACAGCTGTCAGGCAGGGGAAGTAAGGAATAATATTTTGATTCTCTTGTGAGGTGCTTCCTTCTATAAATACCACTGTTACATGGGCATAAATCAGGAGGACCATCATTCTGGTCAGACCCTGGGAGACATGAGCTCTGCTCACCAGAAATTAATCTCAATTAACTTACAGGACTTCTGGATAGGTTATAATGCTTGTCATGCACAGAGGTAGGCCAACTGCTGAGGGCTGGTATTCTATCAGAAATGAGGGTAATTAATGGATTAACTGCTGCTAAAATTGTAGTTGAAGTCCAGCTTGCACACCAGAGGGTTCAATATTGTTCACTTACATTCACCTGCAAGCTTCAATACCAGCTATTTGCTCCACAGTTATTTCCCTTTCAATTTGATGTTTCACCTTTCAATCAGATGAAATACTGAGATGAAGAGAAGGCCCTACATTTTCATCCATAAGAATTTAGAATCTTTTATTTGCAATAAATTGTTGTTTTAAATATTATTCCCCCCCCCCCCCCTAAATCTAGAGTATACTCAGGGGGTGTGGGGAGTGCATATTTTAATTTCAGATATCAGAAAACAAAGGGGGAAAAAATGCTTCTGGGCCGTGTTTTATTCCCTGAGCTCTTTCACAATGGACTGTCACTCATAGAAATGATTGCAAAGGTCTTTACCATGAGAAGAACTGGACCCAAACACCAGACAGTGGTGGTGGGGATTTAGTTTAGAGGCAGGCGCTGTCCCACGGTGGAATCTGAAATGGGGGGTGAGAAGCTATCAGCCTCCTTTTATTTTCATCAGAAAAATACCCAGAAAATATAATAATAATAATAATAATAATAATAATAATAATAATAATAATAATGACAAATAAAGTGGAAGAAATCAGAAAAGACAGGCAAATGGTGCTTAAGACATATGTGTTGTCAGAAATGTTAAAAGCCTAAACTCATGCTGTTAAATATGAGAAGAAAGAAGAGTGATCAGTCTTGTGTTTAGTACTCTGGACACAGAGCTTTGCCAGCATAAAGGCTGTTTTGTTTTAAGGAAAAAAAAAAAAAAAGACTCAATTTTAGATATCTGGTGGGGAGGCTGGGGGATGGGAACTGGAACAACTGTTCAAAGCAAAGAAATGAAAAAGGGAACAGCAGAGGAATTTCTCTCCGAGTTGCCTACTGAAGCAGTTTCGGGTTTAATTTTCGTGTCTGTTTTGCAATCCCTTGATAGTCAAAACTGGCTGACACAACACATGAGATATGCCAGTGCCGGTCCTCTGTATTTTGGGTTCCTGGAAACAGCACAAAGATCTGTGTTGACAAAAAAATTTACAGATGTGCCAGATTTTTTTTATTCAGGGTGAGAAGCAGAGGTCCCTCAAAGAAGGAATGCTGCCCTGCCTGGGAGCAAGACTCTGAGATGGTGGTTGGGCTGTGCCCTGGGTCACACAGATAGAGGGTATCTCAGGGGTAAGCACCCAACATGTCTTGTGTGACCAGAGCAAAAACAGGGGGAGTCACTGGGATAAGCTGTCATGTCAAGTGCAACACTGCTGTCACAGGCATTCAACATATGTGAACAAAGCTCACAGGTAGTGATAGGACTAGGGGGAATGGAATGAAGGTGGAGGTGGGGAGATTCAGGCTAGATGTGAGAAGGAGTTCTTCACCATGAGAGTGGTGAAGCCATGAAATGGGTTATCCAGGGAGGTGGTTGAGGCCCCGTCCCTGGACGTGTTTAAGACCAGGCTGGACGGGGCTCTGGCCAGCTTGATGTAGTGTGGGGTGTCCCTGCCCATGGCAGGGGGGTTGGAACTAGATGATCCTTGTGGTCCCTTCCAACCCTGACTGATTCTATGATTCTAGTCTATGATTTTCTAAATATCATTTAGAAATAAGAGTAATTTTTGATTGTTTTAATAACAAATAGGAGGTTCCTTCACCTGCTTAAACTTCATACTATATTAGCTTCATAAAATAAGGACTACAGCTGAGGATGTAAGACCTTAGATTTAAGCAATAAGCACTGCCCAGCAGAGACACTGTCTCTTGTTTATGTGTCAGCGATCTGCATCAAAACTTGTGCACTGAAATAAGAATAGATAATTCCAATCATAAGGCAATCTGGATGCATTTTGTTGAATCATATTTATCAGTGTGTCCTGCAGATACATTAAATTAACTGAGGAATCATTTCCCACTATCCAAAAACCTAAAGGAATTGCTGGTTATAGTCTGGAATCCTTTGCAGGGCGTCTTACTTAGAAGAAATTAAATAAACTTCATTTGCCAGCAAATAAACTCTAATGAAAGAAAGATGCCTTAAATTCCATCAGATTAGTAAAGAAATTGCTAGTTTTATATGGCAATCCTTTTACTCTGCTAAGGAAATCTGTCACACAGACAAATAACATTGTGCTGTATTTGACTACAGCGTTCAAACAAAGATTATTTTCCTGCCTACAGACGATGTGGTCTGCACCCAGAAGAGCAGTTCTGATTTTAAGTGACTGTTTCCCTCTATTAAACAGGGACATAATGAAAAACAAAACCAAACCCAGTAAATATTTATCACAAAATATTTCTTTAAAGTCCTTCTTTCTTAGAGTGTTTATGTAAAGATCAATATTTCATGCAATATTATTAACAGGCTAGAGCAAAGGTTAGCAATTATTATTACAGTTGTAAGATGTTTTTTCTCCCTGTTTCTGGTGTTCCCATGAGATGTTGCACATGGGCCTAGCAGTTAAAAATACCTTTAAGGGAAAACAGAAGAGAAATCCTTCTGTAATCCAGGCAGTAAAGAGAGTTAAGTGACAGATAACCAGCAATCCGCAGTCTCAAAGGTAGACTGTGTGTCAAAGTAAATGTCAGCACATTCTGGATAAGGCCCACTTCTTCGAGCCCCAGACATTTCTGTTCACCCAGACAGAGTGTTTTGAGCAAATGTAGCAATCTCCTGAAGTGTATCTCGAAATCCAAGTGCTGAAGTACTCACTTTGAAGCTAATGTTCTTACAGATTAAAGTACTTAAAAAGCTTGTTATTGCACAGGTGGAGAGATTGCTTTAGATACTAATATGCATCTGCAGTGTTGAAAGACGTCAGGAAGAAAAGTCTGAGACTTAGAGCATTCCTTCATAGGCCTGACACAGGCAATAAAGCTGTAGAATGATGCACCTCTGACTGAGGAGCAAATAAAATCGGGATCAAACATAGCTGGCTTCTGATGGTCTCAGTGGAAGCTGGGTATTTCAGCTGGTGGCAGACAAGTATTCTCTGAATGCTTATATTCTTTCTTAAAATACAAACATGACTTTGACTAATATTATGCAAAAAAGATTCCTCATTAACTCATTTTCATCACAGAAAGAGTAACTGGCCAGTGGAATAGGCTGCCCAGGGAGGTGGTGGAGTTGCCGTCCCTGGAAGTGTTCAAAAAAGGATTGGATGTGGCACTTGAAACCATGATTTAGTTGTCAGGAGGTGATAGGTATCAGGTAACAGGTTGGACTTGGTGATCTCTGAGGGCTTTTCCAGCTGGTTGATTCTTTGCATCTATGATTACAAATAAAATCTAAACAGTTACCTACACCTGAAAGTTTTGCTAGTCCTCTTTCTAGGTAGCTTGAGAAACTAACAAAAACCAGACTCAATGTAGTAGGTGACAGAATATTTTGATATTACTTTTTAACATTATTGCTGACACATAGAAACAACACCCAAGTCATTAATTTCATCTTTCATCTTTTTGAATTGACCCTATCATCAGTTTCAGCAGCTACAGGTATAATTTCATTTTCCTTGTTGAGGTTGATGCTTATGCTTACTAGTACACCAAATCCGTGCATGGGATATCTTCTACTCATAAAAGGCCTCACTGAATAGAATCATAGAATCATAGAATTGTTAGGGTTGGAAGGGATTGTTAGGGATCTCAAGGATCATCCAGTTCCAACCCCCCTGCCATGGGCAGGGACACCTCACACTACAGCAGGTTTCTCACAGCCACAGCCAGCCTGGCTGCAAAAACCTCCAGGGATGAGGCTTCTACCACCCCCCTGGGCATCCTGTTCCAGTGTCTCACCACCCTCATGGGGAAGAACTTCTTCCTAGCATCCAATCTGAATCTACCCATTTCTAGTTTTGTGCCATTGCCCCTAGTCCTATCACTCCCTAACAGCCTAAAAAGTCCTTCCCCAGCTTTCTTGTAGGCCCCCTTAAGATACTAGGCGGCCACAATTAAGTCTCATCAGAGCCTTCTCCAGACTGAACAGCCCCAACTCCCTCAGTCTGTCCTCATAGGAGAGGTGTTTCTTGACAAATAAGGAGAGGAATACTTCTTGACAAACAGAAATTAATCTTATAGATTGAGTGCAGTCAGTGTAATTCAGCACATAAGGTGTGTTCATAGCACGGTCAGTGATGCAAAGAGCACAAAAAATAAGTAGATTTACAGAAGTATCTGCAAAATCTTACAGTGCTGGGAAATGGAGACGTTCTGTGTGCAGAGAGATTTGTCAACAGTCACTCTGTCCTGCTATTAAAAGAAAAGCATCTTTCTGTGTGCCATAGACACAGTTACCATGCTACATCAGCCAGCTAAATAATTCTAAAACTTATTTGTGTGGAAAGAGAGGACATTTGGCTAGGAGCTGAAACGTACAAGGTCAAGTCCCATCTCCAGTATTGGTCTGTTGAGATAAATCAAGTAATTTACTTGTGACTGTATTTCCTATTCTCTGCCAATGCCACCATTTTGTACTAACTAGGACAGAATTCACTCAGTGAACACCTACCAAGGGCCTCCTCAACTTGACTCTTCCCAGTGCTGCAGACAAAATAGTAGCTTTGAACATAAGATTCATCTGTGCAGAAGATATATCTTCCAAATTGGTAAATTACACCTTTGAAGTTGTTATTTCTTTCTAAATGTTACAGATGCCTGGATCAAATATAAATGGTAGACATCTAATATTAGGTGAGAGGAATGAGACTCCACTGGGTCCTACAATACCTAGTGACCCAGTTCAGAAAAAGTAGCTCTCCAGAGCAAAACACTTGTTACTGAGTCCAGCATACATGCTGAAGGTGGAAAATGGTTCTCAAACCACCTCTCCAGGGAGGTGGTTGAATCCCCATCCCTGGAAGTGTGTAAAAGACACAGAGATGTGGTGTTGAGGGGCATGGTTTATCACCAGACTTGGTAGAGTTAGAGAATGGTTGGGCTTATCTTAAAGGTCTTTTCCAACTGAAACAATCCTATGACACTGTAATTTCTTCCACCATAAAACATTTTGCCTTTATTTTGTTCAGCCTGCATGGCATCTTCCATGTTGCAGATCCACAAACTCACCTAATTTAGATTAATTTGCTTTCTCAAGAGTTGGTGTCAGGGAGAAGCATTTGAAGATCACTCTTCAAATGACTCATATTATCCCATGACTTTCTGCACTCTTTGATGCTTTTGGTCAGACTCAGCATCTTAAGTTCTCTGCTTGCAGCAATATAAAGGACATGAACTTGATCTTTTATTGTCTATCACTCAGCACAGTCTAATATGCCTGTGTGGGATTCATCTGTCTTTCAATCATTGTTTTACTTTGTTACTTTTAACTTACATTATGCCACCCCAGCTGTGTCTGGGAATATTTTTCATCCTTTCAAGGACTTATTTGTGGGTTTCTTCCTTCTGTATCATGTTATGGGGCTGGTAAAATTCAGATTTGCTTTCCTTTTGTTTTTTTTCCTTAGGCCCATAATTCCAAAAGTGACTGAAAGGGTTCCACATTGCTTATGGAGTCAGTAAGGTACTGCATTAAACATGCATATATAAAATGTAGAAATCAAGCCCTTGTTTCCAAAACAGAACAATTACACTTTTGTTTGTTTGTTTGTTTGTGAGGGTTTATTTGTTTTGGTTTTGGATCTTTCTTTGTGCTTTTTTTCTTTTCCTGTGGGGGACCCACTTGGTGTTGGATATCTTCATGGCCTTGCCACAACTGATACCTAGTTAAAGGTATGAAATTGCTGAATTCCTGAAGTTGTTGGGATTGTTTGTGATGCTATCAACAGTTTAAGGTTAAACAGCAAACTCTAGATTCAAGTAGTGGCAGGAATGGTACAAGAAGGATTGATTTTCATGTGTGGTGAGGTTGGGGGCTTTTTTAAGTCCTCTTCAAGTCTGCACGTAGCCTGTGCTGCTATAACTGCAGCCCAGGGCAGTGTCAGTGAAGCAATCAACATCTTATCTGGGTAACTTTCATTTCCTGTTGAAAGAGGTTGCTGAGGTATGCACTGAATCTACATCTCCCCCACAAACTACTCTTTGCTATCTCCCCAGTGATCTTCATTCCCACAGCAGAGGAAGAAGGCTGGGCCTCCTCATACTGCTGCAAACATCTTCCTCTTCAATGCCAACTGCTTTGATTCCATGCGAGCGTGAGGTTGGAGGGACTCCGGACATCCCATATCAATTCAGGATTCTACCAAAGGACTCCACCAGCTTCTTTGGCACCAGGATATGGCCTTCATGACACAAAACAGCAAAGGAATTTGCTGGTTTTGTTCACTTTTCCTTAGGAATTTCATTTCCCAGTTTAAGGCAACTGGCTTGAACTGTGTGTTGCAGTCCACCAAAATCCATGGCCTCCATAATGAAAGTAATGACATGTGATATAGAATGTGGCACCATTCACCACCAGAGAGTGGTGGTGAATGGTGCCACATCCAGCTGGCGGCCTGTCACTAGTGGTGTGCCCCAAGGATCAGTGCTGGGCCCCATGCTTTTCAACATCTTTATTGATGATCTGGATGAGGGCATTGAGTCCATCATCAGTAAATTTGCAGATGACACCAAGCTGGGGGCAGGAGTTGATCTGCTGGAGGGCAGAGAGGCTTTGCAGAGAGACCTCGACAGGCTGGACAGATGGGCAGAGTCCAATGGCATGAGATTTAACACATCCAAGTGCCGGATTCTGCACATTGGCCATAACAACCCCAGGCAGTGCTACAGGCTGGGGTCAGAGTGGCTGGAGAGCGGCCAGGCAGAGAGGGACCTGGGGGTGCTGGTTGATGGGAAGCTGAACATGAGCCAGCAGTGTGCCCAGGCAGCCAAGAGGGCCAACCGCATCCTGGCCTGCATTAGGAATAGTATGGCCAGCAGGAGCAGGGAGGTCATTGTGCCCCTGTACTCTGCTTTGGTTAGGCCGCACCTTGAGTACTGTGTCCAGTTCTGGGCCCCTCAGTTTAAGAAGGACATCGAGACACTTGAACGTGTCCAGAGAAGGGCAACAAGGCTGGGGAGAGGCCTTGAGCACAAGCCCTATGAGGAGAGGCTGAGGGAGCTGGGGCTGTTTAGCCTGGAGAAGAGGAGGCTCAGGGGCGACCTCATTGCTCTCTACAACTACCTGAAGGGTGGTTGCAGCCAGGAAGGGGTTGGCCTCTTCTCCCTAGCAACCAGTACCAGAACAAGGGGACACAGTCTCAAGCTGCAGCAGGGGAAGTTTAGGCTGGAGGTGAGGAGAAAGTTCTTCACCGAGAGAGTCATTCGCCATTGGAATGGGCTGCCCAGGGAGGTGGTTGAGTCTCCGTCCCTGGAGGCGTTCAGGAGGGGACTGGATGTGGCACTTGGTGCCATGGTCTAGTTGTGAGGTTATGGTTACAGGTTGGATTCGATGATCTTCAAGGTCTCTTCCAACCTTGGTAATTCTATTCTATTCTATTCTAAGTAACTTTGCTCTTAATACCACATAATAACTATTACGATGTTCAGCCACTTCTAGTCTTCTTTCCCTCCACTTGCTAGTGAGATTAAATGCCAATTTGATGGCAGGCATTTTATTTCTGAATGGTATAAAATTGCATTTATTTTAGCTTGAGCTAAAATCAGGTTTATATATAGTAAGAATAAGTTAATATAAGGTTAAATTTCCCTGCATGGGCTTTTAGACCCCATTGTTTGCTTGGGTGTTTGTCCCTTTTGGGTAGTGCAGACTAGATTATTAATTTGCCCTCCCTGAAGCAATGCAGCAAACTCAGCAGGATTGTTTTCTCTAAGTCACTTAGAGAGGGTTGGGTGAGTTGGGCAACCAGCTACTATTCAAGTAAGACTGGAAAGTAGCAGAACAATAAATTTAGATACCTATCTGAGACCAAATTCATTATTAGTGATACCATCAAGTCCTCTGCTCTGCATTCCAGTAGGGGTGAGAGAGACATAAAAACTGACATAATATAACAAATTTTCTACATTAATTAACACATGCAAAAACTTGTGAAGCAAACACATGATTTTTTTTTTCTTTCCCACTCATCTCCCACCTCTCCTAGCAAAGCCAAGTAACAAAATCTTTGAAAAGAAAGAAAATAAAGTGACCTCACCAACCCTCCTCACCCCACCAAACCCATGCCACTTCCAAAGTCAGAGGTAGGATCTGAACACACTGAGAAAGCCACATTGTCCACTAGGAATTCTGACTTCTTTCAAGGAGATTAACTCAGTAGTTCAGTTTCCTGCTGGAAAATTGTCTCCAAGCTGGATATTGCAGAGTTCTTAATTGTAACATTGACGCTGTTAATGCTGTGCTGCATCTTTACCTTAGCTGCAGTTTGTGGACTGATTTTACAGGTGGTTAATTCATTTCTAGGTTCTATCATTTGCAATTATCACAGCTGAAACTGTAAGTCTCCCCTGGAAATGGCAAAATGGTGACAGAGAATTGCCTTGAACCGTAGTCTGCACAGAGGTGGAAATTTTCCACACTCCCATTGGTTTCAACATACACCATACAGAGAGGGCAGGCATGCCCGGGGTACAGTACCCTTGTGTACAGCCGAGCTTTGCAAAAGTTACTCCTCACTGCTTTGGCCTTCTTGCATGAATGCTTTTACAGAAATTATTCACAATTATCATTAATTCACAGGCTACAGCTGAATAGACTTGGAGGGCACAAGGGACCATTTTGGTCATGTTTCCTGCTTAATAGAGACCATAGGACCTCCCTCAGTAATTCCCGATTTGTATCCAGATCTGATTTATTAAGGGGACTTTGTCAACAGACTGTTCTTCATTGCTGCACTCTTTGTGAGCAGTCTGATTCCAAAGTGCAGATTTTACTGCTTAAATTTTATATAATCACAGACTGGTTTGGGTTGGAAAGGACCTTTAAAGATCATCAAGTACAGCCTCCCCTTTAATGGGCAGGGACATATTTCATTAGATGCTCAAAGCCCCATCCAACTTGACTTTGAACACATCCAGTGATGGGGCAGCCACAGCATAGAATATTTCTTCTTTATATCCAGTCTAAATCAACCTTCTTTAAGTCTATTAGTTTTGACTGGTTAATTAAGTAACATGCTATGGTTCCCTTCTCTTGGAAGCATGAGTCAGGTGAGTAACCACTCAAGGAAAATATGCAAATTGCAATTTAATACTACACCAGGATCCTCAGCTGATATCAATCAGAGAAACCATATTCAAGTCAATTACTACACCATTATACATCACCTGAGAATCTGTCCCTCAGGAAGCAGAAGTTATATGATATGGATTTGATGATGATGATAACCAGGAAGCACATAAGGTTTGTAACTTCACAACTCAGCTAAATTATTTTCTTTCATTAAGATTTGTAGTAGTAGAACAAATGACACTTGTTTATTAATAGAATGTGACATTCAGAGTATTTAAAGTGGCTAAGTCATAACTGACTTTGTACTCAAACACTGAGGAAACTAAGACAGTGACAAAGAGCCATAACTTCCTGGTTTGGCTTCAGCTTTGATTTTGCTTAAAGCACAAATGGCAAAAGATGCTATGCATCAAATAATATTTTCTTGATGTCACTGATTGAAAGGATTTGCTGTTTGCACACTATGAAAGGATTTGCTGCTTACATTGTGATTTTTTTGTTCTGACTAGATCAGGAGTATCCTGATAGACAAGCCATCCTAAGTCCAACATAAAAAGTGGAGGTTTATCATCATCTCAAATGAGCTTTGACATTTTCTCAGTATTTGCTAGATACTTGGCCATCCAAACTCTTCAGTTTCTGACACTTTTAGTGACTCCATGTGTAACTTCCTGCAATCAACAGCATTACTCTCCATCAGCCAACACGTTTATAAAGACAATGGTGCCGTGCTGAGGCATTAATTGGTCAGTGTTGTTCTCGTGCAAGAGCACATCCTTATTACCACACTCTTCAAAGAATAAAGGTCCAGAATTCCCCCACTTAAATTGTCTGTCACTTCAGAAAGCACCTTGTAAGGAGAACCAAAAAGAGCTACACATTATTTCATCGATTATTTAGGTGTGTTTGAATCATGAACGTTTTTGGAGGCAGAAGCAACCTACTGTCCCTGCTTGCAGGAAGCGGCACAACAGGGCAGAGCTCTTGGAATGTCTCTGCACATTATAACACACAATCACACGTCACACAATCACAATCTCAGCTCTGACATTAATGTTTCACTCTTTGCAGCATTATGTACGATTGCACAAACTCTGAACCTCTAAGGCTTTGTGTACACTCTGCCTCGAGACTGATTCTTGAAAACAGAAGATGAATTGTCAAACCTTAGCAAAACTTGCTGCTATTACCAGGGGATCAGTCATTTATTTGTTGAGTTGTTGTGTTGTCTCTTCTAAAAGTCTGTCTTTTAAGCAATTTCTTTTTCACTTGGATCTTAACATTCCTGGAGATTGACATCATGAAAAGAACAAAATTCATCTTTCTTCTTCTATGCATGACAGTGCAGGTTTTAATGTAATGGGATTTCTGTAACCTCCATTTGAACATCTCCCTAATGTACAGTAACTGCCACTGTCCATAATTCAGCAGATTTCACAAGCTTCCACAGCCCTGGCAATATTGGATTTCCATAGAGCACAGCAGGCTGTACAAATGGCCTTGTCATTTTTGGCCAGATGTAGCAAGTGATCTTTTAGTTTGTGCAATTTGCACTATTCAGCCACCTGAGGTTTCAGGTTTACTTCACTACTGGATATCAAAAGGCCGAGGTATCTCAGCCTCTAGTGACTTTCTCCTGCATTGCTCAAGCCTGGTGCAGAATATTTACTTCCTGAATTCTGCATGTGAAACCCACTCACATGCCTCTGGACCATAACTCAGGTCAACTTCCTTAACAGTCCTCTCGCTCATGGCAAAAATGTGTTGCTTGCTTGTCTGTGCTTGTACATACATGCAATACCTGAGCTAATTAGCCAGGCACAGAATAACAGAAAACAGGGCTCCAAGGGGTGCCACAAGGCAGCTTCACGGTATCTCATTCATTCAGAGCTGACTTTTGTCCCTATTGTGCCCTGAGCAGAGAATCCCCAGTTGGCCCTGGATAGCCCCAACTCTGCTGCACTGTCCTGATTGCATAGAAAATGTCAGGAATGAGGACTAAGGAAATACTCTAAAAAGTCAAGGATCTGGAAAAATGTGTATGTTTTTAGATAACAGCTACCTGACCATCTCAGTAGTAAGATCTAGCTTGTCTTAATCCACCTCTTGCAAGCACTCTACTGATAAACGCCTTTTAAAGGTAGCTGTTACTGGGAGGGAAATGTTAACTAAGTAAACTCTGCATTGCCTGCAGTGACATTTTCAATGAAGCTGAAAAATGAACAAGGAAATCAATCCAAGCTGCCTTGGCTGTATTACATGAGAATAAAAGGGGGGATAAAAGGGGGAAAAAACAACCCAAGCCCAAACCAAACCAAACAACAATACTGAGTATAACTGGGGGAGAAATACATTTTTTTGCCAAAATGCAAGACTTCTGACTAGATGTAATTTGCTGAACGAGAAATGCTTTGGTTTGTTTTGTTTTTCAAGGTATTCCTTTAAATTAAATTAAATTAAATTACCTGAAACAATAATGAAAATACTTCCTTCAAAACTGAGGTTTCTTGTGCCCTCATTGAATTGAAACACAGCAGGAAATGCTGTTGTTCTTTCAGAAACTTTGTTGTTGTTGTTTAATTTTCCCTCTTTCATCTCCCATTTGTATGCAAACCTGTTCAACCTGCATGGTTTTGGTAGCTATTAAAAAGTCTTCAGCAGACAGCATTATTTTTCCTCCTTCAGCATGAACTGATTACCCAAGTATTTTAGCACTAAACAGGAAGAGATGATTTCTATCACATCAAAATGTAACAGAATTCCTTGGTCTTTTTATTTCTTTGAAGGAGTTTAATGGAAAAGAAAAAAATACTAGAAAACTTGGAAATTCCCTCAAGGGTAGTTCTATATAATAATAAATTAGAACATTTTCCCTCATTTTTCTGCTTTTGGACTGTCTTCTGACTGTTCTGTATGAGAATAAATACGTTTCCTGCAGTCTTTGTGCCCCTGTACTCGGCACTGGTTAGGCCACACCTTGAGTACTGTGTCCAGTTCTGGACCCTTCAGTCAAAGAAGGACATTGAGACACTTGAACGTGTCCAGAGAAGGGCAACGAGGCTGGGTAGAGGCCTTGAGCACAAGCCCTATGAGGAGAGGCTGAGGGAGCTGGGGTTGCTTAGCCTGGAGAAGAGGAGGCTCAGGGGAGACCTTATTGCTCTCTACAACTACCTGAAGGGAGGTTGTAGCCAGGAGGGGGTTGGTCTCTTCTCCCAGGCAACCAGGACCAGAACAAGAGGACACAGTCTCAAGCTGTGCCAGAGGAAGTTTAGGCTCAAGGTGAGGAGAAAGTTCTTCACTGAGAGAGTTGTTTGCTACTGGAATATGCTGCCCAAGGAGGTGGTGGAGTCCCCATCCCTGGAGGTGTTCAAGAGGGGATTGGACATGGCACTTGGTGCCATGGTCTAGTAGTCATGAGGTCTCTGGTGACAGGCTGGACTTGATGATCTTTGATGTCTCTTCCAACCTTGGTGACTCACTGATTCTGTGATATTTGCAGAGTGGGAAAAAAAAATGAAAGCTCCATTAAAAATAAATAACAAGAACTGCTTATGTTTTGCCAGTGAAAGTGTCCCTGGGTGTTTTGTGGGCATTTTGTAAGGCAGTTTTAAGACCATGAAAAAATTCTGCAGGGTTTGGGTAAAAAAGAGGGGGAAAACAATAATAAAATCATATTAATTTATTTATGAGTCTTCAGTGACAAATAACCAGAGGATTTTATTTTTTGTCTAAATATTCTACAAGGCATAAAATACCTCATACTTATCTGCAGTTTTCCTCTGAGAAAATATAGTTGCACAGGACCTGTTTTCTTCCCATGAGTAATGAGAGATAATTTATTATGGCATTAGGTTTTGATTGTATTCACCTCCAGCTCTTACAGACAAATAAGCTTAAAAAAAAAAAAGGCTTATTTGCTGTTTCCCAGAGCTGTGCCCGCTCCCCTCACTACCTCCTTCTTTAGTGATGTTCATTCATCCTGGCCTTGCTGGCTTGACAGTTAGTTTTTTCCTGATGATTTTATTGTGATAGGAGTTATCAAGCTTATCAAGGACTGTGCTGTCAGTGAGATGCACAACATCCCATGGATCTTGAGATCAGCTGTCTGGTGACATGAACAAAATGCATTGATTTGTAACTGAGTGGGGGATTTCTACAATGCCTCTGATAGCTCACAGTGTTTATGCAATTGTGGCTTAGGGCAGAACTTGTAAAAGTTTGGTTTTGTTCACTTAAGCTCTCTCTTCCATAGCAGGCACAAGACACAGTCTCTTCTCTGGCCACTCCTGTGATGCCAAGACTACAGAGCCTAAAATACCTCATTTTGCTTGTTTATTTTATGATTTTGTAACAGGATGGATCCTTGAGATCTCCACATCAGGGATGTCCTAAGGCACAGCCAAAGCAATCAAACCTTCATTATCCTTAGTCTTGTGCTTGCACCACAGCACCCATGCCTGACAGACCAAGGGCTCAAACTAGACACATCTGTCATGGTGCTCACTTTGCCTATCACATCCACTGGCTCTTTATGGCTCCACACTGGGCACCTGGGAATGGCCTCTGAGGGCAGAGAGGTGCCTGAGCACTGCAAGTCTTGGCATGCCGCAAGCCATCAATAACAGGATGAAGCAGTGAATCCTTTTTCTGGTTTGGGAGTGGACTAGTATTAGTTTTATATCATATCCATGTTTCAGGAGGATTTCACTGCTTTTCTAAAAGCAATTTTATTGTACTTATCACATAGGTGTCCCATGTTGCTGCTGGGGCAGGAGTGAGAGCGGGGACTGGAAAGCACACAGGGAGCAGGACACAGTGAGAGTGTGTTCACAGTCCTGTCAGAGTGCTATGGTCTTCCCTGCTTGAAGCATCTCAGCTATGCCAGCCCTGCTTGTCTCTTAACCAGGGCTGCCAACTGGGCTAAATTGCATGGTGACTTTGTGAGGCTGACAAATGTAGGTTAAAATGCACCAGCCAAGCTCATTTCCATTTGGATTTTACCCAAAGTCTCAGATAAAGGGCCTGAGAAATAATTTGACTCACTAATTAGTCCATTTAAAAAAAAAAAAAGGATTGTTATTTTTAAGTACTTAAAGTTCTGTTTGAGAGTCCAAAAAAAATAAGAATAATAAAAAAAAGCTTTGGTATATTTTGAAGAATTTTGTGGGGATGCCTGTTGCAAGTAAGAACAAACAAAATGAGTTCTTTCCAATTCCTGGAAATGTCTGAGGGATGTGTTGTGAATTCTTTGAATTAGCAGAAGAGGCTGGAAGTGACCAAGCATGTAAAAGGCAGGGTGAACATGTCATGGAGGAACACAGTTGCTTAATTTGGCTACTTCATTGTAATTTATTTTTTTTTCCTCTCTCTAAGTATAATTTAGAATTTGACATTGAGTTCATAACACAGCATGATGAAGGACCAGTGCACTTTTGATTGTCAGAAAAACCTCCAGTGGAAAAAAAAAAAAAATACTAAAACTGCAGAATAAAGTGGTGAAAAATTAAGAAACTATTTGTGGTGCAAATAATTTGCTGCTTTTAATAAAGCTTTAAGAGCATGGCAGCATACCATTCTTACAAATCATATTACCATAGAATCAGTCAGGGTTGGAAGGGACCACAAGGATTATCTACTTCCAACCCCCTGCCATGGGCAGGGACACCCCACACTAGGTCAGGCTGCCCAGAGCCTCATCCAGCCTGGGATTAAACACCTCCAGGGATTGGGCCTCAACCACCTCCCTGGACAACCCATTCCAGGGCTTCACCACTTTCACGATGAAGAAATTCTTCCTCACGTCCAGTCTGAATCTCCCCACCTCCAGCTCCATTCCATTCCCCCTAGTCCTATCACTACCTGAGAGCCTGAGAAGTCCCTCCCCAGCCTTCTTGTAGCCCCCTTCAGATACTGGAAGGCCACAATTAGGTCACCTTGGAGCTTTCTCTTCTCCAGACTGAACAGCCCCAACTCCTTCAGTCTGTCCTCATAGGAGAGGTGCTGCAGCCCTCTGATCATCCTCGTGGCCCTTCTCTGGACATGTTCTAGTACGTCCATATCCCTCTTGTATTAGGGGCTCCAGAACTGGAGGCAGTGCTCCAGGTGGGGTCTCACCAGAGCTGAGTAGAGGGGAAGAATCATCTCCTTTGACCTGCTGGCCACACTTCTCGTGATTCAGTCCAGGATCTGATTTGCTTTCTGGGCTGCAAGTGCACATTGAGAGCTCATGTTGAGCTTCTCATCTACCAGCACCCCCAAGCCCCTCTACTCAGGGCTGCTTTCCAGCCAGTCACTGCCCAGCCTGTATTTGTGCCTGGGATTGCCTCGACCCAGATGCAGGACCCTATTCTTGGTCTTGTTGAACCTCGTGATGAAGGACCAGTGCACATTTGATTGTCAAAAAAAAAAAAAAAAACCTCCAGTGAAAAAAACACACCACTGAAACTGCAGAATAAAGTGGTGAAAAATTAAGAAACTATTCCTTATGCAAATAATTTGCTTGTGTTAATATAGCTTTAAGAGCATGGCAGCATACCATTTTTACAAATATTATCCTTTGGTACTCATTCTGTGTGTGGTCTCACATCTTGTTTACTGCACATCCTCCAAATTTGCATCGAATCGCTGGCTGTTAATTCTGAATAATTAATATTGTTACAGGATATTATCCAAAGTTTTCTGGCACAATTGCCTAGAGTTAGGTTTCCAAGCCCTTATCAGTTAATTAAAAATAGTGAACTAGCAAATCCTACTGAAACCATTGGAGACACCACACTTTTGAAGCACTAATTGCTTATTTAGGTATTTGGATTAAGTCTGCAGCTCAAAAAAAACCCCAAACCCAAAAAGAACATCTGAAAAACCGTGCTCAGGGTGAACAGAGGAAATAACCCTCCAGGCCTTCAGGATTTATTTCAGATCATAGAACAGTTTTTCCTTTTGTGAAGTGTCATCCATTCTTCACACTCACCCTTCATTCTGAGCTGCAGAAGTATGAAGCTGCCTGCCAGCAAAGTGTGTGCTGTAGGCAGCAAGCTAACGTGGGCTTGATGCCGCTACAAGGACGCAGCACTTGAGAGGAACACATTCATCTGCCAACACTGACCATGCGGTGAGTATCAAACACTTGTACTGCTCAAAAGAGCAACAAAGAAAAGCAAATTAGGAAAACACTGCTGATCATTTAGTATTGCATCCACAAGCTCAGCTCTCAGCCTAGTTTGACTTTCCTTCATGCTCATGGGAAGGAGTAACTTGGCTTCAGTCAGTGCAGCAAAACTGTTGTCAAAACAGCATATGTGGAGGACTCAAAGCCCTGCTGAGGATGGGTAAGTAAATAAAATAGTCAGTGTACTGGTTATCACAAGCAGTGACCTTGCTGATTATCTGAATAGCATTAGCCAGTGCCTTCTAGGTTTGTTTTGTTGGGGCTTTTTTCTGCCTTTTCTGTACCAGTTGCAGTCTGCCCCTCAGAAATGCAGAAGCAGCTTGTTAGTCATGTTCATATGGGAGCAGCTACAAAAAGTTTCAACCACACCTTCATATAAGCATGGTGGCCACTACAGACACACTGAAATAATCACTGGCTCTTTAGTCTGTGTGTTCATAGAATCATAGAATTGTTAGGGTTGGAAGGGACCTGAAGGATCATCTAGTTCCAACCCCCTGCCATGGGCAGGGACACCTGACTCTGCATCAAGTTGCTCACAGCCACATCCAGCCTGGCCTTAAAAGCCCCCAGGCATGAGGCTTCCACCACCTCCCTGGGCAACCTGTCCCAGCCTTTCACCACCCTCATGGTGAAGAATTTCTTCCTAACATCCAATCTGAATCTACCCATTTCTACTTTTTTTTCCCATTCCCCCCAGTCCTATCATTACCTGACGCCCTAAAAAGTCCCTCCCCAGCTTTCTTGTAGGCCCCCTTCAGATACTGGAAGGCCACAATTAGGTCTCCTCAAAGCCTTCTCTTCTCCAGACTGAACAGCCCCGACTCCCTCAGTCCGTCCTCATAGGAGAGGTGCTCCAGCCCTCTAATCATCCTGGTGTTACTGCTTTATGTTCTACCATGTGCCTGGTTTTGTTCCACTCCCCTCTTCTCTAGGAGAATCAGTACTTTCCTTTGTTTCACTTGACTGACTGCAACGATACACAGTGAGAGCCACAGGAAAGGACATGGGGTTTCTCAGCTATATCCTAGCTGACCAAAGGTTCCACTCTTTGGAAGTCTGACAGCACAAAAAAGAGAGAGAAAAGGAAACGTTTCCATTTCTCTTCTACTTCATTCTCTACTCATAAACACAGTGAAACAAGACTGTAGGCCAGACCTTTTGCTCTGTGTGTAAATCAGCTTCCATGGAGCTACACTGGTTCAAGGCATTATTATTTTTGTTGGTGCTGCATGCATGATTGAAGCACCCACAGATGCCCAGTAAGATAAGAGTCAGCTGTGCTAGGTAATGAATGGATAAAAATCTCTTGAAAGTTTTTTCTCCAAGTCATCACTAGCTGACTAGTCAAGGGAAACTACATGGGAGCGAAGCAGGCAGCACACAGGCAAAGAGGTGCTCACTCAGTCCCTCAGCAGAGCAGTGGCATAGCTGGGAATAAATTCCAGGTATCCAGATGCTCAGATCACTGCTCAGGCCAATACACTGAGCAGCCTTGCCAGTTAAAACAAACATTTAGCTTTTTAAGTGTTGCCAAACTGCCAACTACAGTAAATGTGCTAAGGAGAAGTACAAAAGCAGGTTTCACTCTTCAAATCTTTTCAAAACCGAAACAAAACACAATGCCCTTTATTTTCTTTTTCCTTGTTTTTTTCCCCCCTCGTTGTTCAGTGTCTCTCTGTGGAAATATTTCTGATTTCTAGAAGGTTGGAAAAATTTATTTGAAAAGTAAAAGAAGTGATTTATTACTTTTTATTCAAAGCTGGCCTTTAGAAACAGAAGATTCTCAAGGATTGTCTCTAGCACTTTAATGTGAACATAAACTAACTGCTCACCATAGGGTTTAACAATTAGGGTGGATGCCTTAAAGGACTGCTGGACCAAATAAAGTGTTTGTGTGAGGGAAAAGTATCTTGTTCAGATAACATAGCCAACAAAACCTAACTGGTTTATTACAGCAGTTACCTTTTGACATTTACCAAGAAGTTTTACACCAGCTGTAAACTATGTTGCAAAACTTCCTCGTATTAAATCCTGTCAGCAAGGCTGTTTCGGCTCCAAGTCTGCTGGGCAGAAAAAAAGAAGGGAAGGGGGGGGGGAAAGTTCAGCACAGCAGAAAAATGCTTCCTTGTGCTTGACCAAAACTGGGGGAAAAAAGAAAGTCAACAGAAGAGAAGGAAAATATAAAAGGAAATCCAGAAGCTCGTTTTACAGTATTGTATCTTCAAGAATAGGCCAGAGAACCACCTTAAGACTCTGAGCTGGAGTGCAAGGAGATTTTTTTATGTCACTTTTTAGCCTTAAATCATCATGGCCATTGGATGCTGCTTCGCAGCTTTAAACTACTTCCAGTGTTTACATTATGGTTTCTGAAAGAAATGCGTATCTTGGGCCAGCAGATCAAATCCATCACTGCCTCCAGGAACTGAAGTGAGGCAAGTATGCATTGTATCCAAATGAGGCCTGTAGGAATCCAAGGCCAGCAAAAATTGAGTAAGTTACACCCAAAAAAAAAAAAAAAAAATGCCTGCACACAAAGACATGAGCGAGGCCCAAGAAAAGATTTTCTGCACACAGCAATGAGGCAGTGGGAAGGAAAGGTATTTTTCTCTTCTGCTCATGAAGCCACAGTGAGAGTAGGTAAGGATGTGTGACTCTGTATTTCAGAATCCTATGAGCTAGAGCAGGAAGTGAAGTCAAATCTTCCCAAGGGAAGAGAACTTTGGGTTGCTCCTAGCTTCAGCCTCTGCTGTCAAAAGCTAAACACAACCCTTGTGCCCATTCTCAATGCTTCTGGGCTTTGGCAGGCAGGAGGACACAGAGCCAAAGAAAAGAGAGCTTCCCTCCTAGGACACCAGCAAGTGCCCTTCGGTTGTCTGGTGAAATAACCTGCATACTCCTGTGGGTGGAAAGACTTTGGCACAAGTCTTTAGGTCCTGCTCCCCCTCCTTCGTGGCTCGTTTAAACAGTGTCTCTTGCCCAAATGGCTTCCTGCTTCCACCACCAAATGACACTCATTCCACTGCAAATGGTCCCTTTGAAGTCGCAAGGGAGGGGCCTGAGTTTTGTCTGTGGAACACAATCCTGGCATAATTTTAACACTTAATTTTAATATTTTTTTTCCTTTGGGGGTGGGAGGAGAAACAGCATTCACTGACAGCAAGAGAAAGGTTAATTTTGTCAAGCTGCAGTCACCAACTGACGCATTAGTAAACACCTTCCCAGGGAAAAAGTAGCTGCTGCCATACCTGTCCATCCTTGGATGTAATTGTCTCACCAACCTGAGAAGATTTCCACAGCCATGCCACTGTTTAGTCAAAGGCTCTTGCTTTCAAGGTCAATTAGCCCATGGTCATGTCATAGAGAGCTCTGAAGAAACTCCTCTGGCCTGACACCTACATTTCATTCCTACCCATGTGGAGGAAAAGGAAGTGAAACTGTTAATTGGTTGTCGAGCAGGATGAAAGCATCATTTCTTTGGCTTCCTAGATGTCTGCACATAAGAAAGGCTAATTTATTCTTCCTTCCTTCCTTCCTTCCTTCCTTCCTTCCTTCCTTTCCTTCCTTCCTTCCTTCCTTCCTTCCTTCCTTCCTTCCTTCCTTCCTTCCTTCCTTCCTTCCTTCCTTCCTTCCTCCCTCCCTTCCTCCTTCCTTTCTTCCTCCCTCCCTCCCTCCCTTCCTTTCTTTCTTTCTTCTTTCTTTCTTTCTTTCTTTCTTTCTTTCTTTCTTTCTTTCTTTCTTTCTTTCTTTCTTTCTTTCTTTCTTTCTTTCTTTCTTTCTTTCTTTCTTTCTTTCTTTCTTTCTTTCTTTCTTTCTTTCTTTCTTTCTTTCTTTCTTTCTTTCTTTCTTTCTTTCTTTCTTTCTTTTCTTTCTTTCTTTCTTTCTTTTTCTTTCTTTCTTTCTCTCTTTCTTTCTCTCTTTCTTTCTCTCTTTCTCTCTCTCTTTCTCTCTCTCTTTCTCTCTCTCTTTCTCTCTTTCTTTCTTTCTTTCTTTCTTTCTTTCTTTCTTTCTTTCTTTCTTTCTTTCTTTCTCTCTTTCTTTCTTTTTCTTTCTTTCTTTCTTTCTCTCTTTCTTTCTCTCTTTCTTTCTTTCTTTCTTTCTTTCTTTCTTTCTTTCTTTCTTTCTTTCTTTCTTTCTTTCTTTCTTTCTTTCTTTCTTTCTTTCTTTCTTTCTTTCTTTCTTTCTTTCTTTCTTTCTTTCTTTCTTTCTTTCTTTCTTTCTTTCTTTCTTTCTTTCTTTCTTTCTTTCTTTCTTTCTTTCTTTCTTCTTTCTTTCTTTCTTTCTTTCTTTCTTTCTTTCTTTCTTTCTTTCTTTCTTTCTTTCTTTCTCTTTCTTTCTTTCTTTCTTTCTTTCTTTCTTTCTTCTTTCTTTCTTTCTTTCTTTCTTTCTTTCTTTCTTTCTTTCTTTCTTTCTTTCTTTCTTTCTTTCTTTCTTTCTTTCTTTCTTTCTTTCTTTCTTTCTTTCTTTCTTTCTTTCTTTCTTTCTTTCTTTCTTTCTTTCTTTTTTTTTCTTTCTTTTAATTTAGCAAAAGGAGGAAAAAAATAACCAACCAAAACAAAAAAAAAAGCTCCTGCAAATTCCCTTGGCGTCCAGAAAATCTGTGCCTCTCAGTTTGAGTTGGAGGGCACGTCTCTTTTCTCATGGCAATAAATAAAAATGCAAAGTTTTGTTGAAATGAGAAATGGTTCCAGCTCTCAAATGACAATACATAACGTTGAAAAACGTGTCAAAGTCAGTCAGGGGGAATTTTTGGAATGTTTATATTTGTTGAGGAAAGACTGGGCAAAACACATTCTTGAAATGTTTTGATTTCACTAAATCTTCCTCTTTACACAAAATTTAAAAATAATATTTAAAAAAAACAGTAATAAAAAAAAAAAAAAGAGATTGGTGAAAGAAACTTCCACTGAGCTCAAATGACAGATGGGTCTTGGGCTACACAGCTTACGCTAAATGAAGTCCTTAAACTGTAGTTCAGGTCACTGTTTAGTCTGGTTAGGCCACACCTTGAGTACTGTGTCCAGCTCTGGGCCCCTCAATTTAAGAAGGATATTGAGACTCTTGACCATGTCCAGAGAAGGGCAACGAGGCTGGGGAGAGGCCTCAAGCACAAGCCCTATGAGCAGAGGCTGAGGGAACTGGGGTTGTTTAGCCTGGAGAAGAGGAGGTTCAGGGGAGACCTTATTGCTCTCTGCAACTACCTGAAGGGAGGTTGTAGCCAGGAGGGGTTGGTCTCTTCTCCCAGGCAACCAGGACCAGAACAAGAGGACACAGTCTCAAATTGTACCAGGGGAAGTTTAGGCTGGAGGTGAGGAGAAAGTTCTTCACAGAGAGAGTTGTTAGCCATTGGAGTGTGCTGCCCAGGAGGTGGTGGAGTCCCCATCCCTGGAGGTGTTCAAGAGGGGGCTGGATGTGGCACTTGGTGCCATGGTCTAGTACACATGAGGTCTTGGGTGACAGGTTGGGCTTGATGATCTTTGAGGTCTCTTCCAACCTTACTGATTATATGATTCTACGGTGTCCTTTTAACTCTCGCCATGTTTCTCAGGGTCATAAGGGTGGACTCTTGCAGTCAAAGAACAATATAAATTCTACCTCAGGTCCTGGTTTTCAACTGCAGATCGAAATCATCATGTGTCTTTAGCGTATAGAAAACAGTTTGGGGGACTGCAAAAGAAATCTTTGCAAAGAAATCAGCACAGGGCCTATAAAGCCACAATTAACAATTAATGTTGTGAAGGCATAGGCTAATACAAACTTATAATGGAAGAGACATTTCTGTTGAGTGACAGTGAAAGGTAAAAAAAAAAACCCACCACAACAGAAAAGAAATCAACAAACCACCACCAAAAAACCCCCTCAATCAAACTCCAAACACAGAGTGTGAATAAAACATGAAAAGTGGGGCAATACAATCTAAAAGGTTACAATATATAGCACCAGAGACCTGTTTGTCAATTCAGGAGAAAACCAAATAAAATACCTTATGAGCCTCCTTAAGAAAACACATTATGTGCACTCATATTTTTTAGTTCAACCTCAAAGCCATGTAAAACAAGCTCTCCCCAGTGTGTTACACTTTTTAGGCCCTTGGGATTTCCCTTGGAGTTTTATGCAATTTATTTCTTATAAACTGGTCTCCTACTTCCTCTTTCAAGCATGGAAAGATGTTTTATTGCCGTGCTGTTTGGTTTAGTGATGGCAACATGCCATAGGCAACACTCTGGTAAGTATACAAAGCAAGTTTAACATTTTCACATGCAAACCATAAAACTGTACTGGGATGCACACCAAGCCTTTCTTCACAAGAACTCACCTTCTCGCATCTCACTCTCCTTTTGCAGTGTTATTGTCTCATTGCCTTTAACCTGAAGCACAATCAATCGTTTCTGCAATCCATGCACTACCTGGGAGGTTATTTTCTTAGCTGTATGGCCAAAGTAAGCTATTCCAAGCATGCCAAAAGGTCATGAAGAAAATAGAGACAATGCTAACTATTTTTTTGGTTTACTCCAGCTCTTTAGACTAGCCTGGAATGCTAATCCCTTCCCCAGTGGATATTGCAATACCAGGAGCTTCAGCATAGAGCTTAGCAAACAGCAAGGGTACAAGCACTTTGCAGGAGTATAACCATGACTGCCAAAGGGAAGGCAACAGAAAGCTTTCACTTCTGAATTCTGTTTGAGAAGGCAGAGTGAGGCATGCACATTTTGGGCTAAAGACTAATTTCTTGCTGCCTGTTGCCATAAAAGCATAATGTCCCAGTGAAATTCTTAGAAGGTCTCCTAAATCATGAGTTCAGAACCAATTGCAGTACGAAAAAACTCTGGTGCATGCTTGATGCTCCAAATACAGGCAAAATATTCATTGCAGAGGATTAAAATGTGAATCAGACAACAGCCTAGCCTAGACCTCTGGGCACTCTCATTTCTGTGAGAACTAAACAAATAAGTGAATAAATCAAAGGTAAAATATTTTAAGTGGCTTAAAAGTGATGAGAAACTTTATTACATTGACTTTTATCTGCTTACTGACATACTCATCCTTCAGCTATGATATTCAGCTTGCAGCTCAGGAATGTAAGTAACTGGTTTATGTCTTTAAGTGCCAGTCTAAGCAACATAATGCAGGAATCAGGACCTTTTATTTGAAAGGCCAGTGGCTCAATAATGGAGGTTATTTTTCACAGTTATTTGGAGGAATTAACCCTCCTGTTTAGCATTTTCAACAGCTTCCCAACATTTAACCTAAGTTCAAAGTTAAGCTCGGTGTTTTGACAGATGCTGTGCTAGATAGTAGTTTCTACTATGTGAGTTCCACTGTATATTGGGGTCAAGAACCCTGATTTTGGTGAGAGTTTCCAATCATTAGGATGATGTGGAATAAGTGTCATTATTACAACTTTCAGCAGCCATTTCTCTATTCCATTTAGGAAAGAAATTATAGATGTGGGGGAAGCAAGAAAAGTAACCTCACTCCAGGTTATGATCATGCAGTTTAATAATGTGCTTTGGATTTATTGATCTACCATCCTGCTCTCCTTCTATTCATTTCCTTCTCATTACTTAGATTAAACAACTTGTCCTGGTGTATTGAAATTCTGTGAAATCTCAGTAAGTGAGAAAATCTGGGTGTTACTATAAAGAAAATTGCTTCTGTTTGCACAAGTGCTCACTTGAACATTCAGCTAAGAAAGTAGATTCTAAATTCTGATTTTATCACAACTAATGATCTAACCCTGTGTATCAGTGGTGATGACCTCTAATCTCCCTAACAAAATGCTTGTTTACAGAAAAGCTATTTGCTGGATTTAGCATAATTGACCACAGTAATTACAGTGAGAGGAATTTATGTCCCATTTAGACAACTCCTGGATAGCTTTTCTGGCAACACAGGTAGTTTAAGCCTTTAATCTCCAACAAGTATGTTTGCAACAGACTAACCTACAAACTGTGGGGTTTAAGAGATCTTGTGTTTGTTTACATGTCCAGAACCACACAGCTCTTGGCATGCATGTCAATATGCCCAGGAGAAATGCCAGCATGGATGCTGGGGAGGAGGAAGGTTGCAGAATTGGTTTCCGGCATAGATAGAGGCAGAAAAAGTTTACCCTCCCCTGGCAAGCCTGCCTGCTCTGTCTTTGGCCCAGAGGGATCAGATCCCTAGCTGCAGGAGCAATTCAGGCTGTCTAGTGAGCCATCACTCAGGCAGGTATTTCCACAGGTGGTAGGTTTTGAACAGTATGTTAGCAATTACCATTTCCATACCAACCTGAGACAGTGTGAAACCAGCAGCCTAGAGGAACTGGTAGCCTCTAGCTGGGAGATCCCCAGCTTTTCACACCCCCAGATTCTCAATTGCATCTTTCAGCTGTGGAGTTTGGATGAGAGCTCAGCAAAGCGAAATTGTCCTGAGCTGTGGTGGATGAGAGGCGGGAATAACCACAAGGAACACGCCATTTGTTTACCTTTTTTGGGTGTGCTATTGCACAGACTTGCTTTAAAATTCAGAGCTTGGACAAGAGCTGATTTCTCCTTCCTTTGGCTTACTGCTTCTGTTGCAACATTTCTGACTGTGTGATAGGAGCTGATTAGAATGTCCTTACTGTGAATTGTTTTTTAATTCACCTCCTGTCTACTGTGTCCTAAGAATCACAGACTTGAAGAATTTTGGCAGTATGCATAAAGCAGGCCAGTGCAAACCAATGCCTGTATGCTTATCTTCAAACAATGCATGTCCATGAAGAACCATACATATCTCCATCAATTTAATATTTTGCTATTCATTAGTCATACAACAGGGTCCTCAACATTAACTTTGCCTCTAGTTAATGACAAAATGGAATACTCTAAATGGGCTCTTAAAACGTGAAAGGCAAAGGAAGGTTGTAGCATTATACAAGCCAAGGTCAGAGTATCACAGCATCACAGTATCACCAAGGTTGGAAGAGACCTCAAAGATCATCGAGTCCAACCTGTCACCCAAGACCTCATGTGTACTAGACCATGGCACCAAGTGCCACATCCAATCCCCTCTGGAAAACCTCCAGGGATGGTGACTCCACCACCTCCTTGGGCAGCACATTCCAATGGCTAACAACTCCCTCTGGGAAGAACTTTCTCCTTACCTCGAGCCTAAACTTCCCCTGGCACAGCTTGAGACTGTGTCCCCTTGTTCTGGTGCTGGTTGCTAGAGAGAAGAGACCAACCCCCACCTGGCTACAACCTCCCTTCAGGTAGTTGTAGAGAGCAATGAGGTCACCCCTGAGCCTCCTCTTCTCCAGGCTAAACAATTCCAGCTCCCTCAGCCTCTGCTCATAGGGCTTGTACTCAAGGCCTCTCATGAGCCTTGTTGCCCTTCTCTGGGCACATTCAAGTGTCTCAGTGTCCTTCCTAAAATAAGGGATCCAGAACTGGACACAGTACTCAAGGTGTGGCCTAATCAGTGCTGAGTACAGGGGCACAATGACTTCCCTGCTGCTGCTGGCCACACTATTCCTGATACAGGCGAAGATGTCATTGGCCTTCTTGGCCACCTGGGCACACTGCTGGCTCATGTTCAGCCTACTATCGACCAGCACCCCCAGGTCCCTCTTTGTTTGGGAGCTCTCCAGGCACTCCAACTCCAGCCTGTAGCTCTGCATGGGGTTGTTGTGGCCAAAGTGTAGCACCCGGCACTTGGACTTGTTGAATGCCATCCTGTTGGCCTCCGCCCATCTGTCCAGCCTGGCAAGGTCCCTCTGCAGAGCCCTTCTGCCCTCTAACTGGTCCACTTGAGTCTCAAAAATGAGAAGTCAGTCAGGAGAGATGATGAAAATATTTCTAGTAAAAGCAGACTTCTTATTTCTGCCCTTAAACTGGAGGAAAAGACTTGATGCTTCTCTGAGTTGAATCATTTAAGGGTTTCTTCTACCCCCAAACCTTCTTCTGGACTTTCAAGAAATTCATGCAGACATCAGCTACATCAAACTTCATTTTTAGAAGTATCTTGGCCCAGCAAAGTAAGCCACTTTCAGAAATCTTCAGATTTAGGGCTCAGAGTGCAATGATAATTTTCAAAGAAAAAAACAAATATAGTTTCCAATTTGCCCTGATTCACACAGTAAAAAATTATAATATAATATTGCTTTTCTTTGTGATTCTGAGTGACAAGAATTTGAAGAACTACTAGCAAAGACAAAAGGTCACTGGATATTATTTTGTTGTTGCCTCTTTACTGAAATCTCAGCCATATAAAACTGAAATGCAGCTTTCAAGGTCTCCAACCATGAGCAAGGAGCCTTCAGGCCCTGCTGCATTTAGTGTAAAATCTCTTCAGAGAGCATAGCCCCAGCAAAGGGGCTCAGGGTCCTCTCTGAATGCAGGTGTGAGAGCTCACTGCAACACCTCATCATTTCAAAGTGAGTTAAGTAAACTGCTGTATGTCAGAAGAGATTTGCTCTAATTCACCCTCACGGATTTGTTTTGGTGCATTTGTCTGTCCCTGCAATTTGCCTTTTTTTTTTTTTTTACTAGGCAAAGGGTATAGGGCCAAGGGAGCATTTCTCAAGAGGGAGTAGTGTTCACAGCTGTTCTACCTGACCACCAGGGCTGGACATTAGAGAAGACTCCACCAGTGTACAGCAGTCTTCACTTGGTGAGTTACACATGAGCATATCTCAGACACCATGACTACCTGCACCCCAGCCCTGTCAAAATCAGCTTCCTCTCAGTGTGGACTAGGGGGTGAAACCTGACAAAAAAGGCAACTGCCTTTTCAGGGCCTTGGGTTAGACCCTGAAATGATGCAAGCAAGGGTAAGATTCACTGATTTAAAATGGATTTTGAGTGTCAGTAGTTAGCCCTGCTCCGAGGGGAAAGAAATCTTATTTCATGTTTAGGGACATGCTGCTTCATTGTGGGAGCATTTAGTTTTACAATAAACCTAACAACACTTATTGAGAAATAAGGTGACAGCACATTTCCTCAATATACAAACTGAGCAGTGGGGATATGATTTGATGTGACTTTTCCTAATGGAACATGATTTTGGCTCCAAATAGCAAATCTGACTTGTGAGATCATAAAGATTAGCTCTGCCATTAAGCACTGTCACTCATTTGGTTATTCTGTGTGGTGCATAAAATAAATGATAGAGTATGGGTAAGGAAACACATTGAGAATACACTCAACCTGTCTTCCCTGTTTTGTATTTTTCTGGTGGGAATCTGAATGCCAAGCACTCCACTGTGACATGGAAGCAAAAAGCAAACAGCCAGTCTTTGTGGCAACAATGAACCCTTGTGAGGGTTTGTGAGCCTTGTGAATCCTAAGTAAGTTGACCACTTGTTTTATTAGGAAAGGGAGTGCACCTTCTCCATGGCAAGGTTTTAAGTAATAGCTCTGAGAGTACTGCCAAACACACCTATCAAAAAAATGAATTACTAAATACACCAGTGGCTGGTTCCTGCAGAACAAAAAGGAAGCTGTGACATTTTAACTAAGCTTTACATCTTCCTTCAGGCTAAACCAACGCCTGATCACAAAACACATTCACATCGAGCATGCAAATTTTCTTTCTCACCATAATTCAAAGCAATATAAATTATAGTTGTTTGCATCAAGCTTCTACACTCTTTTGAACACTGGGTTTCCCTTGATTTGGCTAGCAGAGAGCCCACAATGTAACCAATAAACTTCATTCCCTAAGCCGGACTGACATCATCCTGGCTAAAAAAAACAAGGAAGTAAGCTAATCGGAGATCTCCTGATTTATATTCTGTAATGAATACAAAGGGGCAGAATCCAAGGTCTTTTAAATGGAAGCTGTCAGCAAAAAAAGAAAACAGGAGAGAATTATTTTGGGACCGGGCCAAGAAAGAGCAAAAGGGTCATGGGGGAAGAGGGGACGCTAGAAAATGAAGGAATGGTCTGGGAGATAATAAACAAGGCCGCAATATCGTCCCACCTGGTAGCGTTGTGTGCTCACAATGCCATGGCAGTCAGAATGCTGAAAGGAAAAGTGAAAAAGCAAAAGCAACTGTCTTTTGCTTAGGGGTCTGCATTTTCTCACGTCTGGGTTTGGCCCCAAAGATTATTCACTCCAGGAAAATAGTCACCAAGTTATAAATAACTAAATAAGCTTTAGGATGTAGAAGACTCCTTCACGCTATTAGGTATCTTCTGTTTCAAACTTTGAACATACATATATTCAGCATTTAATTTTCATTTCAAAAGGTCAGAATTTCATCTGGTTTCCACATTTTTCTTCCTTCTTTTTTTTTCTTTTCTGTAACACAGGAAAAAAAAATCAGGAGAATTACCTTGAAATTTCAGATCAACCTCCTGGTGTTGTCAAAACTTTTTTTCTCTATAAAAGCCTCAAAAGCATGCTCATAAATTTGTCTAAAGGCATTAGATTTTATCTAAAGGATAAGAGAAATCCTCAGGGCTCTGGACCAGAGCTTAGTGCAGACATACAGATTAGGAGTGATGTCCACCACTACGATGCAAAAGGGCAGCCACGGATGTGGTATGTGCTTGCTGGGACACTTCTCACACCTCTCTGCTGGAATGCTGCTGAACCATTATCTTTGCCTGTGTATGTGCAAACTCTGAAGACAGGTGATGTTCTGTGGCTGAAGTCTCAGTTGGGAAGGGAGACATTATTCCTTAAGAGAGCTGTATCTGTGTGACCAGCAGTTTATCCTGGGGGGCACATGGCAGGATTTGCTTCTGTGACTCACCATCACAGAAATGTCACCAGAAAGAGAAGAGGACTCTTTTTTCCAAAGAGCTCAGACATGCTGAAGAGGGCATCACTTCAGGAGTCATAGTTTTTAAATGGTCCAGATTATCAGTTTCAGAGTTGTTTAAGCTCAGAACAAATGTGCCAAGGCATCTGTAATCACCTGCCTCCACAGGATGGGGATTTACACAACATAGTTTCACTTAATAGTTTCACTTAACCCAAATACTTTCTGCAAGGTCTGTCTCTTGATGCAAATCCTGATCTGCACTAGTTGGCATGTTGTAAAATACAGTCTCTCCTCCTTTTCCTTTAGACTTTATTCATCCCTGTTGAAAACAGTGATTCAAAGACTATACTTTCCTTTGTAGGCAATTGATACGGGTCACAACTGGCTCCTCTGTGGGACTTTTCTTTGTTATGTTACCTTTGTCATGACACAGGAAGAGCAAAACAAATCTGTGAACCTCAAAACCCCCTTTGGAGAACAGCAGATTTGTCAGGAAGGTAAGCAGGTTTTCTAGCACTGAGCTTAATTCTTCTGAGCCTTCTCATGCCAGTAGGTGGGTTGAGCTGCGGGAGGAGGATTGACATGTACAAGGGTACAGACTGGTAAACACACTCCCGTGGCCATAGCTGCAAGGATTACCTTCTCTGACATAAAGAACGGGACATATAAACCCTTAAACGCATCACATATACTTTTGGCACTGAATCTGAGAATTAGAGTACTGCAGAGAACTGTCAATAGAGTAGAAAAAAAGAATGACTGTTTCAAAAGAAAAGAGAAAAGCAAGGGAAGAAAAACACAAGGTAAACAAGCTGTGGGAAGACACAAACCAGAAATTCCAATGCAACCTAGCTTGGGTTGCAAAAAAGGCCGAAATACATTGAACCAGAAAAGAGTGGCATCAGTAATAAGTGTTCAACTTTAATGGAAATTAAGTGTTAAAGCAAATCAGCTGACTCTACCAAAAAAAAAAAAAAAGCAGTGAACTAGCTATTGTAAGGGGTATAAATATATTCTTCTTTGGCCTGAGATCAATAAGCATTTGGAAGAGAGAATTGTTTCTGACCTGTTTCATTCCAACAATCAGGTTCATAGCACAGCTCCACAAAGAGTTGAAGAAGCTGAAGGGCTAAGAAGGGAGGTGGTGGAGTCACTGTCCCTGGGGGTGTTTAAGAGGGGATTGGACGTGGCGCTTGAAGCCACGGTTTAGTAGTTATGAGATCTTGGGTGACAGGTTGGACTTGATGATCTTTGAGGTCTTTTCCAACCTTATTGATTCTATGATTCTATGATATAAATCTCCCCACAGTCATATACACCCAGCTGATGGAAATATTATTTCTGCCCAAACCAGCAATAATGGTGGGTTGTAACAGAGAAACTGATTGGACCACAAAGCTGGACATGCAGCACTGATGCAAAATGTTAAAGCCCTCCTTTTTGTAGTGGTTCCACCCATGGCAGGTACTTGTTTGAGCCTTTCTCATGACAATCAGGAGGTGGCTTGATGGGGTGCTTGGTGCCATGGTTTAGTTGTTTAGGTGGGTTGGATTGGTTGATGGGTTGGACGCGATGATCTTGAAGGTCTCTTCCAACCTGGTGTATTGTATTGTATTGTATTGTATTGTAATCCTCTTTCATGTTTGTGCTGTGCTGCAGTGAGGGTGGTGGCACACTCCAGGGAATGCAATCACTGCTAAGACACTCACAGACTGTCTGCCAAGGAGATATGCCACCTGACTCCCAAAATTAGAAGCAAATTCAGAGGATTCCTTTACCTTACCTATAGTCTATTCCTTGTAAGCCGTCATGTGTTCATATGCAACACTTGTTTGCAACGTTTCAATTTTCTCTTTTAAACTCTTTCCAGTTTTGCTGGTGGAAATATTTGTTTAGGTTTTGTGGACAGTCAGTCTCTTCTTATTTCCTGGCAGTTGGCAGCCCCGTGCTTGATGTTTATGTGCCTTCAGTGTCATTCTAAAAAGTCTCAGACTCCGCTGCTTCCAGCTAGTAGGAAAAATATGCACCTCACAGCACTGCCTTTCATGAAAACCACAGGCCAGCCAAACAACTATTGATACCAGTTCTTTTGCACTGCTCAAATGCACTATGCAAGAATAAGCTTCCTGGCTTTTTCTCTAGCATAAAGAAGAAAAAATTACTACCAAAACTAACCCCAACAACTACTAGAAAGATGAAATATTAATTTGATGTAACCTTTATACCCTCTGAGGATCTTACCTAACAAAACCTTTCTCATTATTCATATATTTGCCACTAGCAAGACTTGCTCACAGCAATAGGCTTTAATCAGGCAAAGACTTCCTGTCTTCCTATAAGGTTATTTTAATTAATCTGTCAAGGAGAAACAGAAGTCTTACTCAGGAGCCTTTAAATGTCTTTCCATTTGTGTGATCTCTTCATTCTCTCCAAGTTTCTTGAACCCTGTACTCTGCAGGTACTGCAATGTTATGTGACTTATGTGACTCATGTGAGGTACTGCTGACTTATGTGAGCTCCAGATATAGCCAGGGAAAGGGTTTTTCTGTACTGTCACTGAGACACTAGCTGTCTTGCTCTGAAGGGTTCATACTCAGGAGGCTTCTGGCTCAGCTCATACATACAGGCATCCATTCATTCATTGTACAACCCCTTTGCAGCAGGCTGAGTGCAGTCACACCAAATGTCTCTTATTTAAAGGTAAGGGATTATTTTTTTCACCTTTTTACTTACAGGAGAGTCTATAAGGACTGGCAAAGAGGAATGCAAGGCTAATGAAAACAACAGGCTATTCCTAATAGATGACATCTGGACAGAGCTACGTTTGTAGAATTTTAATATTAAAATGAGTTGTGTTTACAGCACGTCTTGAATGACGTCAGCCAAACCCCTCTCATCCATCTCCTGAAAAATCAAACAAAGCTAAAAGCCAGAAAGCAACATCTTGGAATAGTTATGGCATCAGTGATCTGCAGCTGATGGAAGTTTTGTGCATTTTATCAAATCAGACAACAAACTCAGGCGGCCAGCTTGCATCCTTCCTATATTGTGCATGGCAGTCCTTCGTTCTGAACAGTCAGACCTGGTCAAAGGAAATGCCTTATGAATAGACTGACTGTGATGGGAAGTACTGTGATGGGAAGCCCCTGTACTCAGCACTGGTTACGCCACACCTTGAGGACTGTGTCCAGTTCTGGGCCCCTCTGTTTAGGAAAGATGTTGAGTTGCTGAAACGTGTCCAGAGAAGGGCAACAAAGCACAAGCCCCATGAGGAGAGGCTGAGGGAGCTGGGGTTGCTTAGCCTGGAGAAGAAGAGGCTCAGGAGAGGAGAAGGCTTAGGGAGACCTTATTGCTCTCTACAGCAACCTAAAGGGAGATTGTAGACAAGTGGGTGCTGGTCTCTTCTCCCAAGCAACCAGCACCAGAACAAGAGGACACAGTCTCAAGCTGCACCAGGGGAGGTTTAGGCTGCATGTTAGGAAGAAGTTCATCATAGAAAGAGAGATTGGCCATTGGAATGGGCTGCCCAGGGAGGTGGTGGAGTCACCATCACTGGAGGTGTTTAGGAAGAGACTGGATGGGGTGCTTGGTGCCATGGTTTAGTTGATTAGATAGTGTTGGATGATAGGTTGGAGTCAATGATCTCAAAGGTCTCTTCCTACCTGGTCTATTCTATTCTATTCTATTCTATTCTATTCTATTCTATTCTATTCTATTCTATTCTAAGGCTGAGAAGATAATTTGTATTTTTCTGATCCCATGAGTCAGCCTTTCTCATTCCTACTGAATTTGTATTCTCTGTGCCTCACCCTGTTCCATCTAGTACGACATTTTGCTCCGTTCAGTTGAAGATTTCGTGCTGCATTGAATGTTAATATGGGTCTCATATATTGCTGACCAAATTCATTCCATACCAAGAAATCATAAACATGAGGATCCATCCAGCTCAGGTCTTCAAGACCTGAAGTGTTGGGTGCTTGGGTACTTAGAACTTACAAACATTCAGGATTTTCATTTTATTTGTCAAGCTGGACTTGCACCTGCTCTTGCTTTGCATACAAAACTAAAACTGCTCTTGAATGAGTCTTTTTTCCCATACTATTTCTTGGGGGAATGTTTGAACTTATAGCTTCTAAGAGTAATTAATTTCTTCTTTGGTGCAAGTAAGAAAACTCTTCCTAACTCATTTCACTGGTATCTCAGTTTTACCAGCAATCATAGAATCACAGAATCAGCAAGATTGGAGAAGATCTCAGAGATCATCAAGTCCAACCTGTCACCCAACACCTCATGATTACTAAACCATGGCTTCAAGTGCCAGATCGAATCCCTTTTTGGACACCTCCAGGGATGGTGACTCCGCTACTTCCCTGGGCAGCACATTCCAATGGCCAAGAACTCTCTCTGTGAAGAACTTTCTCCTCACCTCCAGCCTAAACCTCCCCTGGTGCAGCTTGAGACTCTGTCCTCTTGTTCTGGTGCTGGTTGTCTCACTTGTGCCATTCCGAAAACATCAGGCTTTTATTTCTCAGGGGCTGAGGTTTGGGGGAGGGAGGCACCTGGGTATACTGCCCACTTCCAGCAGAAATCCGTAAAGGTCTATCCAAGATTTAATGTTACCACACAACGATGGTGCCAGTGCAGGAAATATGATTTTATCTGATTCTGCCTCATTTATATGAGAATGGAGCTCAGCAATTTGTTTTTCTTTTAAGCCTCACACTATCCCTGTATTTCCATCATGGCACTCTGCTGTGCAGCACAGCTTGGTGACTTCTTCGGACAAGGACCTTGAAACTTCAGCTCCGCTTTTCAATTGGACCTGGAATAAATATCACATAGGATAAAACAATTAACTTTCTCTGACTTCAGGATGAAGTCAGATGCTTGTAGAATGCCTTTGCACTTTCTCCTTTTTTTCTTTAGCTCTCATTTTTCTGGTTTTCTTCTTGTTCACATAAACCTAATAAAAGATGATTATTTTTAAGAGAATCTGAGACACTCCAATAACAGTTTCTCAGCAGGGATCAGAGGCATCTGCATAACTTCTTGCAGCTTTGGCCAACAGGATAGAGATATGACTGGCAGAGAATTCATTCTGCTGTTAGATAAGTAAATTTCTAGACAATTAAAAGGAGTTGGATTCTTTTGGGACTGTTAATTGAGATGTCTGCTGTCTCATCACACAAAGACCCTCTCATAAGTGGCATTCTGCAAGCAAGGATGTGTGCTTATCCTATGCTGAACAGTGAAGATGATCATAGAATCATAGAATCAATAAGGTTGGAAAAGACCTCAAAGATCATCAAGTCCAACCTGTCACCCAAGACCTCGATCGATTCTTTCGCTAGTGCTTGTCACTCTTACATCACTGCATTGCAACTCAGTTAAATGTTCCTTCATCTGTGTCTCACATCTCACCATTTACACCAGTCTTGAGGTGCAGGAGGTTCTTGCTAAGTGCCTTCTCAATATGCAGGTTCCCAGCCCCCATTACTAATCATTTATTTGTGACCTGTTTTATTTTGGGGGATTTTGGGTTTGGTTTAGTTTGGGTTTCTTTTCTTTCCTTTTACATTTAACTCTCATTAATTTTAATTAGATTCAGACTAAACCCAAGCCCTTTAGCCCAATTTATAAGAAAAAGGAAAAGAAACATAGACTGCCTGCCAGATGAATTTTCCCAGAGCTCTCACAGCTCTAATTTACACTACAGACACACCAGGATGTGGTTGGAAGAAGCCCTGTGTTTCCTGCTTGTGCATGCTTTGGATGCATGACCTCAAGATGTCAAGATGTCAGTGGGTCATGGGGACAAGTCCAGCTTTGTGAGTTGTGTTTCTGGCTTGTAGATATGAAGCATGTAAACAGCTTTTGAAGACATTGAGATTTAGTTTGAAGAGCTCAAAAAGAAGTCACTGGGTTAGCCTCTCTGCTCTGAAAGGAAATGAGACATTTCAGCCTAAAACTTGTCTGTTGCTTCAGTTTTTCATTGTGCAAATCTGCAAACAGGGAAAGTGTATCATGAAGTGACATACTAAAATCCAGAAAAAAGAATTTGCCAACACTTAATTTTTCTTAACACATGCCTGGCTGGTGATCAGCCCTCATACCTGGCTGTTTAGCTTTGCTCTTCCTCTTCATTTTCTGTCGTGCAAAACTCCATTCTGTTCAACTCCTAAAATATATTGAGCTCTCTAGTGGTAAAGACCCCTGAATCATATTTAACCTTGCTGGCCTGGCATCTGGAATTCAAAGAGCAGCTTTAATGGGATGCAGGTGCAGCTGAACTGCACCATTGATATTGGTGGATGAGACCCTCAGGGGCCCCTAAAGGTCTCCTATGAAAATCCACCATCAAGACAGAGATGATTTCCTTGCTTTGTGGAATTCCTTCATTAATGTTCAGGGATGTCTTACCACAATACTTCTGGAGAGCAGGGTCCTGTGTGCTTACCAACGACTTGACAAAATACCTCGCCTACAGTTTCTCTGCAACCATTGGAAAGGTTCCTTTGAACCAGGACATTTCTGTCCTTCTCTAGCTTGCTTTAAAAGCTATATCATAGTGAAATATAACTCAGAAAAATAACCCACCCAGCAGGCTACATACATTACAGGAGCACAGCCTCTGAAGATGTTTGATGGCCAAAATGTATGACCTCTTTGACTCCAAGTACAATTCCAAACGGCTTTTTTTAAACTGATGTAGAATCCAAATTAAATCTCTTTCCTATACTTTCACTATAACACACTTGTAGTTTGGAGACATGAAAGTGTCTGAGAGAAAGAGGTTTTAAAATGGTTATAGCATGTATTGTTTAATTCCCCTGCCTCAACTAGCAGTGACCTGGCAATTTTGCCTTAGTAAATGGGAAATTACCGAATGGGATTTCAAAGAGGTTGAGGTCTCTCACTAGTATGATGTTCTTCTAACTGATAGAATGGAATGGAATGGAATGGAATGGAATGGAATGGAATGGAATGGAATAGAATAGAATAGAATAGAATAGAATAGAATAGAATAGAATAGAATAGAATAGAATAGAATAGAATAGAATAGACCAGCTTGGAAAAGACCTTTGAGCTCATCGACTCTAACCTATCATCCAACACTATCTAATCAACTAAATGATGGCACCAAACACCCCATTCAGTCTCTTCCTAAACACCTCCAGTCATGGTGACTGCACCACCTCCCCAGGCAGCCCATTCCAATGGCCAATTACTCTTTCTATGAAGAACTTCTTCCTAACATGCAGCCTAAACCTCCCCTGGTGCAGCTTCAGACTGTGTCCTCCTGTTCTGGTGCTGGTTGCCTGGAAGAAGAGACCAACCCCCACCTGGCTACAATCTCCCTTCAGGGAGTTGTAGAGAGCAATAAGGTCTGCCCTGAGCCTCCTCTTCTCCAGGCTAAGCAACCCCAGCTCCCTCAGCTTCTCCTCACAGGGCTGTGCTCCAGAGCCCTTCCCAGCTTTGTTACCCTTCTCTGGACACCTTTGAGCAATTCAACATCTTTCCTAAACTGAGGGGTCCAGAACTGGACACAGTATCAGTTGCTGAAATCAGGGAGCCCTGAAAAATGTCCTGAATACTTGCTTATGTTACTTGTCATCTTTCATACACAGATCCATTTTAGTCTGGCATGTTTTAGGGTAGGCAAATATTAACCCTTTTGCACCAGGAAGTGAAGGCTGTTGACTACATCCACACTCCGGCATCTGGCCCTGGGTCTCTCCTGAGTCCTGCATGGTATCCTCAGGCTTTAAGGCAGTTACTATTTTCTGTGTATTCCACTCAAAGCATCCAAAACAGTGTGAGGACTGTGCTGGAACACATCAGCACCATGGGTTTGTATAATTAAGCACAGAGGAAGTTCTGCATGTCCCAGTGATGACCGAGAGTGCAAAGTCTCTTGCAAGACACTGGAAGTGAGAACTGTGCTGTCTCAAACACAGTGCTTATTTGTGAGGTCTGTGCAGTGAGCTTTCCCCAGAACTGTATCTGATTCTTGGTTTGGAAGAGGCGCAGCTAATCCACTCTAAAAGAGAGCTCAAAAGTGAGTAAGATTTCTGCCATGTATACAGGCAGTGATCAGGGCCAGAGAACAAACCACAGATCCAAGCACTACCTGACAGTGACACAGAGACACATACACTCGTTGCTGTCCTGATACTAACTGGGCATTTTAACACTTATCAAAGCTATGTACCATGTCTGCTTTTGAATGCTAACCAAAAAGTGACAAAAGAAAGCCTCAGGGACAAAAATCTGTTCTCCTCCCAGATCTCAGAGATAACTGGATAGCTGCATTGGGCTTGCTTTTCTGTGCTCAGCACTGTCATTGACTTGAATGGAAAAGATAAGCTTGAGCCAACTTTTTCCAGTGAAACGACTTCCCTCATAGTCTAGTCAATAATTAATTGCCAATAAAGGACTAAAAGGACTAAAATGCTTCTCATACCCCTTTTAGATAATGCTACAGTCAGTACTTGCATACACTGCAGGGGAAAAAAACCCCTGGAATCAGTGGTTGACACCACCTGATCCAGCCTCATCCTTTATCTTGTCTTATATTATTAGTGTTGTTTAAAATAATAAAACTGCAGGTGCTTAAATACCTTATTGATGTTTTTTTTGGTCTTTTTTTTTTTTTCCCTTCCAAAATAATCAGCTTCACTTGATTTAAAAAGAGCAGCCAGAGCAAGTTAACCATTTATTTGTTTTTCTTTGTAAGTGGCTCCTGGCAGGGAAAACTTTTATTCGTTGCTGGTATTTTCATACATAGAATTCACCTCCAGCTGTGCTCCAGGCTTTAGGTTCCCTGGGCAGACAGTACTTTTTATTACTGCATACTGATGTCAACCATCAGGAACACAAGGGTGGATGATGTCACTTGACATCAGGTCAGGGAATTGCTCAGAATTAGCTCTGATCCCTTCAAAGTAGATGAATTCCCCTCATCAACCCTGCCTAAGTCCTCTCGCTGTTGAAGTCTCCAGGAGTTTTGCCACTGACATCAGCAATAGAGTAAGGTCCAATATAAACTGCCTGGTTTATCATACCAGTGGCCATATTATCTTGCAGCACAGCTGGCAGGGCATTAATAACTGTCACCATGCTTTAGTGCCTCTCAAATCAATGCTACACCAAAGTCTTTAAGGCATTTTGGGGCTGGTAGTACATTGTCAGTGGTACATATGGTTTCACAATGAGCCACAAATTAGTTGTTAAAGAGCCTGGCAAGATCCTCACAGATCTGATGCCCTTTTTATTTTTAACCTACTTTTTGTCCAGTTTAGGTCTTGCCTGTTTCAAACTAAAGTGAAATGTGTGATGTGGTAGCCAGCCTTACTGCCAATATCAGAGATGGGATCCCATTCAAAACTCTCTGTGGTCAAGGAGAAATTTGCCACTAATTCAGTGGGATTAGGGCCAGGGACTCTTGAATCTCCTTTCTCATTCTTGAGTTTTACATCCTTGTAATGCCTTTTGCTTCTTTGGAAGATATCCTAAATCTGCAGGAGGGAGAAGAGAAAAATGTTTCCTTTTGTATTTATTTGCTTTAAACATTTTCTTTCACATTGTTTCAAATGCTTTTGATTTATAGATCAGCACACACCCAAAAACAGTCCCTGAAAGCAACAAGGATTCAGAGGCTTGTTTGAACAGCTTTAGACCAAAGTCTGCTTAGCTGTGAAAAACAACATTTTTGTAGGCTGTTACTTCTTAAAGAGCTGCTGGTGCCTTCTGGAAACCTTTGAGGAATAGTTTGTTTAGAAGTGAATCTGCTTAGGACAATATACAATTTCGTTTTTTCCCTGATCTTTATCTGCTAAAAGTCTCAAACAAAGCAACCAGAGGAGAGGCTCGAAACCACAATGGGAAAAGCACAAATAACAAACATTATATTTAAGAATTAGAATCCATTCATGGACCAGAGCCAAATGCTCTTACAGATAATGTGGCCTTAATGATCTGTAGAATTTTTCAGCTGGAGTGCAAAACTTTTCAGAATACTTTTTTGTGTTTTTTTTTTTTTTTTATCAAAGAAAGACATTTCTGCCGGTGTGAATACTGTATGAGACTTGATGGGGTGCTTGGTGCCATGGTTTAGTTGATTAGATAGTGTTGGATGATAGGTTGGACTTGATGATCTCAAAAGTCTCTTCCAACCTGGTTAATTCTATTCTATTCTATTCTATTCTATTCTATTCTATTCTATTCTATTCTATTCTATTCCATTCCATTCCATTCCATTCCATTCCATTCCATTCCATTCCATTCCATTCTATTCTATTCTATTCTATTCTATTCTATTCTATTCTATTCTATTCTATTCTATTCCATTCCATTCCATTCCATTCCCATTCCATTCCATTCCATTCCATTCCATTCCATTCCATTCCATTCCATTCCATTCCATCCCATTCCATTCCATTCCATCCACAGGCAACAAACAAAGGGCATAGACCCACAAAAAATCTGACAAAGAGGCCCTACATCATCTAACAGTTCTCTCCTCAGGAAACTAGAACTTCATGTTAGCCTTAATCAGGATTAAGATATAACCCAGACATAATGTAGGGAACTAATTCTGCAAGCCAGTGAAGCATTCCAAAGTGTGAGGAGCCATTTCTTGATGTAAAATGATGCTGTCAATGCTTTCATTGCTGCCCCTACATTCCTATGAATGGCTTGGTAGTGACAGACTTCATAGCTGTCAGCTGCCGTCTGATCAGTCGGGACAATGTGCGTGTGGACTAGAGGAGGATACTCTTGAAACTGCCTCACTTTAAGCTTCAGTCTGACATTCAGACTCTGCCTCTTGGGTCTTTTACCAGAGTTATCCTTATGCTAAGCCCATCTCAGTACAGAACTGTGTCAGTGTTCTTAGCAGTGGGGTCTCTTTTCCCTTCCACTCACTCCTTATTGCATGTAAAACACAGCCCTGTCTAACTTTCTGATTTCCTCCCTCATAGTTAATATTTTAGTGACAAATTGTGTCAACACAATAAGCACAGCTCTGAGGAGCATGTCAATTAACCAGTTTCATGTTCCTTCACCACCTATCCAGCTTGACAGTGTCAGAACCCTGGGAGTTTTACACATTCCCTGCCAACAGTTTATATTGTCCCAGTTTTGCAATCCTGAGTGGATGTCCAAAAGTTGTGCAGAGAAACAAATGCTCACTGTGCATTGTAGTAAAGGAAAGCAAGTAAGCCAATGCATCTCTGTAACTTTCCATTTACCATCACTTAATAATGCATCAACTTTTAGCATTGCATTTTCTCAGAGTTAATGAACTCCAGTGTGCTGAGCTCTGAGGACGTGGGAGAAGTCAGTATCTTAGCTGGGCCCTGATGTTTCTGCTTAGTTTCACTCAGCTCTAACCAGACAAAACTCTTGTTGAAGCGAATGAAGATTTAACTAAAAAAAAACAATTGAATAAAGACAGAGAAACAAATTCAGCATTCATTTGATTCAATGTCTTCTGGCACAAGAACAGCAGGGTTTAGCCTTAAGCAACATTTGCAGGATTGGACCAATGTTCATATAATCTGGGGGGTTGGGGGAGGAAGCTACAAACAAAACCCCAAAAAGACTAAAAGGCAGAATTCACTGATTTCCTATATTAAGGGGAAAAAAATGTATTTTCATTGACATTAGTTTCCTATGGGAAAGTTTTCAGTCAGTCCTCTGCATGGGAGGAGACACTGCACAAAGTCACATCCATTCAATTCAATCTCCGTGAATGTTCTCTTCCCCCCCCTTAACCACTGGAATACTAAACTGCAAGAGAGAGCAATTCTATGAAAACTTCCTACCATTTTTATCAGTTTCCAGAGTCCCTTCTCAGTGCACAGCCTTTTCTGACCCCGTGTCAATCAAGCACATCTGTCCCATTTCAACATTCACATCAATATGCCACTATAGAACAAATCTTTAAGTTGATCACTGCCTTCAGGCTCAGCTTAGCCTTTGAAATATGTAAATACTTCCTATTCAAAGCCTGCCTTTATTGCCCTGAGAAAAGCTGAAGCTAGCAGCTGTGACACCTAATCTGCCCTTTTTATCCAGATGTGAATAACAACAACAAAAAAAACCACCCCAGACCCTGAGGAAACAGAATTTCAGCCATAGGCTTGTTTACCTTAAAACAACTTTGCCATCTTTGTTTCCTCCAGATGAACAGATTTGGCCTGCTCGACGGGAAACAGTTAACTGAAGCAGGGAGCCCTCTCCCAGCGTTCTTCAGATGAGCAAAGCTCAGAGCAAAGTCCATATGGTGCTCACCCATAAACACAGACACACGACAGGAAAAATGCATTTTAAGTCTGTGCACTGTGTGTCTTGGAAGAAGTTTGTCAAACAATTATGAAAAGAATTCAGCTTCCTCATCGCACCCTGGGAATGTGCTCAGACACTGGATCAGTTCTCAACTGGCATCAAAGAAAACACTTGAATAGGTCCCATTTTATTTTTTTATATAGAATAGTGTTTGCAATGTAATTTTACTTCTCATTAGGGATGTCCTTTATTAGTCAGTGTTACTTTTAAATAGGATGATTAATATTTAAAGTTACTCAATTATCACATGTTAACCCACTTCCAGGACGGGTTACAGCTATGCTTTGATGCATCAAGGAATCAAACTCACCGCTGCAGACTTCTCATGAAATGAAGATGCTGGGAACATGAAAAGGAAACTTCTCTTCTTTCTTATTCTCCTCCTTTTTGTATGAACAACTTAAATTTATGTGGCCAAGAAGGCCAATGGCAACCTGGCCTGGGTCAGGAATGGTGTGGCCAGCAGGAGCAGGGAAGTCATTCTACCCTGTACTCAGCACTGTACTTACACCACATCTTGAGGACTGTGTCCAGAACAAGAGGACACAGTCTCAAGCTGTACCAGAGGAGGTTTAGGCTTGATGTTAGGAAGAAGTTTTTCATGGAAAGAGTGATTGGCCATTGGAATGTGCTGCCCAGGGAGGTGTTGGAGTCACCGTCACTGGAGATGTTTAAGAAAAGACTGGATGGGGTGCTTGGTTGATTAGATAGTGTTGGATGATAGGTTGGACTTCATGATCTCAGAGGTCTTTTCCTACCTGGTTAATTCTATTCTATTCTATTCTATTCTATTCTATTCTATTCTATTCTATTCTATTCTATTCTATTCTATTCTATTCTATTCCACTCCACTCCACTCCACTCCTTCTATTCTATTCTATTCTATTCTATTCTATTCTATTCTATTCTATTCTATTCTATTCTATTCTATTCTATTCTATTCTATTCCACTCTATTATAAATTCCTCATCATTGTTAGAATCATGTCCAAGCACCTCTTCTTGGAGAAACTTTTTGATTTGTCTGAGGTGTTTTGTTTTTTTTTCCCAGCAAGGTCTTGGTTATGTTACACTTCTGAATCTGTCATGTTGGGATTTTCCACATGCAGGGAAAAATATTGTGCAGAGGCCACTTGCCATTTGCCAAGCTAAACTTCCAGCTGTTTTTTCAAGTCATGTTACATAATACTTCCCACTATTGATGTTAAAAAGTCACTCTGCCAACAGGTGTATTTCTCCTCTTGGTTTCACATCTACCTCCCAAAACCACTGGCCACAACAACCCCATGCAGTGCTACCGGGTGGGGATAGAGTGGCTGGAGAACAGCCTAGCAGAGAGGGACCTAGGGGTACTGGTTGATAGTAGGCTGAACATGAGCCAACAGTGTGCCCAGGTGGCCAAGAAGGCCAATGACATCTTCGCCTGTATCAGGAACAGTGTGGCCAGCAGGAGCAGGGAAGTCATTCTACCCCTGTACACTGCACTGGTTAGGCCACACCTTGAGTACTGTGTTCAGGTCTGGGCCCCTCGGTTTAGGAAAGATGTTGACTTGCTGGAAGGTGTCCAGAGAAGGGTAACAAAGCTGGGGAGGGGTTTGGAGTACAGCCCTCTGAGGAGAGGCTGAGGGAGCTGGGGTTGCTTAGCCTGGAGAGGAGGAGGCTCAGGGGAGACCTTATGGCTCTCTACAGCTACCTGAAAAGAGGTTGTAGCCAGGTGGGAGTTGGTCTCTTCTCCCAGGCAACCAGCACCAGAACAAGAGGACACAGTCTCAGGCTGCGCCAGGGGAGGTTCAGACTGCATGTTAGGAAGAAGTTCTTCATAGAAAGAGAGATTGGCCATTGGAATGTGCTGCCCAGGGAGGTGGTGGAGTCACTGTCACTGGAGGTGTTTAGGAGGAGACTTGATGGGGTGCTTGGTGCCATGGTTTAGTTGTTTAGGTGGTGCTGGATGATAGGTTGGACTCGATGATCTCAAAGGTCTTTTCCAACCTGGTTAATTCAATTCTATTGTATTCTATTCAAGTGCAGCTGAAAAGGTGTCAAATGGGAAGGGTTGCTAGGGGAAAGAAGGCTCTAAAAAGCCCCTGCAGATAATCAACAGAATCACGCCAGCTGTCCATCTCTCTGGGCATGATGGATTGAGTGGCTATGAACTGCCAGTGCCCCTGCTGCCCTCTTTGATGTAGGATTGAGAAGAAAAATAATTGTGAAGTGGGCCCCCAATAGCATCAAATAGTAAAACCTGTATGCAAGGGGTGGGAAACATTAAGAGCCAAAGACTATTGCGAAAAAGCTTTACCCACTAAATGTATCTTTCTGTTGCCATATGCTCCTGATGAATTATTTTAAACTAAATGGTCTCTCACACAACTCATTAGGCAGTCATCATCCTGAGTTACTGCATGCTTTCCTCCTTTCATGTACAAGCAGTGCAGAAAAAGAGTGAAAAGTAATGATACTCATACATCTCAATTATAGCTTGACTGGCATCTGTCACAAATGGAGGGGTTGGGGGAAAACAGGATTGTGTCAAATAAAATGTTCCCCAAAATAGAAGTAGAGCCTGATTACAGTCTCCTGTTGCACTTTCTGTCATCCATTCTGTACATCATTCATGAGATTTGAAAAAAAAACTTGCTCTACTTTGTCTTACTACTGCTAGAAGAAAACATCCAGAGAGTGCCTGAAAGTTTATGAACACAGCTGTAAAGGGATAGTTTATTTCATGATTCTTCAGTATTGGCTGAGCCTAAATTCCATCTGCCTGAAAAGAAAAAAAAATAGGTATCTAGACACTTATAAGAGGCAAAATCAGCTATGCTGACTGCAAAGCAGAAATTGTTTCTCATCTTGCTTTAGTGCAAGGAAGATTGTGTTAGGAAATACCTGCTTTCTGTGCCTTTGAATGCTGTGGCACCATGAGATGGCAAATCAAGTGTGAAAGCACAATGCAGTTTTTTAAGGCAGCTGCAAAACTAACATCAAGTGCAAAGCTGTATGGCTACATAGCACAGAGCACTGGACTAACAGAAACTCATTCTGCCACTTCAAATTGGTTCAGACAACCCTAAATAGGTAATTTTGCCCTGGCAGACCTAATGTTGCCTCGGGTATTGTCTGTCTGTGCTGCTCTAGCTTTATGCTGGGTCAGAAATGTTCTGCTCTCCTGTAGCCAGCATAAGACAGCCTAAAAGAATAAAGCCAGCACTCAATGTCACTTTCTTCAGTCAAGTTTGCAGAGCTGGGACTACATGTCCATGACTGATTTGGATTAAATGTGCACAGTCTGGTGAACTATATTAAGGAACATGGGTCCTTCAGCAAGTTAATTTGACTGAAAGACATTATAGCCTGCTCACAGAGGCAGCTCAGACAGCAGATCTAACAGGGCCAAAGGGTTCTGAGGAGCAGAGAGAAAAAGCTGATGGGTAAAAGCTGATTTCATATTTCTCTGTACCTGAAGTGATCTGAAATCCATCCTTGTGTTTTGTGAAATTTGATGTGCTCACTCAAGGCAAGGCTCTGACTTAGAGGTACTGCCATGATCTGGGACAGTTATGAAGCCTTTCCTGCCTACTTGTCAGCCTCTCTCTTTACCCTGTGCTTTCCCCTCTTCAGAGGCCCTTGTGAGCAACAGTAGCACACAGAAGTACATTTATCCCTCTTTAATAAGGTGATACTGGAAGATCAGCTAAGCTAGGTGTGCAGTCAGAGGGAGACCAATGGAAGTCATAAGTGATGAACAGGTATGCAATGTTTCACAATTTCATAGTTGTCTCATTTTAACCTGCTCAAGTTTGTGGATCAGGTCTCTTAGAGACTGAGATCCATGGTTATTTCAGGTAGGGGTTTCCAGCACATCCTCCTGAGCATACCAATTTGAAGCTGAAAAGATAAGTGTTTTACACACTTTGATGCTCCTCTTCTTCAGTGAGATTCACAATGTTTCATGTTATACTCATTCATTCCAGCTGGCTCCTAACATTCACTAAACCTTAAGAGAAATAGCATGGAATAAGGTTCACAACAAGGAGTGAAGGACTGCAGATAGCTGATCAGCATGGCCAGTTCCTCAAGGTATACCTTAAGGTCAATAACTAGTAGGTCTGTGTGACTTATGAATCTCTGATATGCTGTCTTTGCTGTTGACATCAGATGGAGTAGGAATGGGAAGAGAAGCTACATCTATGTAGCAGTGTAGCTGATGGCCCTTCCTGTACCTCCTTTTTTTTTCTCTTCTAACCCTTAACCCTTCTCTTAAATTTGAGCCTCCAGGGATAGCCTTATAGTTCTTTCTCTATTCCTTCCATAAGCCACAATCTGTACTTTTTTTAATCAAAGAAAGAAGTTCAGACCTTTGGAAATTGTATAGAATAATAAGGTTAAGGTGAAGGTCATCACACTGTGTAAGGGAGGAGATGGATGCTGAAATGTGGAAGGCAAGAGAGCTGACTGGGTCATCCAGGAGCACATCAAGGCAGATAAGTTTTATGTAATAGAAATAGTCCTCATCCTGCAGGAGTGAGATGAGTGTAGGGCTTAGTGCGAAACACACAAAAGCATGCAGGGCTCTTGCAGTTGCTTGTGGCTTAATATTCATAGCAGATGGGACAGCAAAGAGCAAGTTTTTATATACAATGACTTAATGGCATGAAAATGGAGCTGAAGAGGGAGGAGTGTCAGTGTAAAATATATCCTGAGGACATGGAAAATCTAAAGGTCTGTACAGAGAGTGAAATGCTCCCTTTCTCAAAAATGTTAAGCTGCTGCAGCCACCAGAGTATAGCAGTAGTTTGGGGACAGAAAAGATCTCCATTTCTTACCAACCCTGCAAGCCACAACACAGTTCTAATATTCTGAAGAGCAACCAGAAACTGCCCTCCATTAAATCACCACATATAAGACAGGATATAATGATTTCATCTTTCAAGCAACAACAAAATGAACAACCAAACCAAAACTAACAAGATGTTAAATTATATTCTCTGCCTTCTCTTACAGTGAGTTTTGTATGCTCACAGCACACATATCTCCACTCTGCTTGCAGACTACACTGAACAGATGGTCCTTATGCCAGCCCAGAAGTTAAACCTGCAGCTTAATCCCTAGAAAGAATCTGAGATGTCCCTGCTCAGTGCTGACTGATGTTGTTCTTCGAAAGGAAAGACCACAGAGGCAGAAACACAAAAATATCCACAACCAAAATAAATATGAAGCATCCAGTGGACTGCAAAGACCTTCTGCTGTTTGTTTTTTCCTCATCCTCCCTTATTCCTGTTGCCCTTAGTATAGGATGTCATCTCCTGTTGTCTTTCCATTTACTTGGCATTAAACTAGCGGTTCACTCTCATTTTCACCTTGATGCTGACAGTCTGGACGGCAAAAATCCACATCACAGTTTTAAAATGAGGCTTGCTGGATAGCCATGCACTTCATTGCTTCAAAATACACACATATATTCAGGAAAGCATCAGGCAGGTGGACATGTCTTACCTAGATGACCTCATTACAACCAGAGACCTAGTAGTTTGCTACAGCTAAAATGTCCTCCAAAGCATCAGGGAAGACAGATGATGCAGCCTGAGTACTTGCAGATGCTTTACTGGTGTTGCTAGGAGCAGGTGAGCAAGTTACAAGTTACTTAGATGGGTCTGTAAATGATAAGGTTCTCTGGATTGAACCCACAGGTATTTTGACATTTTAAAACAAAGTCTTTTTACCTTTTTGGAGATGGTTTTTACAGAGGAGAATCAAGCTGATGTGCTCTGATTGGCAGTTTGCAATCCTGTACTAAGATGAGGCAAAGCAAGAAGGAAATCTTGAGAATGTTAAAGGCTGGGAAAAGCTGAAGCATTAGCTGAGGTATTTTTAGCCTTTAAAGCTCTTCAGGGCAGTGTTTGTCTGCTGTTGAGAATTACAGAAAGCTGAGCACATCACTAGCTCTAAAGAAACACAACATCTCTACTACTGAATCTCTTCACATGAGCTAAAAGGGAAAAATACTGATACAAATAAATAGGAAGGCAGAAATGCTTTAGTCAGAGAGAACATCTGTAAATCAAATTATGCAAAAAAAGGATTCCCTTTCCAAAATCTGGAATAAACAAGCAGCTTGATCATGTATTTCCACAACAATCAGTTTGTCAAATGCACTGTCTACTTACTGCAGACCACAGCAAGCTTCCAGGAAATGACTGCCAAAGTGTACAAGTTGACAATTATAATTCCACAGACAAAGATTTCCTAATGTTTCTGACTCACATTTAATCACATCAACCAGAGAATACTGTAATTGAAACAAAACAAAACAAAGAAAATCACTTGAATTTTCATTTGAAAAGGCAAAGAATTCCTAATCAAGAGGGTGATTTTTCATTCCTCTGCACCCCAGGACATCACAACTGTGAAAACTGGGCAGCATGGAAGATGCTACAATGATGCACCATCATTCACTAGTCCTTTGCTTTAAAATTCCACTTTTCATTTGCCATACACAAATATAAATGACATAACAAGTTGTACTCATGCCTTAGGTGTTTTCTAAGGTTATAACAGCCTATTTGACAGTAGTTTAAAACTCCAGGCATTGCAAAACCCACATGGGATAGCGGAATGCATTGTTCAAACTAAGAAAACAAAGGAAGTTAATCAAGGTCCTTGCTTGACTGCAGCTCTCTTCAGACATAAGCCTTGAGAGGTATTTCTTAACCAATGATTAATGAGTGGACACCTGAAAACACCCAACCTGCCTAATTGTAACTTGTTTGCTTAAACAGTGCAACAGAGACTGTATAAAAAGAAGCTGTTACCAAAAGGTTTCTGTACTGTAACATCCACAGGTGATTCTTTTGGCATTCACCACCACTTGTGTGTAAGCAACAGTACCTAATAATAAGGGTCTAGCAAGGCCTTGTGTGAAAGAGGACAAGTGTTGCTGCTGACCATGCAATAAAAACTCCCTTTCCCTGAGGTAGTTCCTTTAGGTCACATTTTGCCAGCTAAGTTTTTGAAAGTTGCAATTTAACCAGCTTTTTCTCCATCATCTGTGAGTGCCTATCCTTCAAAGAAGTTGCAGAGAAAGGTTGGTAAAAGAAAGACTCAGAATCTGTAGCTTAGCGTTGCCAGAGGACTCCTCTTCCCTTCTGTGTGTCTGAACCAGTCTCAGGCTGCACCAGGGCAGGTTTAGACTGGATGTTAGGAGGAAGTTCTATACAGAGAGAGTGATTGCCCATTGGAATGGTCTGCCCAGGGAGGTGGTGGAGTCACCATCATTGGAGGTGTTCAGGAGGAGACTTGATGGGGTGCTTGGTGCCATGATCTAGTTGTTTGGGTGGGTTGGATTGGTTGATAGGTTGGACACGATGATCTTGAAGGTCTCTTCCAACCTGGTGTATTGTATTGTATTGTATTGTACGAAAAGACTGAAAAGCAGCTGTTGGAGTTTGGCCAGTAGAACAAACCTGAGCCTTGTGGAGGGAAATCAAAAACTTAGGTGATGAAGAATGCTGCAGAAGTTATGTATAAAAATAATAAACAGCTAGAAGAATGACCTAAAGGAATCTGAAGAGGTAACATTAATGTAATGGAATAGAAATGAATACTGAGACGTCGTGGTTGAAACAGATGTCTGCAAAAGTTTCTGCATCTCTGTACCTCTGTGTCTCTGACTTCTCTGCTACTATATAAATCTTTATTTTAAGATACTAGAAATGTGTAGGTGAGTGGGAGGCTAAACTCAGGAGATGAAAAAAAAAATGTCAGCCATGCTCTTTCTTCCCTACTACTTAGATTTAGATGTGACTGAACAGTTAATTGCTTGCATTGCTGCCTTGGCAAGCAAACCAAGGTGAACAATAAACTTGAAGCGTCTCCAAATACTTCTGTTTGGCATGTGGTTATTTGCTAGAATAAACAACCCTTGCCATGAGGTCCAGGTATGGTTTTGCTAAGGATGACAAAGCTTGGTTTGTCTGATTTAGTAGTCCATGTTGTGAGTTTTTTCTCCTAGATATTAGATTACACTTGGCAGCAACACAGCACCTGCATGAGAGTAGTGTGGCACCAAAGCTACAGAACATTTCAAATTCATCCAGGAAGCTGAAGGAGATCTTACTTTAAACCTGCCTATCAGGCACCGTGATCCAATGTAAATGCTGCCTGCTGCCAAAGGGTAGTCCCATGTTCCCTCAGGTTGCCTGTTCCCACCACCACCAACTGAGTCAGAACTAGGACTTGCAGGGTGAGTCAGATCACCATGCAGCTGCAGGCATACTCATGCCTACCCAGTGGAGGAAGAACATCCAGTTGCGGGTGGCAGGCCATATTTATGTCAGGGTAAAGGGACCTAGCATCACAGGCTGAAAAATGTGCAGGATATTGCTCTCAGCCTGCAAGCAGAAACTGCAAACAATAGAAAACCTTAGCTGAGAGCACTGAGTGACCTTTTGAGTTAGCATGCTGGCAATAAAGTGTTTTGAAATGTGACCATCTGTTTTTGAACAGATAACTGGAAATTCAATTTGTCATTCCCAAGCTCCTCGACTTATTAAGTGCCAAATAAGTGATTACTTACCCATTCTCAAACCACAAAGCATATACCCCACCACACAGATATGTTCCTTGCTTTTTGCCTGCAGCTAGGCACCACCGCTGATAAGGAATGTCCCAGTCGCTACCTGCATTCCTGAACACCTAACCCAGCTAGCAAGGAAGCACAGCAGATCAAAATCCCTTGCATCCAAACTCCTTCTCTGTCCTTTCCTTTCCTTTAATTTTTGACCCACAGAAATGCTTGAAGGGCCACTGGTGAGCCAAGCTGAGAGAATCATTTCTCAGTGTAAGGTCTTGATTACAGCTGTTGACTTTTGGTGGTGCTGAAATCCTACAGATCCTGTCAATATCATCAACTCTATTTATGAAAACAGAAAAGCAAGCTTTTTTACATAGCTACTGCATTGTTGGGGCTCTTTTGGACTTTTTAACTACAAGTGGAATAGCTATGCCCCATACCCTGTGGAAGAATTGTTGACAAGGATGCATTACTGTGGATCAGAAAATAAGTGGAAGCTAAAGAAAAACTGTACAAAAGGCAAGAGACAACAAAGGGGATCACAGCCCAAAAGAGAGAGAGAACATTCAGGAAAGAGCAAAAGGAAGCTGGGGTTGCTTAGCCTGGAGAAGAGGAGGCTCAGGGGAGACCTTATTGCTCTCTACAACTACCTGAAGGGAGGTTGTAGCCAGGTGAGGGTTGGTCTCTTCTCCCAGGCAACCAGCACCAGAATAAGAGGACACAGTCTCAAGCTGTGCCGGGGGGGGGTTAGGCTGGATGTTAGGAAGAAGTTTTTCATGGAAAGAGTGATTGGCCATTGGGAATGTGCTGCCCAGGGAGGTGGTGGAGTCACCATCGCTGGAGGTGTTTAGGAGGAGATTTGATGGGGTGCTTGGTGCCATGGTTTACTTGATTAGATAGTGTTGGATGATAGGTTGGACTTGATGATCTCAAAGGTCTTTTCCAACCTGGTTAATTCTATTCTATTCTATTCTATTCTATTCTATTCTATTCTATTCTATTCTATTCTATTCTATTCTATTCCATTCTTCCATTCCATTCCATTCCATTCCATTCCATTCCATTCCATTCCATTCCATTCCATTCCATTCCATTCCATTCTATAAGATCATGGTAAGAATTTTGCCAGTATTAAACCAAAAGGATTTCTGCCACATGGTTCAAAAGTGAGTTTCACACGTAAGGGTTGAACTTCTCAGAACAGTCTTAAAATCTGTAGCCCAAACACTTGCTGGACCTTTTATTTCTGAGTGGAAATGGGAGATTTGCACAGTTGCTCAAAATCCCCTTGAACACACATTGCATACACAGTTTTGCTTAGTGCTAGCAGGAGACTTTATAGTGAAACCAACTTCAGTGCAAAGTGTCACAATTTGATTTTTCACTCAGTTCCACATAATGCCTTTTATTAAATCATGTCACATATTCTGATATTTGTCCTATGAATATGTGCCTACTAGTGCCTAAAACAGAAATAATGTCAAGTTGTCAGTGTCCAAAATCTACTCTGATACACATCTAGTATTTATCATCTTAGATAAGGTGCACATGTCAGTCCTGCTGCCAGTAGCAAATATTTAAGCAAGGTCTGTTTGCAAGTTGGATTATCCCTCAGCAGGCAGAATATTGATGCAGGAGAATAGGGTGGGAGTTGTGGGGAAGGCTGGGGTAGGCTGAGGAAGCATCCAAGAAGTATAAATTCACAACAGCCCCAAAGTTTGCAAGTCATTCCCACCTCAGCCTCAGTGATGGAAGGGTTGTGAGCACAGCACACTCCAGTTTTTCCCCTCTAAAGCATTTGTTCTTGGTTGTTATTACCAGAGCAGGATAAAGAGCTCTGGGATACAAAAGATCCAAGACAGAAAGGAAATGTGTTTCAGACTTGAAAGGAGACAGTCCAGGCCTAAGGAACCGACTTTCTATTTTGATTCCTTCTGCCATCTGAAATAGCCATTCCCACTAATTCTCTTCACATTCCTTCCAGGAGTCATCTGCTCAATGGGCAGAACCTCTCCAACTGCCTGAAAAAGTGCATATCCCATTGCATGAACTTCCCAGTTTTCCAGTACTCAATCATTCTCCTGAAACTTGGCCATTGTTTCCCTCTTCACCCCTGCCCTGCACCATCTACAGATGCTTCCTGTAAAGCTGAGCAATTTAGTTGCTCCATTCAGGAATGTGTAGATAAAGTGGCTTTGAAGAACTTCATTATATGTTTGCATGAAAGATTATGTCCAAAAATAAAGTATTTTATTACATGACCAGTCCAATCTGATCTTGCCTCTTCTCTTGTTATCACTTGAGTAGACAAAAATTTCCTACTAGTGGTAGTTATTCATAAATATAATACAGACACCTATTTATATTCCTGTATATGTGTGAGCTGAGAATAACTGTGTCTGAGTAACATATTAGTGACTGATGATGAACCAGATAGGGAATCTAGGTCTTTGTTCCACCAGTGATGTTTTTTCTCAGGTAAAATACAAATAAAATCATAGAATCATAGAATTGTTAGGGGTTGAAAGGGACCTCAAGGATCATCCAGTTCCAACCCCCTGCCATGGCCAGGGACACCTCACACTGCAGCAGGTTGCTCACAGCCACATCCAGCCTGGCTGCAAACACCTCCAGGAATGAGGCTTCTACCACCTCCCTGGGCAACCTGTGCCAGTCTCTCACCACCCTCATGGTGAAGAACTTTTTCCTAACATCCAATCTGAATGTACCCATTTCTATTTTTTTCCCTTTCCCCCCAGTCCTATCACTCCCCTGATACCCTAAAAAGTCCTTCCCCAGCTTTCCTGTAGCCCCCATCAGATACTGGAAGGCCACAATTAGGTCTCCTTGGAGCCTTCTCTTCTACACACTGAACATGAGTCTGAACATTAGTCATGAGGCCTGTGGTGACGAGTTGGACTTGATGACCTTTGAGGTCTCTTCCAACCTTGGTGATTCTGTGTGATTCTGTGATTCTGTGAATGGCCCCAACTCCCTCAGTTTGTCCTCACAGGAGAGGAGCTCCAGCCCTCTGATCATCCTGGTGGCCCTTCTCTGGACATCTTCCAGCACCTCCAGATCCTTCCTGTAATAGGGGCTCCAGAACTGGATGCAGTACTCCAGGTGGGGTCTCACCAGAGCGGAGTAGAAAAAGATGGGAAATGTATGGCTATACTTCTATCATTGCTCCTTTTCCCCAGCTTGCTTGGAATGTGCTAAAATTTCAAAATGGGTGGTGAACGTGGACAATGGTTGCAAAATGTCAGGATTCTCTTCAGCACTCAATGTTTTGCTGGCCTTGCTCACTAATCTTAGACCTCTCTTGATGTGAAGTCGTGCAAGCGTGGTGAACGGCAGAGAGGAGCCTGATGACATTTTAGAAGCATGCCGAATAGCCATTTATTTTCCCATGTGCAATACTTAACAACTGCTTTTTAATGCTGAGTATTGACTGTTCTGTCAGCTTCAGGAATGTCTCCAACAAACACAAGAACCATTGTTTAGAAACAATTGAGTGAAAGAATGAAGAAATGGATCATCTGAATTCTAAGGCTGTCTTCATTGCAATAGCAGGTCCCAGGCCTTGCAGCTTGCTTTCTAAATAAACACATTTCAGCAACGTTTTTTTTTCCCCACTTTTACAGCAGACCACAGTTTTCCTTGTCACATTTCACTGGAAAAGTAATATCAGGCAAGTCTACATTTCATCAAAACAATCAGTTTCAGGAGGAGGAGTACTCTTATCTTTCTAACACAAGCAAAGTGCTTACGAAATAACAACGATTTTATACTGGAGAGAAAAAGCAAAACGTAGGTCTGACAATACATCAAAGTGGCAGTGAGATGAGTCTTCTACTCAGTGAAGTAGCTACTGCACTGTGAAAGCACTTATGCTGGGGTTAAATAAGTTGATGGAATGCAGAGTTCTCTCCAGGCTGATAAAGGGAAAGTTTGTATCTAATAATTCCCTGTCATCAGTGATATGATATTATTATGGGTACAACCACAGCACCTGCAACATGCTCTAGCACAGCAGGATAGCCTCTCACAGTGACCTTTTCACAATACTACACTGTATTTGCAGCCATTAACCATCTTAGTGCTGTTATGCAGCTGGCACATTGATGTCTTTCGTGGGTGGCTCCTTACTGCTGCTTTTTTTTAAGGGTCCTTGAAAACACAACAGGATAAATCTTCTTCGGGGAGAAAGTTCAACCACATTCTCTCGGCAAAAGGGAAGCCTTTCCTATTGTGCAGTCCTTGAACTCACAATTCCCTGTCCTTCTCCATCTGCCCTAGCTGACCCACAACAAGTACAAAAAAACCCAAGTGAAATCTCAGGTTTTTGAGAACATTTCCTATTGCAACAGGAACTCCCTTCCACATTCTCTAGTTTCATGGCTGCTGCAAGAAGAAGAGCTGGTTCAGCATAACACTGAGCGACCAGGCGTGCCGAACCAAGCTGAAGATGCTGGATGTGTCCTGTGTGTGCAGCCTGTGTGGCCAACAGGAATTTTACACCTGAAAAAACATCTGTGACACCACTGCTATGCAGATCTGGACTGGAGGCAGGCCCATGACTCCTTCACAATGACAGGAAACACCATCGTCAACAGGGAGCTGGCTATGCCGGAGCTATCTTTTCTATACATACACAGCAGGGAATGTAAAGAGCATTCCCTTGTGAAGTTTATTTGGACAGCAAAGGGTGTGGGAGGACTGCTTTAGACTCTCACGAGAAGCAAGATGCTTTCAGGGATCACAATTAAAGACTGGAGATGTCATTTTTCTTCTCTTTTAACATACTTAGGTGAAAAGAAGAAGGGGGGAAAAAACCACATGAAGTGCTTTGCTGATTGCTTATCATCACATCCTTGCTTGTTAGGAAGTTGAGCTGGCCCATTAGAAAAACTGGGTCCCCTGTATTGGAGGTCAGCAAAGGGTGCCTGAAATTCCTTAGACTAGCCATGGATTTATACTTGCCATAGAAGTAAACAAGAGGCAGCTGTCTGGGTTTTCTTCACTCTAGGTGTACACACAAGTGTATGTGTACCTTCTCTGAGTTAAAAATAAAAACCTGCCTTTATGTGTCAGCTTCTCTGTGGAAAATGCATGTCACCACCCTGTCAAATCCAGTGATTTTCCGTGAATCTGAGCCACTCAAGTACCTGAAAAGTCACAGCCTGCAGGTAGCAACGTGGCAGCACTTTGGCCATTCCATTGCACAGAGGATGGGCAGGATGCAGAGCTGATCAGGCCTTGAATCACAGAATCAATAAGGTTGGAAGAGACCTCAAAGATCATGAAGTCCAACCTGTCACCACAGACCTCATGACTAAACCATGGCACCAAGTGCCCCATCCAGTCACCTCTTGAACACCTCCAGGGATGGTGACTCCACTACCTCCCTGGGTAGCACATTCCAATGGCTAATGACATTCTCTGTGAAGAACTTCCTCCTCACCTCGAGCCTAAACTTCCCCTGGTGCAGCTTGAGACTGTGTCCTCTTGTTCTGGTGCTGGTTGCCTGGGAGAAGAGACCAACCTCCTCCTGGCTACAACCTCCCTTCAGGTAGTTGTAGAGAGCAATGAGGTCTCCCCTGAGCCTCCTCTTCTCCAGGCTAAACAATCCCAGCTCCCTCAGCCTCCCTGGCTTGAAAGGAGCCACAGCTCCTTTGTTATCTCCACCCAGGAACATAAGCACTGAGAGACCACTAAGTCTGATTTTTCTGAGATGCAGCAAAGAGCAAAATCATGAACATTCCCAGGGGGAAAAAAAAAAAGAAGAAGAAAAAAAGTTTTCTTACTTTAAGACATCCTTAACAATTCTTAACCTTCTTTTATTATATACTTCATATGTGAGAGTTAACTTTGAGAACTATAAAGACCTTCATGGATCGAGTTAAAACCAAAATGTAGATGCTTTTTATTTTGTTTTATTTTTGAGACAGTGCCAACTTTGGGGCAACAGGAATTTTTCCTTTTCTCAGACTGAACTCTGAATGTTGCATAAACTCTTCTGCCACAGAAACAGAGAGGGTACAAGATATAGAGAAGGGAGCAGAACCTATACCCAGTGGAATAAATGGGCTTTCAAGGCTGGGAAAAACTTTGTCTATGCTTTCTGATTATTTTATCTTGTTGCTCACAAACCCCAGATGGCTTAGAAAGGCTTCATTTGTTGCCATATATTTTCTTTCCTGATGAATTGTTCCACCCATTTTTAAACCATGACAAATGTCAGTTCTCGTTTATTCTAAGGTTACCTTCCAGTAAGCTCAATTTAATGTGCTGCTGTAGCTCAGAGGAAAGCTGTTGGGAACTTGCAAATATACTGAACACATACCACAAAATCACCAAGGTTGGAAGAGACCTCAAAGATCAAAAGTCCAACCTGTCACCACAGACCTCATGACTAAACCATGGCACCAAGTGCCACGTCCAATCCCCTCTTGAACACCTCCAGGGATGGTGACTCCACCACCTCCCTGGGCAGCACATTCCAATGGCTAACGACTCTCTCAGTGAAAAACATTCTCCTCACCTCGAGCATAAGGTTCCCCTGGTGCAGCTTGAGACTGTTTAAAACAAAAAAATTAAGAAGGGGGAAAAAAGTTGCAGTGACTTAATATTAACTACCTGAAAACTCAGTGTCTCTCTTATCTCTCCCTTTCCATTGCATGAAGTGTTAACAGAGCTGTTCTGGAAACACCAACACAAACTCCAAGGTTTACAGCAGCTGGTATATCTGGAGACAGTATCCTGGTACCAACTGTGCCTCTCCAATTCCAGCCAACTTAGTCTCATGCCCAGCTGCAGAGTGAAAAAGAGAAGTTGGAAAAGACAGGGAGTCTTGGCAGGAGAGGAGTGGGGCTCTGATGGCAGCAATGAAGTCAGCTCTGTGCCAAAGGTTCCAGTCTCAGACAGACAGGTAAGCTTTTCAAATGACCAATGGTTAGCTCACATAAAAACCTGCAGCCTCAGAGTGTTCTGTGTTTACAAATATACAAGCAAAAAGAAGAGAGTGGAGGGACCATATGCTGACTCATAAGACTGGTGGTATGGCACAAATGCCTTACTCAGATGATGCTCTCTCTCTCTGTTCCACACCCTACTAATCATTTGGCACATATCTAGATCTATCTCATGCCTGAGCACTCCTGTGCTCATGCCTGAGCACTGCTTATGAGAGTGCAGCTTAATCCAGATCTAAACTGCTGGGAAGTGTGTTAAGAATTAAACAATACAGGCAGCCAAGCCCATTGCTTAGCCCTGTATCTCCACAACTTTTATTCTCAAGTATAGCCTATAGCCAGTTTCACTTGGAGCTAAAGAGAAATCAATTGAGGAATATTTTGTTGAGATTAAACATTTTATTCATGGGAAAAGTTGTCAAAGAGGTTCTTGTTTTACCCAAAATCTTCCAGTGACACTTTAGCAGAGGAGAGCCTCTGTTTCTCACCATTAACACTCGGAGTCTGCCAAGCCCTTAAGTGTGTATGGAACTGTAAGCCTGTGAGGAGTCCTGAGATGCTTCATGGAGCTATAAATATGCTTAAAGCTGAACACATAAATAAGAATTATCTGCAAGAGGGCCAACTTTAGTTATCCCTTTTCTGGTGTCTGCTTTTCCTTCCCACAACCTTCTCTTGCACGCTGGGATGCCTTGCTTTTTGTGTAAGCTATCTGAGCTGTGGGCTGGTTTAAGTGAAATCTTGTCTGTTTGCAAGTCATATTAATTGCCACTACTTCTAAATCACATAAATCCTAAGGCCTAACTTTGTTTTCCTTTCTGTGGAGCTGTTTTAATCCTCTTGGTTTGGCATATTTCTTATGCAACCTGTAATGTGCAGCAGTAAATGCTAACAAGAAGGTGACAGCTGGTTTGAATGACAGCTGTGATAAACATTCTGATTTGAATAGAAAAATAGTTCACCTGACAGCCTGAGTTCCCAAAAACATGCAGAGACACGGTGAAAAGAGTGACCCTGCAATGTGAGTTCCAAACAGAGCTTTCCTTGCAGCGATGTCTTTATAGACAAGGCAGTTTGTCAATGTCTGCATCACCCATTGACTTCTGCATGATCTTCCCTTTCTAATGAGAGCCCAAAGTGAATTGATGTATCAAGGCTGGGAACAGTATCTCTGATCCCATAAGAGCCGATTATTTCTCTAGTGGAAACACCAAACAGGCCTATTAGAACTGCTTTATAGGATAGGATAGGATAGGATAGGATAGGATAGGATAGGATAGGATAGGATAGGATAGGATAGGATAGGATAGGATAGGATAGGATAGGATAGGATAGAATAGAATAGAATAGAATAGAATAGAATAGACCAGGTTGGAAGAGACCTTCAAGATCATTGCGTCCAACCTATCACCCAACACCACCTACTCAACTAAACCATGCAACCAAGCACCCTATCAAGTCTCCCCTGAACATCTCCAATGATGGTGACTCCACCACCTCCCTGGGCAGCACATTCCAATGGGCAATCACTCTCTCTCTGTAGAATTTCTTCCTAACCTCCAGCCTAAATCTCCCCTGGTGCAGCTTGAGACTGTGTCCTCTTGTTCTGGTGCTGGTTGCCTGGGAGAAGAGACCAACCTACTCCTGGCTACAACATCCCTTCAGGTAGTTGTAGAGAGCAATAATGTCTCCCCTGAGCCTCCTCTTCTCCAGGCTAAGCAACCCCAGCTCCCTTGCATCTCAAAGAGCTTCACTTTACAATATGAGGCAAGAATAAAAGAAAGAAAGGGAAGGAAGGACAATGATAATGGTGTAATCCAACTAGTTACAAGATAATAAAACTACAAAGGATGGGTGCAGGACTTTTGCATTGATTTGGCTTGGCTTTACATGAGACCGGGTGTATGCATTTGGCTTCTCCCAAATTCATTCTTTTTAATGTGATCTGTCTAGAACACTGTCACATAGCTGCTGATTATAATTTAGTTCATTTCTGTTAGCATCATTGCTGTGTGGGTGATTTCCTACTTGTGGTGAGTTTAGCAACTACACTCTAGGTAGCTAATGAAGTCATGCTTGAGAGTAAATCATCTATCATATGATGGAATGACTTTCTTGCTCTCTGAGGAAAGGAGCTTAAAGCTTTGGGGATTCTAAGCTACATCCCACCAGAGTTCTTGTGATTTTAGGGCTAGCATCGTGGCTAATACTGAATGGGTCAACAGATAAGTTCTTCAGAGAGAGAGTCATTCATCACTGGAATGTGCTGCCCAGAGAGGTGGTTGAGTCGCCGTCCCTGGAGGTGTTAAAGAGGGGACTGGATGTGGCACTTGGTGCCATGGTCTAGTCATGAGGTCTGTGGTGACAGGTTGGACTCAATGATCTTTGAGGTCTCTTCCAACCTTGGTGATACTGTGATACTGTGATAAATAACTTCTACAGGGATGGGACACTTCTATCACTTGACTAAATCAACAAGGCTCAGTAAACTGGGCTAGAGAGTTTAAAAGTAGGAACATGTGTACCCACTTGCAGTGAAAATGTACAAGCATGACCATTCATATGGTGATTTCAATATAGGTTTCCAAGCTAAAGCTATTTTTTGAAGAGGGAAAGGACTAAGTTTTATAATTGCACATGATGTTCTAGAAGACTAAGCAAAAAGAAGCACTAATAAAAAGTCTCATCACTGTAGGTATCCTTTGAGACTGCTATACATGTCTGTCAAGAGACACATAAATTCTCTTGTCTGTGATAATAGGGACTGAAGATCAGTAGAAGGGCAATTTACATCTGGAGACACTAGAAATATGATGGTGAAATAAAATGTCATTGACATAAGAGGATGTAGGTACAAATTATGAATGTGCCTACAGCTATTTGGAAGAAGTAACTGAGATTCCTGTAGCTTTTAATTACTTCTATGATTTTCAGCAGAGAAATTAGCTGCTGAAAGTGTACGTGTGCTTGTGTGCACGTGCAGCTGAATAGCAGAATGAGAGATGCAGTCAACAGCAGAAAAATGTTAGAGAGCTGTCTGCAATCCTGTAGGAAGCAAGGAGGACTCCAGCTTTGTTTATATTCATGGGATGAGAAACTGTGCAACATTTCTGCCACCAGAGTGATTAAAGTGAAAAAACACCAAGACACAAACAAGAGGAGAGGGGGCAGTTTTGCTCCTCTTACTGTGCCATTTTGTTTAAGAAAAACTCAGTCCCAGTTCCTCTCTGCTGAAGTAAACTCTGAAGGCTCCCCACTGAGCCAAAAGAGGGAGTTTTGCAGCCCCATTCACTTTGCTGCTGCTTTCCCAGCATTGTGTCAACTTTTGCACTGTGTCACACATCCGCAGTGCAAGGCACAATACAGCTGCAGTGCTCAGACTGGAGACAGCAGAGAAGGATCAAGAGGTTTTCCTCCAAACTGTGGCCAGGATTTGTGCTGCTGCACATCTCTCATTTGGCTCTGGGATCCAGATCCTCTTTGCGGCTAATGCCTGAAGATGGGACTTACTTTTGTTTGAAAGCTCTTACATTTGAAATGAGATTCTGGTATGGTAATTAACTGTTCCAAAAATGAATACATCCAGAGAAACACAGCAGGCTAAAGGCAAAGGCATCACAGACCAGGGGTAGAATGAAACAGTTTGTGGTTTAACTCTAATTGGAGGCTTTTCTCATATCTTTATGCAACTTCCTTAGCTATTCTTTAGCCACTGCCAATAAAAAAATAACAGGAGGAGGAAGGAATTATGTTAGAATTAAAGATTAAAGCTTTCTACAGATGACAAAAGTTTAGAGAAGTCCCAGAAAAATCACAGGATTTTGCTGAATATTGTTTAAGGCCACCTTGCATAATTTCTTATCATAAGCAAAGTAAATGCTAATTGGAGTCTAATCATGGATGATTTTTTTAACTTAAGTTAAAAAATACACCATCCCCAGGCAACCAGCACCAGAACAAGAGGACACAGTCCCAAGCTGCACCAGGGGAGGTTTAGGCTGGATGTTAGGAAGAGGTTCTTCATAGAAAGAGAGATTGGCCATTGGAATGGGCTGCCCAGGGAGGTGGGGGAGTCACCATCACTGGAGGTGTTTAGGAAGAGACTGGATGAGGTACTTGGTGACATGGGTTAGTTGATTAGATGGTGTTGGATGATAGGTTGGAGTCAATGATCTCAAAGGTCTCTTCCTACCTGGTCTATTCTATTCTATTCTATTCTATTCTATTCTATTCTATTCTATTCTATTCTATTCTATTCTATTCTATTCTATGCTATGCTATGCTATGCTATGCTATGCTATGCTATTCTATTCTATACTATGCTATGGCTCTTCTATACTGTATTGCTCTCCAGAGAGACTATGTGACATTCTATGAGTGGAAATCACTGTAAATGTTGGGGAAAAAAGGAGAAAGAAAAATAATTAACAAAGTTTGACCCTTTGTGATTTGCAGGTCAAACAACATGGGACCTGCCTATTTTCATTCAAGAGATACTGGGATGAAAATGCCACTCACAAAAAGAAAAGTATTTTGAATAGAGAACCCAGGAGCAGGGAGTACCTTTACATAAAAGCTCACATGCTTGTTGAAATCTGGAGAAGTTTCTATGCCCACTGAAATCTGGGCATGTTTACCAACAATATTTATGGAAAGAACAAATCTCACCATTTTCCAAGTTGAAGTTCTAAGCAATTGTTAGCAAATAAACATATTTGCAGCATAATTGAATTAAGAAAACATATGACACCCTGAAATGTTCAGAATGAAAGTAGTTTTTATCCTCTCAAGATACTGTGATCATCAGAATAGTCAGTAACCATAGTAGCTTGATAAAAAAAACCCTTATGTTATCTGTTAGCTTACAGACAGTTTACTGATGAAAAGAAATCTCCAAGGAAAAGTAAATGGAATGAATCACACCAAGGTAAAAGGAGTCAATTATCAAAATCAAAGCTATATAGCAATGTTATTACTGTGTGCTTACAAATTTATCTTGTAATTCCTTTCCCATCTTTTGTGGTAGGAAAAGGAGTAACAAGTAGGAGGGAAAAGGAAACCAAACCCTACCCAATAAACCTGTTAAATCTCAAAAGGTTCACTTCTCTTCCCTGTGCTGGACAAGAACTACAGGTTATACAGAAACAGATAGGTGTTCCCTAGGGAGGAGACAAAGAAGAGCTGTTCCATAGAGGCTGCTCACCTGCTCCTGTTACTGATCGGGCATTCATAAGCCTCAGCCACCAATGCACTCCTCTGTTGTGCTGCCATGGCCACTTGTGTAGCAAAGGCGCCAAAACAATTTCAGTTACAGCTCTCCACTTTCAGTCCTTGAAAACTGGCAATTTCATGATTAAGGTCTCATATACTGCTTCACCTTGTCTCATCCCACTGCATCTCAGATGCCCTCTGAACTAAGCTTTCTCACATGACAGAGCCTGCTGCTTTCTGCTCTTATCATGCCTTTTAAAACTGCCTGTCCTTTCACGCTGAAGTCTCATTCTAGATGCTGATGGATATTTCTGTTCTCTGGAGACTGCAGGCAGGAAACAAGTTCCTCATGCCAAAAATCCCATGTACTTTTCTTTAGTAGAAACAGGAAGTTAGGGGGCTAAGGTGTTTTTTTCCATGGGTTTTAAGGTGATGGGGTGTGCCTGGGGTTGCTTTTAGCTCCACGTTTCTTTCTTTGTTTAGTTTTTGCTTAGCTGAAACTGTATCAAAAGCATTTTCTTTGGACTAATGTCGCCTATTTTCATGTTGTGACCTGTGTGTTTTCCTTACAGTTTGCCAAGCAAATAGGTGGATTAACCTGTGCTGAATCTTTGGTGCGTGATTAGAACACTCTCAAGAGCTGAGCTAGCTGCTCTGAAGCTGTGTACAAGCATAAGATGGGCCACTCATATTCAACTTTGTCTAACCTGTCTGTGTTCTGCCTCTAACTGTGACCAACAATGGAAGTCTATGGAAGCAACTAAAAATGGGGCAAGCATGTGGGAACAGCACCCCCACCCCCCCACCCCAAATCACAGCTTCCTAGCTCAAGGACTTCCCATCTCATTCCCAGCTCAAAGATTTCCTCAGCTGGAAGCTATGGATAGACCTCATTGGGCATTTTTCTTCCATGTATTAATCTGACTGACTCTTTTGTTTGTAACAGCTTATGGGAAGGGATTCCACAGAACCTGTAGATGTGTTATGGAGAGACACTCAGGTTGGCTGGTTTCAGTAGACCACCTGCTCATTTGATGTGCAGCCCTGTCAGGGTCAGTTCAGATACTTATCACAGAATCACCTGGGTTAGAAGGGACCTTTAAAAGTCATTTTGTCCAACCACCCTACAGTAAGCAGGGACACTGTCAACTAAATCAGGTTGCCCAGAGCCCTATCAAGCCTCATCTTGAAAGTCTCCAGGGATAGGGCTTCAACTACCTCTCTGGGCAACCTGTTCCAGTGCTCAACCACCCTCATTGCGAAGAGCTTTTTCCTAACATCCAATCTAAATCTACTCTTCCCTAATTTCAAACCATTATCTCCCACAATGCAAGGAATTCTTACACATTCATGATTACTTTGTCTTGTGCCAGTGCTGTAATTTACCTTAAATTGTTCTTTTCCCCTTCATTGTGTTTTACTCATTTTTTTACCTACTGCTGTGAAGATTTCGTTTAGTGAAGTCATGTTGGTTTAGACTTTGATTGTAACATGGACATTCCACTTGTCTGACAAATTACTTCATCACTGCACCCATTCCAATTTAACCTGCTGGTACTTGGCTGAGTAAACTTGTGTACAATACTTAGATGCAGACTTCCTCAGGGTCCTGCATAGTACACTCACACTTTCTTATGTCCACTGGAAAAGCTCTCTCCTGCTTTCATTCTACAATTTCCTTCACTTCTTGCTGAGTGCTATTATATAGCCATGCTATTATATAGCCATCCTGTAGCTGACTCATGCACCTGGTTGCTCTCCTTCCATTATTTACCACTGGTGACGTACCAAAGCCTCAGCAGTCTTTCAGTGCATGACTCCATCTACCATAATGATAATTTCCACCCCACTGGCTATCCAGGTCACTCAACTTTTCCTGCATGGTACTCCCATCTCCCCATTATTGAGAATGTCTCCCAACTTTGAAGTACCATCTGAAAGGTCTAACTGCACATCCTTTAAAACCTAGGTCCTTGACAAACTCTGCCTTTAACCTGACCCTCCCTGAAGCCTCTCTTCTGGAAGGCGTTTTGCCAGAGCAGCTCAATTTGAAGAACAGCAGTGGAGGTGAACTTCCTTGAGGGCAGCACATTGCATACTTAGGATTACAGATATGAAAGTGTTTGAAGGAAATGCAGGCTATTTAGCACAGCAAGCCACACATCAGGTCCTATGAGGCTGAGCTATATTAAGGAACAAATGTCAAGTCATATTACACTGCTGACAGGCACAGTGCCTCTCACGGGCACAGGAAGGAGTGGAGTTCTGCAACAGACTTGCTACATCTATGAGGGGATGGTGAAAATGTTCTCCAGATCTCCAGTGAAGGAGATGGCTTCTTATAACCTGCAGGTGAAGGTTAACAATGTGACCAGGGATTGCTGGAAACACAGCTGCAAGAGCTCCTTCACCAGACTTCTCTCTTTTGGAGGGATATGACCACGTCTAGACTGCATGGGAACTTTGTGGGCTGTGCAAAGGTTATCTGAAGTACACAGACAGTGATGCCCACTACTAGGCATCAATTAGGCTAACACTAGCTGACTGAATCCTGTCAATAAAAATTCCCTAACCTGACATTTTCCGTTACAAAAGATAATTTAATAACACTCCTTCTGGAAAAATGGAAGTTGTTTTTCTGTATATCACTACTGCCAATGTGACTGAATAGTACCTAGGAAGTGACCAGCAGAAAAATAACTTGGAAATGCACCAAATCTAACTGAAAAATGTGATTAGTGGATCATAACTGGCAGATTATAGCTGTCCCTGGTGCCTAGGTAAACCAATCATCAGAGAGAACTTGCAAGGTGTTTCCCAAAGACCTGACTTCCCAGTACCCAAACAGACCAAAGATGCTATGCTTGCTTTCTCTGTTCACTATTGCTCTGTATTTTAGGGCAGCTTCCAGGTAACATTAAGAAACACAGCAACCAATTCTCTCTTACCAGGGAACAGCTCTCCTGAAAAGTGGAAAGGATGAGTGTTGGAGGTACTTAAATTAAGTTAAGCAAATCACATAATCTTCAAGGAGAGATATAAAACCAGAACTTGCCCTCTTGAAGTAATAGCTTTCTGTATTTGGTTGACATACAGGTAAGTGAAGTCTCCCAAGAGCCTCCTGCTCCATCCAGGCAAACTTTCAACAAACCTCTGCAAACTGAAGGTTTTCCATTGAAAACCTTGAAGTTGAAGGTGAGCTTGAAAGTCTGACAATCCAGTTACTGGTCCCTTTTTGTCTTACAGTCTCCCAGAGCTGACTACACTAATTGATTATGCCACTTACATACAATTATCTATTAAATACAATACAATACACCAGGTTGAAAGAGACCTTCAAGATCATCGCGTCCAATCCATCAATCAATCCAACCCACCTAAACAACTAAACCATACAACCAAGCACCCTATCAAGCTTCTTCCTTGCCATCATAATTTAGATGTCTATGTGTTTAATCTCTGCCATCAAGTCCAAATCCCATTAAAATCAATGTGTTCATAGTATCATAGAAGTATCGTAGTATCAGTCAGGGTTGGAAGGGACCACAAGGATCATCTAGTTCCAACCCCCCTGCCATGGGGGTGTTAAAAACATAAAGGCTGAGTTAGCTGTGTCCATGTTCTCAAGGTTCTCTTCATTTTCTTTAGGGTTTGCTTCTTCCTTTTAATTTCCAGAGATTTTTATATTTTTATATTTCTTTTATCCTATATGAGAATGTCAAGCTTTGGTGTTATGAAGTAGCTGCCACTGCTTGTAGACAGGCAGAGGTTGGTCTCTTCTCCCAGGCAACCAGCACCAGAACAAGAGGACACAGTCTCAAGCTGCACCAGGGGAGGTTTAGGCTGGATGTTAGGAAGAAATTCTACACAGAGAGTGTGATTGCCCATTGGAATGTGCTGCCCAGGGACGTAGTCAGCATCATTGGAAGTGTTTAGGAGACTTGATAGGGTGCTTGGTTGCATGGTTTAGTTGATTAGGTGGTGTTGGATGATAGGTTGGACGCAATGATCTTGAAGGTCTCTTCCAACCTGGTTTATTCTATTCTATGTGCTCTCCTCAGAGCTGCTCATCTAGTCTCCTCACCTGTTTGCAGACAGAGTAATGGATCACCTCAAACCTGAAATTGCTCCTGTATTACAGTTTCAGCACCAGGGACTGTGAAAAGATGTCATGATATATCAAAATTGATGATCAGTAAAATCTGGCAACAGGTTTCATCGAGCAGAGTCCCCATTCTGATATGCAGAACAAGCTGGGATTGTGCTTTGTACTGTTTCATAATTCCCCTCTTCCAAAACCTCTCTCTCCAAAGGGCAGGTCATTAAAAAGCAGTGACAACATTCAGAGCTTCCATTCCTAAAAGAAATGTGTAACAGCTGTTTCTTTCAGGTTCCACAAATAGATATCAGAGGCAGGAAATAATCCACAGGGAACTTTTTTGTTGCAACACGTGTACTGGAGGGATCAATTACAAGAGTATAAAAATGTGAAGCCTTGTCATTAGGGTTATTCAGAGCTTTGAAAATGCTGGAGGGGAAAATAAAAGAGTTTGCAAATATTCATTTGAATTAAAAAATATTAATTGGCCTTTTATGCTCCTGCCTCTTTTCCCAAGCACTCTGATTCATGGGTGTTCACAGAAAAGGAGCTTTCTCCCACGTGCTATGTAAACAAGGTAAGTACTATAATATTGTGAGGAGTCAAAGCTAATTCCTGGTTTAGCCACAGCAACAGCCACACCATATTTGCTGCCTCAGAATTTTTTATCCACCAGCACTGCAAACTTAAGTAGGGACCTGAGGCTCCTCACAGAAAGAGAGATTGGCCACTGGAATGCGCTGCCCAGGGAGGTGGTGGAGTCACCGTCCCTGGAGGCGTTCAAAAAGGGATTGGACGTGGCACTTGAAGCCATGGTGGAGTTAGTCATGAGCTGTTGGGTGATAGGTTGGACTTGATGATCTCTGAGGTTTTTTCCAACCTTACTGATTCTATTATTCTATGACTCAAACTAGGTTCTTCCTCATATTTAGTGTTCATGCCTCCAACAGCCACACACTTGCTGGTGATAACTCTGCAGTGTGACAGTGTGCAAGGTAAGAAAAATACCTGCACAACTTTCTCCACTGTCTCCTAATACTGATGTTCATGCAGCTTGATTTGTGTCAAGAAGCTACACAAGATGACCTGACATCAGTTTTCACTTACTGAGGGCAAGACAATGGAAAAATGTTGAAATGGTGAAATGTGTTCAGGCCTTGCAAATATTTATCTCCCAAATTCCATTTCTCTCCATTACAGAATTCACTTGACTTCACCAGGCTAAGCTTTCTATTTTCTCTGTCTTGTCACCCATTCACTGGGTTGTGGTTGTGAAGTGATAAACTATGTTTGTAGGAGCAACCACAATTTTCAACAGGTTAGAGATTCACCTAAGAAAGTCACTGGCAGTTGACTGGGGGAGCGAATTTCCACACTCCTGTTCTGGATTAAGGCCTTTGGAATTAAATCTGTGCCAAAGAGGTGCTTTCAAGAAAATATCATGACAGTCCTCATCCAGCAGAGCATTTAAAAGCATGCTTAAACTTGAGTGGCTGAAAATTCCTACCTGAAGAGCAGTATTTTCATTCCTAAAGCTAGGCACGTGCCCACATTTTTATTACATAAAGTACCATGTGAAGAGAACATCCTGTCCTGTGAACACACAGGTATGAGGCTGTATCTTTGCTAGAGTGTTGGTGGGTTGTAGTCCCTTTTTTTTTTCCTTTCCAACCTCCCCTTCTCCCCCTCACCCCTTTATAGTAAGCTACTGTTCCACAGAATACTTTGTCAATCAAGGTTAGTATAAGCACACAGAAAATGGACATCAACACATAGTTTTCAGCCTGTACCTCCACCTGAATGTTGGGAAGGGAACAAAGGTTAATTCACCTGAGCAATAAATCCCCTCAAAACAATTACTTTTACTGATGGGAATGTTGATGCCAGCCCAAGATGCCTACAGACATGGTACATTTCATACATAAAACAGAAAGAGACAGACCAAAGGGGAGCAAGTGAATATGTTTTTATTTCCATTAGCCAGAAGATACAATTATGTAATAGACTTTTCCTTAAGTCTTTCAAATTGACTTTTCTGGGTCAGTAGGCACATTTTGGCTAGAAAGCTTTCATTAAAAAATGGAACAGGATAGTATTTCCAGCCACATTGCCTGGAAAAAAAAAAAAAAAAAAAAAGGTTGCAAGGCATTTTTGTGACCTCTGCTTCTCTGCCCTGGTATCCAAGGTACAGTGACACATAGGGTCTCAGATAACGCCCAGAGAAGGGTTCAAAGCCAAAGTGTTTTCAGCCTTTAGCAATCATGCCAGAGCACCCATGAATGCTTCCCTTGCTCCGTGCCTTTCACTTGGTCCAGGAAGTATAGAGTTGTTCTTTAAAAAGGCAAGCATAAAGCATGATTTAATGTGACACATTCAGTATAACAAGGGGCTTATTTTCCTTGCTTTTGTGGTAGTTTGGTTTGTACTGCTTGTATGTGTTACACGAGAACATTAATTCTTGCACCATGGTAATATTATTGTCATTATTCTTACCATCCTGGATGCCATCCCTTTCAACCTTTCAACCTTTTCCTTCTGTACAGGGGTGCTGCTGTCTTATAGAGGGACTGATTCTGGTTTGGGTTTGGGTTTCTTTTGTTGGGTTTGTTTGTTTGTTTGTTTGTTTGTTTGTTTTAATATTAGATGTATTTCTCATAAAGCAGGCAGAGAATAGGATAGGATAGGATAGGATAGGATAGGATAGGATAGGATAGGATAGGATAGGATAGGATAGGATAGGATAGAATAGAATAGACCAGACCAGGTTGGAAGAGACCTTTGAGATCATCAAGTCCAGCTTATCATCCAACGCTATCTAATCAACTAAACCATGGCACCAAGCACCCCATCCAGTCTCTTCCTTAACACCTCCAGTGATGGTGACTCCACCACCTCCCTGGGCAGCACATCCCAATGGCCAAGCACTCTTTGTGTGAAGAACTTCTTCCTAACATTCAGCCTAAACCTGCCCTGGTGCAGCTTGAGACTGTGCAGGTTGCCTGGGAGAAGAGACCAACTCCCACCTGGCTACAACCTCCTTTCAGGCAGTTGTAGACAGCCTCCTCCTGTCCAGGCTAAGCAACCCCAGCTCCCTCTGCCTCTCTTCACAGGGCTGTGCTCCAAACCCCTCCCCAACTTTGTTGCCCTTCTCTGGACACGTTCCAACAAGTCAACATCTTTCCTAAACTGAGGGGCCCAGAGACTAACTAATAGAGGTTAACATGTGAATAGGATAGTTTTACTTCTGCTTTTCCTTATTCTTTTGTCACTTTTTGCTAAAAATAGGTGCTTCTCATTTTTGTTATTTCCCTGCAGGATGGCATTTCGCTTTCTTTTCCCCTTCACACATGTTGTTTCTTCTCCTTAGTCCAGCAAAATCCTTTAAAAAATCAAATTAAGTCGGGATTCTTCTATTTTCAGGAGAAAGCTGCTCCTCCTGTCAGCTATATTGTAACATTTGTTTGCACACTGGCTTGGGCTGAGTGCCAAGCACCTAAAGAAGAAACTTTTCATAGTTAAGAGACAACCATTGTGAGTAACCTGGATCAGAATTCAAAAACCTCAACTCTACCAAGACTAGGAAAAGGACTTTGCAAGATTAATCTGGTGTGGTGCTTTATGTTCCACTGAACAAAATCCAGTGAAAACATGTCTATAAATGCAACATTATTATTTTTTTTCCCTTTTGCCATAACATTTAACATATTTCACTACCATCAATTACCCTTTTAAAATGAAAAACAATTTTTCTTCAGCTATTAATTATTTATTTCCAGTAGGAGGACCCTGCTGGCTTTCTGGTAGCATTCAGTTCTGGTAGCATTCAATTCTGGTTGCATTCAATTCTGGTAGTACTCAGCTCTGGTAGCATTCAGTTCTGGTAGCACTCAGTTCTGGTAGCACTCAGTTCTGGTAGCATTCAGTTCTGGTAGCACTCAGTTCTGGTAGCACTCAGTTCTGATAGCACTCAGTTCTAGTAGCATTCAGTTCTGGTAGCACTCAGCTCTGGTAGCACTCAGTTCTGGTAGCACTCAGTTCTGGTAGCATTCAGCTCTGCTAGCACTCAGTTCTGGTAGCACTCAGTTCTGGTAGCATTCAGTTCTGGTAGCACTCAGCTCTGGTAGCACTCAGTTCTGGTAGCACTCAGCTCTGGTAGCACTCAGTTCTGGTAGCATTCAGTTCTGGTAGCACTCAGCTCTGGTAGCACTCAGTTCTGGTAGCACTCAGCTCTGGTAGCACTCAGCTCTGGTAGCATTCAGTTCTGGTAGCACTCAGCTCTGGTAGCACTCAGCTCTGGTAGCATTCAGCTCTGGTAGCATTCAGTTCTGGTAGCATTCAGTTCTGGTAGCACTCAGCTCTGGTAGCACTCAGTTCTGGTAGCATTCAGTTCTGGTAGCATTCAGTTCTGGTAGCACTCAGCTCTGGTAGCATTCAGCTCTGGTAGCATTCAGCTCTGGTAGCACTCAGCTCTGGTAGCATTCAGTTCTGGTAGCACTCAGCTCTGGTAGCACTCAGTTCTGGTAGCATTCAGCTCTGGTAGCATTCAGTTCTGGTAGCATTCAGTTCTGGTAGCACTCAGCTCTGGTAGCACTCAGTTCTGGTAGCACTCAGTTCTGGTAGCATTCAGTTCTGGTAGCACTCAGCTCTGGTAGCATTCAGCTCTGGTAGCATTCAGCTCTGGTAGCATTCAGTTCTGGTAGCATTCAGTTCTGGTAGCACTCAGTTCTGGTAGCACTCAGTTCTGGTAGCATTCAGCTCTGGTAGCATTCAGTTCTGGTAGCATTCAGCTCTGGTAGCACTCAGCTCTGGTAGCATTCAGTTCTGGTAGCACACAGCTATGGTAGCACTCAGTTCTGGTAGCATTCAGCTCTGGTAGCATTCAGCTCTGGTAGCATTCAGTTCTGGTAGCATTCAGTTCTGGTAGCACTCAGCTCTGGTAGCATTCAGCTCTGGTAGCATTCAGTTCTGGTAGCATTCAGCTCTGGTAGCACTCAGCTCTGGTAGCATTCAGCTCTGGTAGCATTCAGTTCTGGTAGCATTCAGCTCTGGTAGCACTCAGCTCTGGTAGCATTCAGCTCTGGTAGCATTCAGTTCTGGTAGCACTCAGCTCTGGTAGCACTCAGTTCTGGTAGCACTCAGTTCTGGTAGCATTCAGCTCTGGCACTCAGATCTGGTAGCACTCAGTTCTGGTAGCATTCAGTTCTGGTAGCACTCTGGTAGCACTCAGTTCTGGTAGCACTCAGTTCTGGTAGCATTCAGTTCTGGTAGCATTCAGTTCTGGTAGCATTCAGTTCTGGTAGCATAGAGCTCTGGTAGCACTCAGTTCTGGTAGCACTCAGTTCTGGTAGCATTCAGTTCTGGTAGCACTCAGTTCTGGTAGCATTCAGTTCTGGTAGCATTCAGTTCTGGTAGCATAGAGCTCTGGTAGCACTCAGTTCTGGTAGCACTCAGTTCTGGTAGCATTCAGTTCTGGTAGCACTCAGTTCTGGTAGCACTCAGTTCTGGTAGCATTCAGTTCTGGTAGCATTCAGCTCTGGTAGCACTCAGTTCTGGTAGCATTCAGCTCTGGTAGCACTCAGTTCTGGTAGCACTCAGGTCTGGTAGCATTCAGTTCTGGTAGCATTCCGCTCTGGTAGCATTCAGTTCTGGTAGCATTCAGCTCTGGTAGCACTCAGTTCTGGTAGCACTCAGGTCTGGTAGCATTCAGTTCTGGTAGCATTCCGCTCTGGTAGCATTCAGTTCTGGTAGCATTCCGCTCTGGTAGCATTCAGTTCTGGTAGCACTCAGCTCTGGTAGCATTCAGCTCTGGTAGCACTCAGTTCTGGTAGCACTCAGTTCTGGTAGCACTCAGTTCTGGTAGCACTCAGTTCTGGTAGCATTCAGCTCTGGTAGCACTCAGTTCTGGTAGCACTCAGTTCTGGTAGCATTCAGTTCTGGTAGCACTCAGCTCTGGTAGCACTCAGTTCTGGTAGCACTCAGTTCTGGTAGCATTCAGTTCTGGTAGCACTCAGCTCTGGTAGCACTCAGTTCTGGTAGCACTCAGTTCTGGTAGCATTCAGTTCTGGTAGCACTCAGCTCTGGTAGCACTCAGTTCTGGTAGCACTCAGTTCTGGTAGCATAGAGCTCTGGTAGCACTCAGTTCTGGTAGCACTCAGTTCTGGTAGCATTCAGTTCTGGTAGCATTCAGCTCTGGTAGCACTCAGTTCTGGTAGCATTCAGCTCTGGTAGCACTCAGTTCTGGTAGCATTCAGTTCTGGTAGCATTCAGTTCTGGTAGCATTCCGCTCTGGTAGCACTCAGTTCTGGTAGCACTCAGTTCTGGTAGCACTCAGCTCTGGTAGCATTCAGCTCTGTAGCATTCAGTTCTGGTAGCATTCAGCTCTGGTAGCACTCAGTTCTGGTAGCACTCAGCTCTGGTAGCATTCAGTTCTGGTAGCATTCAGTTCTGGTAGCATTCAGCTCTGGTAGCATTCAGTTCTGGTAGCACTCAGTTCTGGTAGCACTCAGCTCTGGTAGCATTCAGCTCTGGTAGCACTCAGCTCTGGTAGCACTCAGTTCTGATAGCATTCAGTTCTGGTAGCATTCAGTTCTGGTAGCACTCAGCTCTGGTAGCATTCAGTTCTGGTAGCATTCAGTTCTGGTAGCATTCAGTTCTGGTAGCACTCAGTTCTGGTAGCACTCAGCTCTGGTAGCATTCAGTTCTGGTAGCATTCAGTTCTGGTAGCACTCAGTTCTGGTAGCATTCAGTTCTGGTAGCATTCAGTTCTGGTAGCACTCAGTTCTGGTAGCACTCAGTTCTGGTAGCACTCAGCTCTGGTAGCATTCAGCTCTGGTAGCATTCAGTTCTGGTAGCATTCAGCTCTGGTAGCACTCAGTTCTGGTAGCACTCAGCTCTGGTAGCATTCAGTTCTGGTAGCATTCAGTTCTGGTAGCATTCAGCTCTGGTAGCATTCAGTTCTGGTAGCACTCAGTTCTGGTAGCACTCAGCTCTGGTAGCATTCAGCTCTGGTAGCACTCAGCTCTGGTAGCACTCAGTTCTGATAGCATTCAGTTCTGGTAGCATTCAGTTCTGGTAGCACTCAGCTCTGGTAGCACTCAGTTCTGGTAGCATTCAGTTCTGGTAGCATTCAGTTCTGGTAGCACTCAGTTCTGGTAGCACTCAGCTCTGGTAGCATTCAGTTCTGGTAGCATTCAGTTCTGGTAGCACTCAGTTCTGGTAGCATTCAGTTCTGGTAGCATTCAGTTCTGGTAGCACTCAGTTCTGTTAGCACTCAGCTCTGGTAGCATTCAGCTCTGGTAGCACTCAGCTCTGGTAGCACTCAGTTCTGGTAGCATTCAGTTCTGGTAGCATTCAGTTCTGGTAGCACTCAGCTCTGGTAGCACTCAGTTCTGGTAGCACTCAGCTCTGGTAGCACTCAGTTCTGGTAGCACTCAGCTCTGGTAGCACTCAGTTCTGGTAGCACTCAGTTCTGGTAGCACTCAGCTCTGGTAGCATTCAGCTCTGGTAGCACTCAGCTCTGGTAGCACTCAGTTCTGGTAGCACTCAGTTCTGATAGCATTCAGTTCTGGTAGCATTCAGTTCTGGTAGCACTCAGCTCTGGTAGCATTCAGCTCTGGTAGCATTCAGTTCTGGTAGCATTCAGTTCTGGTAGCACTCAGTTCTGGTAGCACTCAGCTCTGGTAGCATTCAGTTCTGGTAGCATTCCGCTCTGGTAGCACTCAGTTCTGGTAGCACTCAGCTCTGGTAGCATTCAGCTCTGGTAGCATTCAGTTCTGGTAGCATTCAGCTCTGGTAGCACTCAGTTCTGGTAGCACTCTCTGGTAGCATTCAGTTCTGGTAGCATTCAGCTCTGGTAGCATTCAGTTCTGGTAGCACTCAGTTCTGGTAGCACTCAGCTCTGGTAGCATTCAGCTCTGGTAGCACTCAGCTCTGGTAGCACTCAGTTCTGGTAGCACTCAGTTCTGGTAGCATTCAGTTCTGGTAGCACTCAGTTCTGGTAGCACTCAGCTCTGGTAGCATTCAGCTCTGGTAGCATTCAGCTCTGGTAGCACTCAGCTCTGGTAGCACTCAGTTCTGGTAGCATTCAGTTCTGGTAGCACTCAGTTCTGGTAGCATTCAGCTCTGGTAGCACTCAGTTCTGGTAGCATTCAGTTCTGGTAGCATTCAGTTCTGGTAGCACTCAGTTCTGGTAGCACTCAGTTCTGGTAGCATTCAGTTCTGGTAGCATTCAGCTCTGGTAGCATTCAGTTCTGGTAGCATTCAGTTCTGGTAGCATTCAGTTCTGGTAGCACTCAGTTCTGGTAGCATTCAGCTCTGGTAGCATTCAGCTCTGGTAGCACTCAGTTCTGGTAGCATTCAGTTCTGGTAGCATTCAGTTCTGGTAGCACTCAGTTCTGGTAGCACTCAGTTCTGGTAGCATTCAGTTCTGGTAGCATTCAGCTCTGGTAGCACTCAGTTCTGGTAGCATTCAGTTCTGGTAGCATTCAGCTCTGGTAGCATTCAGTTCTGGTAGCATTCAGTTCTGGTAGCATTCAGCTCTGGTAGCATTCAGTTCTGGTAGCACTCAGTTCTGGTAGCACTCAGCTCTGGTAGCATTCAGCTCTGGTAGCACTCAGCTCTGGTAGCACTCAGTTCTGGTAGCATTCAGTTCTGGTAGCATTCAGTTCTGGTAGCACTCAGTTCTGGTAGCATTCAGCTCTGGTAGCACTCAGTTCTGGTAGCATTCAGTTCTGGTAGCACTCAGTTCTGGTAGCATTCAGCTCTGGTAGCATTCAGTACTGGTAGCATTCAATTCTGGTAGCACTCAGCTCTGGTAGCATTCAGCTCTGGTAGCACTCAGTTCTGGTAGCATTCAGTTCTGGTAGCATTCCACTCTGGTAGCACTCAGTTCTGGTAGCACTCAGCTCTGGTAGCATTCAGTTCTGGTAGCATTCAGCTCTGGTAGCACTCAGTTCTGGTAGCACTCAGTTCTGGTAGCATTCAGCTCTGGTAGCACTCAGTTCTGGTAGCACTCAGTTCTGGTAGCACTCAGTTCTGGTAGCATTCAGCTCTGGTAGCACTCAGCTCTGGTAGCATTCAGCTCTGGTAGCACTCAGCTCTGGTAGCACTCAGTTCTGGTAGCACTCAGCTCTGGTAGCACTCAGTTCTGGTAGCACTCAGCTCTGGTAGCACTCAGTTCTGGTAGCACTCAGCTCTGGTAGCATTCAGCTCTGGTAGCACTCAGCTCTGGTAGCACTCAGTTCTGGTAGCATTCAGTTCTGGTAGCATTCAGTTCTGGTAGCACTCAGTTCTGGTAGCATTCAGCTCTGGTAGCATTCAGTTCTGCTAGCATTCAGCTCTGGTAGCACTCAGTTCTGGTAGCACTCAGTTCTGGTAGCACTCAGCTCTGGTAGCACTCAGTTCTGGTAGCACTCAGTTCTGGTAGCATTCAGCTCTGGTAGCACTCAGCTCTGGTAGCATTCAGCTCTGGTAGCACTCAGCTCTGGTAGCACTCAGTTCTGGTAGCATTCAGTTCTGGTAGCATTCTCTGGTAGCACTCAGTTCTGGTAGCACTCAGCTCTGGTAGCATTCAGTTCTGGTAGCATTCAGCTCTGGTAGCACTCAGTTCTGGTAGCACTCAGTTCTGGTAGCATTCAGCTCTGGTAGCACTCAGTTCTGGTAGCACTCAGTTCTGGTAGCACTCAGTTCTGGTAGCATTCAGCTCTGGTAGCACTCAGCTCTGGTAGCATTCAGCTCTGGTAGCACTCAGCTCTGGTAGCACTCAGTTCTGGTAGCACTCAGTTCTGGTAGCACTCAGTTCTGGTAGCACTCAGCTCTGGTAGCACTCAGTTCTGGTAGCACTCAGCTCTGGTAGCATTCAGCTCTGGTAGCACTCAGCTCTGGTAGCACTCAGTTCTGGTAGCATTCAGTTCTGGTAGCATTCAGTTCTGGTAGCACTCAGTTCTGGTAGCATTCAGTTCTGGTAGCATTCAGTTCTGGTCAGTTCTGGTAGCACTCAGCTCTGGTAGCATTCAGCTCTGGTAGCACTCAGTTCTGGTAGCATTCAGTTCTGGTAGCATTCAGCTCTGGTAGCATTCAGGGTAGCATTCAGCTCTGGTAGCACTCAGTTCTGGTAGCACTCAGTTCTGGTAGCACTCAGTTCTGGTAGCACTCAGTTCTGGTAGCACTCAGCTCTGGTAGCACTCAGTTCTGGTAGCACTCAGTTCTGGTAGCACTCAGCTCTGGTAGCACTCAGTTCTGGTAGCACTCAGCTCTGGTAGCACTCAGTTCTGGTAGCACTCAGTTCTGGTAGCATTCAGTTCTGGTAGCACTCAGTTCTGGTAGCATTCAGCTCTGGTAGCATTCAGTTCTGCTAGCATTCAGCTCTGGTAGCACTCAGTTCTGGTAGCATTCAGTTCTGGTAGCACTCAGTTCTGGTAGCATTCAGTTCTGGTAGCACTCAGTTCTGGTAGCATTCAGTTCTGGTAGCACTCAGTTCTGGTAGCACTCAGTTCTGGTAGCACTCAGTTCTGGTAGCACTCAGCTCTGGTAGCATTCAGCTCTGGTAGCATTCAGTTCTGGTAGCATTCAGCTCTGGTAGCACTCAGTTCTGGTAGCACTCAGTTCTGGTAGCACTCAGCTCTGGTAGCACTCAGTTCTGGTAGCACTCAGCTCTGGTAGCACTCAGCTCTGGTAGCACTCAGCTCTGGTAGCACTCAGTTCTGGTAGCACTCAGTTCTGGTAGCATTCAGCTCTGGTAGCACTCAGTTCTGGTAGCACTCAGTTCTGGTAGCATTCAGCTCTGGTAGCACTCAGTTCTGGTAGCACTCAGTTCTGGTAGCACTCAGTTCTGGTAGCATTCAGCTCTGGTAGCACTCAGCACTTCTGGTAGCATTCAGCTCTGGTCAGCATGGTAGCACTCAGTTCTGGTAGCACTCAGTTCTGGTAGCATTCAGTTCTGGTAGCACTCAGTTCTGGTAGCACTCAGCTCTGGTAGCACTCAGTTCTGGTAGCACTCAGCTCTGGTAGCACTCAGCTCTGGTAGCACTCAGCTCTGGTAGCACTCAGTTCTGGTAGCACTAGCATTCAGTTCTGGTAGCACTCAGTTCTGGTAGCATTCAGCTCTGGTAGCATTCAGTTCTGCTAGCATTCAGCTCTGGTAGCACTCAGTTCTGGTAGCACTCAGTTCTGGTAGCACTCAGCTCTGGTAGCACTCAGTTCTGGTAGCACTCAGTTCTGGTAGCATTCAGCTCTGGTAGCACTCAGCTCTGGTAGCACTCAGCTCTGGTAGCACTCAGCTCTGGTAGCACTCAGTTCTGGTAGCACTCAGTTCTGGTAGCACTAGTTCACTCAGCTCTGGTAGCACTCAGTTCTGGTAGCACTCAGCTCTGGTAGCACTCAGTTCTGGTAGCACTCAGCTCTGGTAGCACTCAGTTCTGGTAGCACTCAGTTCTGGTAGCATTCAGTTCTGGTAGCACTCAGTTCTGGTAGCATTCAGCTCTGGTAGCATTCAGTTCTGCTAGCATTCAGCTCTGGTAGCACTCAGTTCTGGTAGCATTCAGTTCTGGTAGCACTCAGTTCTGGTAGCATTCAGTTCTGGTAGCATTCAGTTCTGGTAGCACTCAGTTCTGGTAGCACTCAGTTCTGGTAGCACTCAGATCTGGTAGCACTCAGTTCTGGTAGCATTCAGTTCTGGTAGCATTCAATTCTGGTAGCACTCAGTTCTGGTAGCATTCAGCTCTGGTAGCATTCAGTACTGGTAGCATTCAATTCTGGTAGCACTCAGCTCTGGTAGCATTCAGCTCTGGTAGCATTCAGTTCTGGTAGCATTCAGCTCTGGTAGCACTCAGCTTGGTAGCACTCAGTTCTGGTAGCATTCAATTCTGGTAGCATTCCCTTGCTGCAGATTATTCTGGTCACTGACAGAGAAACTCTGCTCCTAACAGTCGGAGAGAATGGGACAGTACTTACCATGAGCAAAAGCAGCAGTCAGTTATACAGTTCATTATTGCCACAAAGAAGTTGCATTTTGTACATTTGCAGATCACATGGAAGAAAATAACAAGTGGCTTCAACACCTCATTCCCCTTCTTTATTTTCAAAGGATCTTCTCACTTTTCCCCCTTTCTGACTCATGCTTCTAGCCCACTGTGGAAGGCAAGCAGAAAGGCTCTTACGTAGAACATCCTCCAAACTGAAGTTCGATTTCTCTCTTTCCTCCCCCCCCCCCATTATTTGAGATTTGTGTAGGGAGCACAAAAGTATAAATGAGCAGCTGCAATTTTTTGTGCAGTCAGATTTCTGGTGCTGAAGTCTGTGATTTAGCAACATCTGAACATTTCTTACATTTAATATCTTAGTGAGTAGGCAGAAGTTGGGCTGAGAAAACCACTCTGCCTCCCCTAGATTCTAACTGAAGCAAAAGGCCTCTATAGTAAAAATTACATGTTACACATATGAGAAGGATATTGAGACACTTGAACGTGTCCAGAGAAGGGCAATGAGCCTGGGGAGAAGTCTGGAGCACAGCCCTGTGAGAAGAGGTTGAAGGAGCTGGGGTTGTTTAACCTGGAGAAGAGGAGGCTCAGGGGACACCTTATTGCTCTCTACAACTATCTGAAGGGAGGTTGTAGCCAGGAGGGGTTGGTCTCTTCTCCCAGGCAACCAGCACCAGAACAAGAGGACACAGTCTCAAGCTGTGCCAAGGGAAGTTTGGGCTGGAGGTGAGGAGAAAGTTTTTCACAGAAAGAATAATTGGCCATTGGGATGTGCTGCCCAGGGAGGTGGTGGAGTCACCGTCCCTGGACGTGTTAAAAAAGGAACAGATGTGGCACTTGGAGCCACGGTTTAGTTGTCAGGAGGTGTTAGGTATTGGGTAATAGGGTGGACTTGATGATCTCTGAGGTCTCTCCCCAGCCTCGTTGCCCTTCTCTGGACATGTTCAAGAGTCTCAATGTCCTTCTTAAATTGAGGGGCCCAGACATGACAGTGTCCACACCTGCAGTTACTGATAGAGGAGCAAAAACCTCTTAGTAAACTGCAGTAAAATAGTTTGAGCATTCTGTTTTAACTTAAATTAGCAGTTTAAACCCAAACCTGTGGGGAAACCACAGGCAGAGGAGTAGGTAATAGCTCATATCTTTGTAAACAAATGAGCAATATATTTTTGTTCACAATGTATGTCAGTATCCTTCACAAATCCCCACTCATCGCTTCTGCTTTTGCATTTCAGAAACATAAATGGGGAAATCCACTAACTGACATGAGAAAAGGAAGAGAGAAAAAGTGGAATTTCCACAAGCTGAAGTTCAAACCATGACTTTTGTGAAGAGAAAAACCCTAAAATATTTTACATTTAATCATCAGTCTGAAACCTTTTCCACCTCCAGTTTCCCTCTGATGTCATTCTTTTACACTGAGTGCTGCAATATCTTCAGAAATCTGATGGTGAACTGACTGCCTCAAGTAGAACTGCTTGAGCAGGGGTTGGACCAGATAACATCCAGATTCAAGAGGGGATCGGACGTGGCACTTGGTGCCATGGTTTAGCAGTCATGAGGTCTTGAGTGACTGGTTGGACTTGATGATCTTTGAGGTCTTTTCCCACCTTATTGATTCCATGATTCTAAATCTTTCCCAGTCTCAACTGATCTGGAGTTCTGTGACTGCAGAACTCAGAAGGTCCTTCACTCCTCATCAAACCCCCAGCAACATTGGGAAAAGAACCTGCTGAGTGTTTCAGTGACATCTGTCACCTTGGTATCCGAAAGCAAAGGAAAGAAAAAAGGAATGGAACAAATGAGAGAATAAGAAATTAAATAATTAGAGAAGAGCAATAGAATAAGAGGGGCAAAAAGGAGTTCTGAGTACATTAACTTAGCTGTACAGGACAGTTGAGCTCACCTCCTCTGTTGCTCCAGTTTTCCAACAGTTATTTGGCTGAATGTCTAAACATTATAATTCAGAACATGTTCTACCTTAAGTAGTGACTTCTGGCTATGTACAGCTTGAAAGCTGAGTCTGACATGGAAATACTTTAGGAGCAAGAAACAGTGATGTGTCTCTTATATGGGAAAGGTGGATTATTATTTTTTTCTTTATCTATTTTTTAACCCCATTTTTTCCTCACCTCTGTGCTAAAACAATCTTCCCTAAAACTGAGAAAGCAAATACTTATGAGAGAATTCACAAGAGTGGGACTGATCATGCCTGATGAACATCCATTCAGTGGGGAATCTCTGCAAATAAAATGCAGGCTACAGCCTGGGATATTTGTATTTACCTTTTTTTTGTTTGAAGTCTGAACTTAGGGAGAGATAATTAATCAATAGGTCCTAGGGGAAGAAAGAAGGAACTTAAATCTCATGATGAAGCTAGTCAGGAATACTCCATAACTGGTGTGAAAGGGTGGGCTTGGAAAAAGTTTCTCCACAGTCATTAATAAGAAGGCTGCAGAGGGACCAGAATAGAGGGGTCAGGAAGAGGGAGTGAATGCAGCTTGAAAAAGCCCAACGCAGCTAAAGAATCTTTCCTTAAGTTCAAAGACAGCTTAAGAGTGATCAGAAAAAGGACTTGGGCAAATGTAGGAAGCCTTTATGTCTTGCTTAAATTTATAGATGCTATATAAAAAGTACTTTCAATATTTTGCAGACCAAAAGGTATCTCAGGTGGAAAGGAGATGTGGAAAAGGGTGAGCTCAGGTTGTTAAGGAAGCTGCGTGAGCCCTGGGCCCCGTGTTTTCAGAGCTGTGTTATCACCTTTCCACAAACAGCTCACAGACTGGAACGAGCATGCCTCCAGAACAACAAAGACAAAACCAAGTGCAAAGCAGTGTAAGCTGGTACCTATTCATGGGTCTCATATGAAAGCTTATGAGCATATCAGTATGAGGAGAATAAATATTTAAATAAGTTGTTCAATATGAGAAAAAAATCCTTAGTGTGAATCACTCTTCCCTGACTATGGAACCTTAATATTCACAGAGCTGTCCTTTACGATTTCAGCCTTCCTTCTCAACTCTTTCTTTTCTCTTTTCACCTGGATTCTGCACAAGTGAGCTTGACGTGTTCCAAAGCATTTATCAAAGATTCTGAGCCTAATCCTACACTGGCTTTGATTTAGGAGCCTGGAACTCATTCATTGAGAGTTTATTCATCTATTTATAAATACAGCAGTTAACTTAAGCATTGTAGAACGAGTGACTTTAGAAAATTATCTGGACCAATACTTTTCAACAACTGGCATATCATTCTGAATCTTATAGATATGATTACTGTTAGTCATCTGAGAGCAAAACATGATGAAGTTGGTTGTTTGGTAGTGCTGTTCCCATAATACAGCTTTCTGTTGGAAACCCATGATAATGAAATCACAGCATTAATTCAGACAGAGAATATAGCATCTTAGAATCATAGAATCAATAAGGTTGGAAAAGACCTCAGAGATAGAATAGAATAGAATAGAACAGAATAGAATAGAATAGAATAGAATAGAATAGAATAGAATAGAATAGAATAGAATATAAATACAATAGAATAGAATACAATACAATACAATACAATACAATAGACCAGGTTGGAAGAGACCTTTGAGATCATCGTGTCCAACCCATCATCCAACACCATCTAATCAACTAAACCATGGCACCAAGCACCCCATCAAGTCTCCTCCTAAACACCTCCAGAGATGGCGACTCCACCACCTCCCTGGGCAGTACATTCCAATGGGCAATCACTCTCTCTATGAAGAATTTCATCCTAACATGGAGCCTAAACCTCCCCTGGAGCAGCTTGGGACTGTGTCTTCTTGTTCGGGTGCTGGTTGCCTGGGAGAAGAGGTCAACCCCTCCTGTCTACAACCTCCCTTCAGGAACTTGTAGAGAGCAATAAGGTCTCCCCTGAGCCTCCTCTTCTCCAGGCTAAGCAACCCCAGCTCCCTCAGCCTCTCCTCATAGGGCTTGTGTTCCAAACCCCTCACCAACTTTGTTTCCCTTCTCTGGACATGTTTAAGCAAGTCAACATCTTTCCTAAACTGAGGGGTCCAGAACTGGACACAGGACTCAAGGTGTGACCTAACCAGTGCTGTGTACAGGGGCAGAATGACCTCCCTGCTCCTGCTGGCTGCACTGTTCCTGATACAGGCCAGATCATCAAGTCCAACCTATCTTCATTAGCAAATTTTTTTCTCTGGTGTGAATTTTATTTTAAAAAAGAGAGAAAAATGTTTACTTCTTTTTAAAATAGTTTGTTGGAAACGTACAATATGGTCGTGGAAAAAGGAAGCCTTTAGAAACAAGAATAGCAAGACTGTCTGCAAGCTCCAGGTCAATGTATCATAGGCTCGAGGTGAGGAGAAAGTTCTTCATAGAGAGAGTTGTTGGCCATTGGAATGTGCTGCCCAGGGAGGTGGTGGGGTTGCCATCCCTGGAGGTGTTCAGGAGGGGATAGGACATGGCACTTGTTGCCATGGTCTAGTAGGCATGAGGTCGTGGGTGACAGGCTGGACTTGATGATCTTTGAGATCTTTTCCAACCTTGTTGATTCTATGATTCTAAGTAGTACAGAAATAGCAACATCACAAAGCAAATAGAAAGGGTGATCTTCTTTCCTCTCAAACTTCCTTTGTAGTTTGTATTACTTCTCACTGGAGAAATTCTTGTTTTGTTTTCTTCCTAAGCCAGACTTGATTTGAATTTTTATTAATTCTGCACTTCTACCAGCCCATGCTGCTGACTGTTTCATGGCTGGCAGCATCATTTTACATGACACTACAGAGTCTGCTGCTTCAGTCCTTCTTTGCAGGGAAAGCACAACCTCCAAAGCAGTAATTTGCTGTTCTGCAAACTACTGAGCTTGATATTTCATATCTCCCTTTGCTCAGATTGCAAACTCTTCTCTGGAAAAAACAGATAAGCATGTGCAACCTGTAATTAAGCATCGATTTCACATGACATCAGCCCCTTACAGGCCTAATCCTGCTCACACTATTTACATGTGAAGTCTGTTTTGAGGCTGTAACCAGCCATGAGGAAGCTAGCAGCTAAAACTGTCCTTTTTTTTCTCCCATCTCACTTGCCCACCCCGAAGTCTGATCGGAGCAGTATTAGCCACTCATTACCTGCACATCTACTAGAGATGTGGTTTACTGGGTGTTTTTCAGTCTAGGAAAAAATCCCTAGAGTGAAAACTGGATGAGTTAATGAAACGCTGGCACTGAATATGGCCAGAGTTAACTCTGCCTCAGTTAAAACAAACTCCTTCCTTCGCCAGGCTGCCATCAGATACCTCTCTGAAGAGCCAGCCTCTGCCGTTATTTCTGCAGACATAGTGAATATGTGCTGATCCTCTTCTGCCGCAGCTTTTGTTTCCAAGCTTTGGTTTTCAATGGTTGCCATAGAATCGATCCATTATCATATGAAAAGCCTCACACAAACCCCTCCCCAAAAGCCTGTTGCTAAAGCCATGAACACTTTTCAGTTTTCATGTAAAAGAGGGCCGGGGCGAGAGGGGAGGGGGAACCCTCTGGAAGTGAAATGGTCTCTGAGAGGGAAGTTGGTTTTAGCTCTCCTCCTGCCTTTCTCCTTAGAGATGACTCGATTCTTGCTTCTCTTTTAACCACAAACACGCCCCCCCCCCCCCCCCCCCCCCTTACTGGATCATCCTTCTGACTACCAGAACAATTACAGGCTATTTATCCACCAAAGCATTTTCATTGCCTCATAAGTCAAGGGATAGCCATGTATTTTTCTTGCTTGATTTGTTATGTGGGTGTTTCAGCATGCATATCATTTTTTTGTTTGTTGAAGATTTCCATGAGTCTGGCTTTAAGGGAAAAAAAAAAGAGAGAGAGAGAGAAGAGGTGAACTGCCAAAAACTAAAGAAGAAACACAAACTTCTTGAGATATAAGCTTCTTATTCTCACAGGACTGCTAAATCGGTGTCAGTAGAGGGAGTGTTTGCTGTTGGGGCTGAGACTCCCTGAAATAAGATATTATTTTCCAGATAGCCATTTTAACAAAGACGGCCAAACCCATTTAAACAAACATTACCTTATGCTGGAGAAACCACACCCCAATTAATGGAGCTACAGGAGTAATTCCTGTATCTTCCCTGTTTACTTCAGGGTAAGAGAGGTATTGAAAAGAAGTTGTTTGGGTTTTTGTATAATCTCTTGGGGTTTTTTTACTCTGTTTTGATATAAAACAGAAGCTTTGTTTTGAAAGACCAGCCATGACCTATACAGCATTTATAAGACAACCTCCAAATCCTGATACAATACAATAATAATACAATACAATAAACCAGGTTGGAAGAGACCTTCAAGATCATCGCGTCCAACCTATCAACCAATCCAACCCACCCAAACAACTAGACCATGGCACCAAGCACCCCATCAAGTCTCCTCCTGAACACCTCCAATGATGGTGACTCCACCACCTCCCTGGGCAGCACATTCCAATGGGCAATCACTCTCTCTATATAGAACTTCTTCCTAACATCCAGCCTAAACCTGCCCTGGTGCAGCTTGAGACTGTGTCCACTTGTTCTGGTGCTGGCTGCCTGGGAGAAGAGACCAACCTCCACCTGTCCACGACCTCTATTCAGGTAGTTGTAGAGAGCAATAAGGTCTCCTCTGAGCATCCTCTTCTCCAGGCTAAGCAACCCCAGCTCCCTCAGCCTCTCCTCATAGGACTTGCATTCCAAACCCCTCACCAACTTTGTCGCCCTTCTCTAGACAAGTTCCAGCAAGTCAACATCCTTCCTAAACTGAGGGGCCCAGAACTGGACACAGGACTCAAGGTGTGGCCTAACCAGTGCAGTGTACAGGGGCAGAATGACCTCCCTGCTCCTGCTGGCCACACTGTTCCTGATTCAGGCCAGGAAGCCATTGGCCGAGGCAACACAGTATAGGTAACCTCACTGCATCATGAAAATGAGTGAAGTTTTAATTCCTTGAAGTTTACTAACATCAGGAAGGTCAAGATTTTTCATAAAGAAACTGGAGTTGTTCCCCATGTCCCTGCAACTTTTTAGAGCATATGCAATAAGTGTCATGTATTGGGTAATAGGTTGGACTTGATGGTCTCTGAGGTCTTTTCCAACCTGGTTGATTCTATGATTCTATTATTCTATGTGCACACAGCATGGATGTAGCCAGGTGGAGGGTTAGTCTCTTCTCCCAGGTAACCAGCACCAGAACAAGAGGACACAGCCTCAAGCTGCACCAGGGGAAGTTTAGGCTGGAGGTGAGGAAAAAGTTCTTCACTGAGAGAGTCACTATCCATCGGAATGTGCTGCCTAGGGAGGTGGTGGAGTCACCATCCCTGGAGGTGTTCAGGAGGATTGGACGTGGCACTTGGTGCCATGGTTTAGTCATGAGGTCTGTGGTGACATGTTGGACTTGATGATCTTTGATGTCTCTTCCAACCTTGGTGATTCTGTGATGTGACCTGCTCCCCTGTTCAGAGGTGGTGTAAGAAAACTTTTGCACCCCCTCCCCACTTTCTTCCCAGGTACTGGTGCCCAAAAAATTGTCAAATTCTCACATTTCTGACAGATCTACTCTGATTAACAGCTATGTAATAGCACACAGATGTTTCACAGTCAGTATATAAGTTCAATATTGGTCTTATTTCACCAGCCCATTTATTATGTTGCAGGTATAGAATTATTAAAAGAGAAAGCAATCAATATCTTTCCTGTTTCTGTATATAAATTTGCATACAAGGATCACATCACAAGTTCTGGAAGGCTTTAAATAGTGTCATATCCTTCATCTGTAAAATCAGAAGCGTTCATTTGACCATAGATAATTTCCTGTAGCACAAAGGGTAAAGCATAAAGCCTGTTACACTGGTGCCTTACAACCCTTGAATAACATGGTGCAGCTGGGGGAAAATGGGAAACTTATTTCTAATAGGATGTCAAGTTTCATTTATCACAGTTATCCAGCATTTAGCAGTACATGCAGTGGCACTGCATCTAGAAAAGCATGCACCCCACAAGGGGCTAATCAGTGAGCAGAGATACTTGAACTGTTAAATTAATTTGCATTTTCTCCATCCACCCCACCTTGACCCCAGGGGAAGAAAATAATAATAATAATAAAATCTTGGCTTCCTTTCATTCCACTCCTCAAAGCCTGGTTTGGAGCTTCCATTCTTCTTTCCAATTCAGTTGCCTTCTGTATTCCATGTCCTTACCTTTAACTCCAAATCCATTCTTCTCTAAGTTCATATGTTCAGCAGGCAAGATACCCTTACTGTCGTTGTACCTATTACCTGAAGAGCAAAGAGACTGTAGAACAGGACTGTGTTGTGGAAATTTAATCCAAACATTGCTGGAATGTCTGCACAAGCCAAATCCAAAGCCAAAAGATCTGTTTAGCCTTCACCAGTATATAACAGAGAAATGGGAAACTTCATTTGTATATTCTTGAACTTACTTGCATTGGTAATATGCAAAGATGAGCAGGAATAGGGAGGTTTAGTAAGATTTGTTCCAGATCTAAAGTGGTGTGTACTGGGGAATGTAATATCAGTATCACACAGTATCACCAAGGTTGGAAGAGACCTCAAAGATCATCAAGTCCAAACTGTCACCACAGACCTCATGATTAGGAGGAATAGGAATAGGGAGGTTTACTAAGGTGTGTTTACTAAGGTGGTGTTTACTGGGGAATGTAGATTGTGGCCCTTGCTTGTGGTGCATGAGAACAGTAAAATACACATTCACAAACTAACATCTTCAGTTTGTGATGGGATAACATCAATAGACACTCAGCAAAAGAGGTTCAGTTCACTTTCCTGAAGAAGTCAAAAAAGGGCATTGTCTTTGAGTTTCAGTCATTCTGTCATGTTTCTGCTGTACCTCCACAACTGACATCAGCTTGAGATTCCCACCGAGGTGCTTTCATGTTCCTTAAGTTCAGGGAGTTCTGTGCCATGACAATTCCCAGTCACAGACTGAGTCTAATGGCTTTTTTAGGCAAACATTTCTCTTGTGAGAGACAATTCCCACGCTTCCCTGTACACCTATAACTCACATCTCTGAAGTCATTGCAATGGAGTGATCAAATATAGCCTATAACAGTGTGTGAGACTGTTGTCCAGAGCATGAAGCATGTTACCTGAGAAATGACAGAAAAAAACCCCAACACTTATGCCTGTAAAGATCCAATGTTTGGGTGGTTTTCAAGGTACCTTTGCACATTATCAAAGCTTTCAGTGCCAAGAACCACTGAAATTTAACTCAGGTTGCATACACTTTCTTCCTTTAAAACACACATTTGGCAAACTACAGCTTTGATGGTTCATCATCTTGGAAGAAATCTGATTAACAACATTCAGGCCCCAGGAAGTAATAAAGAAATTATTAGCTCACTAAGGTGAATCCATCCACAAGGCTGGTTAATGAATCCCATGCAGTTCATGATATAACTCAATGGCACATGGCAGTGGGAGCGTGTGAGAGAATCTCTCTCCAATTGCACATAAAAGTTGGGGGTTTTAATCCTTCATGAAGCCCAGAAAATGTTACTCAGGCCTAATCTTTAGAGATTAATATAGACATTTTGGTCTGTGAAGTCTTTCAGAAAAAATCATTCTGTCTCTGAGGTTTTTCTGCCTTGTGCATTATAGTTCACTATCTCATTGGCTTCTGCCCATGTCCTTGGCAGTGTTCCTCACAGAGGGTCAGACAGCTCACACTGGCTACCAGCTTCTTGTCAGATGCATTAGCTGTTCAAGAAACCTTCCCCTTCTATGAGAGCTGAAATGCTTGAAAGGGTGCTCAGCTCAAACAGCTCAAATACCTATGTTCTTGGAGATAAGGATAGTCCTGAAGGAGGAATGTCAAGAGATGTACTTTTCAGTTACATCAGAACCATTTTGGCACCTTGCACTATTTTTTGAGAGTCTTACATAGTGCCACTTTCGTACCACGTTTTATGAGCCAGCTGGGAGAGATATGGAACTTGAGTCTTATACAAATACCAGTGCTGATTAGCAAAATCTGAGTCCACTTATCAGTGTCTAGAAGCTAAAAATAAAGGAACTAACACAACCTCGAGCTGTCTACAGCAGAAACGAGCCTAAACAAAACCACTCCTCTAGAGCAGAACTGTCACCCACAAACTCAAAAGTGTTGTGCCTTATGAATATTTGGGACTCTCTGTGTGGGTTGCAAAACAGATTCTCAAAACTTTTTGCAAAATGAAATGCACCTCTGCTGCCTGCCAGCCTGGAAGCCTGACTGTGCCTTTCCCTCATGAGGTCAGGAACAGTCACGTCTGGGCTTTGGAGGTGCAGAGCAAAGTTCCATTAGCTGGCTAACCAAAATGCTAGGAGGTTTTAAAAGCATCTCAGGAATATGTGAAGCAGGGAGTGAAAAGCCAAGTTCTTTCATAACATTTGTCTCCCTTTGACTTTCTTGTGTGTTTTTCCATATGTTTACATCTAGTTGCACGTAGAATCACAGAATCAGTCAGGGTTGGAAGGGACCACAAGGATCATCTAGTTCCAACCCCCTGCCATGGGCAGGGGCACCCTACACTAGATCAGGGTGGCAAAAGCCTCATCCAGCCTGGGCTTAAATACCTCCAGGGATTGGGCCTCAACCACCTCCCTGGACAGCCCATTCCAGGGCTTCACCACTCTCATGGGGAAGAACCTCTTCCTCACATCCAGCCTAAATCTCCCCACCTCCAGCTTCATTCCATTCCCCCTAGTCCTATCACTACCTGAGATCCTGAGAAGTCCCTCCCCAGCCTTCTTGTAGCCCCCTTCAGATACTGGAAGGCCACAATGAGGTCACCTCGGAACCTTCTCTTCTCCAGACTGAACAGCCCCAACTCCTTCAGTCTGTCCTCACAGGAGAGGTGCTCCAGCCCTCTGCTCATCCTTGTGGCCCTTCTCTGGACACCTTCCAGCATGTCCACATCTCCAGGCTTAGCAAACGTGAAGTGTTTCCTCAGAAACATTATAAAAAAGATGGGACAGAATCTTGAGAAATCATCAAAATGTGATTCTCTCACATTTCACCACCATTATCCAGAATATCTTAGGTGAATTTTTCCATTTTTTTCCCCCCACAGTCAGAATCATGACTAGGAAACACTAAATTAGTGTCTGAAAAGAGCTGCTCCTCCGCTGTCTCCTCCTGTTTCTAACACATATACTGATGTAAACATACAACTGTATGAGCACAGGTAAGATACTATGGTGAAAGCAGACTTATTCCTCAACATCTGATTTCACTTGTTCATTATCAGAAAATCAAAACTACAGACCATAAAGAAATATACTTGTGAAAGTAAAGTGGGCAGGATATTAGAATAGAGCAGAATAGAATAGAATAGAATAGAATAGAATAGAATAGAATAGAATAGAATAGAATAGAATAGAATAGGAATTGGAAGAGACCTTCAAGATCATCATGTCCAACCTATCAATCAATCCAACCCACCTAAACAACTAAACCATGGCACCAAGCACCCCATCAAGTCTTCTCTTGAACACCTCCAAGGATGGTGACTCCACCACCTCCCTGGGCAGCCCATTCCAATGGGCAATTACTCTCTCTGTATAGAATTTCTTCCTAACATCCAGCCTAAACCTCCCCTAGTGCAGCCTGAGACTGTGTCCTCTTGTTCTGGTGCTGGCTGCCTGGGAGAAGAGACCAACCTCTGCATGTCTACAACCTCTCTTCAGGTAGTTGTAGAGAGCAACAAGGTCACCCCTGAATCTCCTCTTCTCCAGGCTAAGCAACCCCAGCTCCCTCAGCATCTCCTCATAGGACTTGTGTTACTGGCGAAAGGGAGGAGGGATGGATGAGGAACAATCAGGAATGAGACACTTGGGGCAAGGCAAGCATCTGGTTAGTTTTGCCAGGAAAAGAAAAAACAGTAAGCCAAAACCATCAATTAGGAGGAACAAGATAGCAGAAGTAATAAGTAATACCTTGCCTAAATCTTTTCCTGGCTTCCAGTGCTGTTGGAAAGTGTCAGCTCTTCTTCGTCAGGTCTGCTAAGCACATTCGGGAGGGAGAAGGCAGAGAATTAGAAAGAATGAGCAGAGACTGAACTTAATGTTGGAATCCTGCAAAAGTCACTTGTGTGCTTTTTCTAGCCGCTGCTACAGCAAACCAGGTTGCTATGGTAAAATGGGTCAGAGCAGCAAGCAAGTTAGCTTGTGCAACAGAATCGGAGTCCTGGTGCAGGGGAGACGGGAGGCACAGGCCGCAGCAGACAGTAATCTACAGCTGAATCTAGGTCACTGGGGTGCTTTGCAGCTGCAGCTGTCCGTGCAGGACTCTGATCTCCGGCAGGGCTCACAAAACCATCCTGACGGCTGGGCTCCTGCTCGACCGCTACCAGTGTACTGGGGGAGCTGTTGCTTTGTCTCCTTCAGAACGGGGATGATAATTTTAGATCCTTAATTATGGATGCATATGCAGGCAGCATGTGTCTGTGTGTGTGTGTGTGTGTGTGTGTTATGTATGCACATTTATTTTAAAATCAAACATACTCAGTAGGCACATGGCCCATATTTTGGGAAGCCGTTACACAAATTAACATTCACACTCCAAATGATCATTATCACATATTTGTGGGAGCTGTGCATCCCACTCCACAAAGGCTATAAAGATCTGCAAGCAAACAGCAAAAAAAAATATCTCTTCCCCAGTATACCAAATGAATCCTCACCCCCCCCAACCCCCCCCCCCCCCCCCTCCCCCCCCCAGACAAATGCCCTCCCAAAAAGCCTGGAAAAAAGGGGGAAAAAAAGGCATTGGAAAATGTCAGGGAGGTTGTCCTGCAGTTCAGTCTCTCACATCTCCTCACAAACATATGCTGATACACCCAGCCATGAAGGAATCTATTATTATCATTTACTATTCTGTGACTGTTGAGGGGGAGGGGGATAGAAAAAGTAAAAATAGGGGGAAAAGAAAAGCAGCAACAATCAATTAATAAAAGCCAGGGAACGGGGCCAAATTTGGAGCAGATACAAACTAGCATACCCCTTGCTGATGCTGGTGGAACTGCAAGCGATGCAGCCTCAGCCTTTAGTCTCACACACAGACATGGCCCTCACCCTAGGGAGAATGCAAAGTGATTCATAAGGAATATAGGAACAGCATACTCCTACGTGGTGAGGTGAGTAGCATTTTTTGAGTGCAGGGGCTACTATGCCCTGGATTTTCCTGTCTTTTCCTTTTTTTTCTTAGATTTAGAAATCCCGTTACTCAGAATTTGCTGTATTTGTCCAGCAGAGATTCTGGATACATCCCCTGAAGGCTGATACATTTGATGCCTTCAGTACATACAGAGTCTGGAGCTCCCAAGGTATGCTGGATTTACTGTGCATGCAGTGACTGACTCCACAGCCATCACACAGAGGGTCTGAAGCCCCCCTGCAGCCTCCTGGTACATAGGTTGAATGGGGTTTGCTCCATATACACCAGAAGTCTGACACACAGCATGCCAAACCTGACACTACCATCTCCTCTTTTATTCTCTCTTTTGTAAAACTCTGGCAGAAACATTCAGTAACCCTAGGTAGAGTTGTTAATGACAGGATGAAATATTCAGCTTTTGGATGTGGTTTGGGGACTGTACCAGACTGTCTGTCAGCCCCACGTACTAGATATTTGCATTTGAGACAACTACACTGGACCAAACACTCTCATCAGTTGTTTTTTTTCACTGTCACATCTCTCATACTGTGCTAAAACTTTTTGCCCATTTCCAGCAAATGTGAGGGCAAAAGGACAAGGGACAGCAATAACTCAGAGCCTCAGAATCAGTGGCTTCTACACGAATCAGGCATGGCAGTGAAGTTCCTACCCTGCAAATCCCACATTTTAATATGAACAATTGAGATTTAAAATGTGTTAGGAATAACTTAAAAATTAGACCAGGAGTTATCCATACATAACAAAGTCAACATCCAAAGACAGATGAGGCACCAGAACTTATTCAGCGAAGTAAAACAGCTAAAATCAATTCTGTTTTTTCCAGGAGAAAAAAAATAACTATACATATTCTTATTGAGGAATTAATTTCAGCTCCCATACAGGTAGAAAGTCTCTTGTACAGCTGAGTGTCAGTGCCTTGAACTGTGTCTGACAAGAAGGTGGTAGCCAAAGTGAGCTGCCTGACATCCCTTCTGAGAAACACCACCAAGGAAGTGGGCAGAAGAAATAATAGTATCACAGTATCAGTCGGGGTTGGAAGGGACCACAAGGATCATCTACTTCCAACCCCTGCCATGGGCAGGGACACCCCACACTAGATCAGGCTGGCCAGAGCCTCATCCAGCCTGGGCTTAAACACCTCCAGGGACGGGGCCTCAACCACCTCCCTAGATAACCCATTCCAGGGCTTCACCACTCTCATGGGGAAGAACTTCTTTCTCACATCCAGCCTGAATCTCCCTACCTCCAGCTTCATTCCATTCCCCCTGGTCCTATCACTACCTGAGATCCTGAGAAGTCCCTCCCCAGCCTTCTTGTAGCCCCCTTCAGATACTGGAAGGCCAAAATGAGGTCACCTTGGAGCCTTCTCTTCTCCAGACTGAACAGCCCCCAATTCCTTCAGTCTGTCCTCATAGGAGAGGTGCTCCAGCCCTCTGATCATCCCGTGGCCCAGCTCTGGACACGTTCCAGCACCTCCAGATCCCTCTTGTAATAGGGACTCTAGAACTGGACACAGTACCCCAGGTGGGGTCTCACCAGAGCTGACATCGTCATCACAGACTAAGGAATAGTGCATGTTCACAAGGTCTTAGACACATCATGAGCACTGCTTGTCTGTGTGCCTTTAGAGCTGCCTACAGAACCAAGATGAAAAGTGTGAAGACTGTACTTCAGATGCCAGTTTGCAACCAAAGCAAAACCTCTCATTGCCTCATACAGAACTGCTGGTATTATGCAAGAATATTGGGCAACTGCCCACTCTGCTGAACAGTAGCACACACAAATATCTTGCAAGTGCTGGAAGGAGGTGTGTACATCATAGACAATCAATGCAACATATTCCTTCAAGAAGGAAGTAGCAGAAAAGGGAAAGAGAAAGAAATGTCAGGAGAGATACAAGGACAGCTTTTCTCTCTTGTCAGTCACTCACAACTTCACTTCTCTTAGAAATAATCTTGTATACATTAAGAAAGGCCTTGACTTATGCCATCTGTCACATATAATTAATCTCTTCTCTAATTTCCACACTGACATGTCTTAATCTTTCGTCATTCTTCTTCTTGATCATTCAATGGTGCCTGAATAGTTCTGGTAACTTCCATCAGTGATGGAAGTATTTGTCTCTCTGGCATTGTCTCTGTAAAGCAAACAACTGCCACTTCTGTCAAAGGGGACAGTCCAGTTCCTCACTGGTGAAACATCCTGCATATGAGATTTATGCTTAATGATCACCAGAACAGAGTCATTTAGAGATATCCCTAAAGATATAAAGATCTGCTATTGTATTGATAAAATTCTTTTCATGCCACTGATATCTTAATAGCTGAGTTTACAGAATGACAGGCATGGAGACCAGGCAGGCTTGGAGATCTACCTGGACAGAAAAAAGAGAGAAAGAGAGCAAGAGAGTCTGTGGCTGTGATTTTCATTTAATAACAGAATGAACTGTCCCAGCATAAAATTTGTCTTTTGATTTTGGTTCTATATGTTGTGGAAGGATTTTGCCTGAATCCCCCATATCTTTGAAAATCTGCACATAAACCAGAGGAAAACAAACAAACAAACATGTGGGGAAAAAAAAAACACCCAGAAAGTTCATTTCCTAACACTGATATGAACATAATGACATACTTGCAAATAGTTTTAGCTTTCCTGTTTCCAAAAAGGGCTGTAAATCACAGATTCAAGGAACTCTGCAGACACACAGAGGGTGGAGGGATGGCAAGGAGGGAGGAAGAGCTTTGCAGGCAGAAAAGAAACATTCCATGGAAGCAGCGCTGCCAGATAAATCCCCTGCTGCAGAGTTTGTCTGCACATTCCACTGCTCAAGAGCCACAAGTTCTCGATAAGAGGTCATTTTCTTATCCCTGGATAAACAGGCAATTCACAGAAAAGAGCTAATTAACTCTGACAGAACACCTACTGGAAGACCTGAAGTACCTGACACACTTCTGTCATGCTCCCTTCTCTGGGGCTCATGTTGACTGGAGGAAGTCTGCAGAAAAGGCTGCCTGATAAAAACTCCCTTTTGAAACTATTTGTTTCTTACTTCAGATATTGGGAAACGTTTTTAAAGGAGGGAGAGAAGGAGGAAAGCAGGAAGGAAGAGAGAGAGGGAAGGGAGGGAGACAGGGAAGGGAGGGAGGGAGCTAGGGAAGGGAGGGAGACAGGGAAGGGAGGGAGGGAGGGGAGGGAAGGGAGGGAGGGAGGGAGGGAGGGAGGAAGGAAGGAAGGAAGGAAGGAAGGAAGGAAGGAAGGAAGGAAGGAAGGAAGGAAGGAAGGAAGGAAGGAAGGAAGGAAGGAAGGAAGGAAGGAAGGAAGGAAGGAAGGAAGGAAGGAAGGAAGGAAGGAAGGAAGGAAGGAAGGAAGGAAGGAAGGAAGGAAGAAGGAAGGAAGGAAGGAAGGAAGGAAGGAAGGAAGGAAGGAAGGAAGGAAGGAAGGAAGGAAGGAAGGAAGGAAGGAAGGAAGGAAGGAAAGAAATTGATTTAGCTGCCTAACGAACTACTTGTGCAAAGCTTTAATTCAGGCTTTATTTAAAATACAGGCTGCACTTGCATAAGTGTGTCGACTGATTTAGCAGTGCTCTGGTGCTGATGAAGACTTGTGTGTTGAAATATCATCACAGCAGTATCATACATGTGCTCTTCTTACATGGGAGAGAAGTAGATGCTCCAAACATTTCTAATGCACAGGGAAACTTCAGAGCCCATCTCCTAGTCATTTAGTAGTTAGAGCATTCCTCAGCTTTCTGTTTCCAAGAATGAAATAGGAAGGAGAGGAATTGAACTAGTTTTTGAATTAACCCCTCTATGAAAGATGCAAGCACATGCCATCTATTTTGCAGATTGAAGCTCATGACTTTTCACCTATACAGTTAACTTTGCCTCAGCAATGACCTTACAAATTTCATCAAACAAGTGTTAGTTATTCTTCACTCAATCAGTTAGTGTACCTGAGGACTCTTTGCTTGCTCACAGACATCAGGGAATGCCCTAACAGAGCAATTATTGCCTCATACCTCTTCAAATACTGTTGGGAGTGTAAAAAGACAACTATCTGATGCACACTCCTCTCCCTGGAATGTGTTAGAAAAGACCAGTCCCTCAGTCAATAGAGAGGATTAAATCCCTTCTCTACAAAATGAACTCCTTGGAGGAACTTTAGAGCTCTTTGTAGCTCAGGCAAATGTCATTTCAAAAGATTCTTCAGCAAATAGGATGGAGGCTTCTCTGTAAGTGTATTAAAAACTAACCACATAGCTAAGATTCAGCCATTGAGTAAATGTGTAAATTACAGTATATCAGCTGTTGGGGCAACAGCTTTGATTCAGCAAATCGACAAAATATCTGATAGAGGTAGATGCCTGCTTTTTGACTATGATCTCCAGTGCCTCAAAACCCCTTGCTTTGGACCCTTTCACGGTGGGCTAAAGCAGTAGCCTTTTGTTAAAGGGTTTGAAACAAAAGAGAAAAATCACTCGAGCACACTGGTCCTGGCATTCAGAATTCTAGTCCCCACTGTGAAAGCTAAAGCAATGAGCATTTGAAATAGAAATACTTGAGGCAAAACATAATGTCTGGCAAGGTAACTGGGGAGGAAGTATCTCATGTCATCCATGTGGAAGTCTCCAGCCGTAACAAGAGCTTCTTTAGCCACTCAGCAAGTGACTAAAGTTATAAACATTTATATCACAGTTAATTTAATTTCAGCTCTAGCTTGGAAAGCTGCTCTTGCTCTCTTAAATGATGCTGCTAAATGTCAGGTTGGCAATTTTAGAAAGTTATTGTCAACACTTTGCTATAAGTGGATATTAATTAATCCTAAATTGCAATAGCTTCCATCAGACTTCAAGAGATGCCAAAAAGAAAAAGCAAATAAATTCAACTTCTATGTTACTACAATAAATAAGAAAAAAAAAAAAAAAAAAAAAAGGGGGGGGGAGAAGAAAAAAAGAGAATGGTTTTCCACTTACAAAATCAAATGTTGCCAAGAGCTACATTCAGCTAGTAGTCATTTGTCTGAAGCGGATACTGACTCCTGTCTTATGATGAGGGAATATGAGATCTGCTAATCTTACTGGCACATGTCAGGTGAGCATGGCCAAGAAACACAGAACTGCCTCCTAGCAATAGCCCTGAGAAAACTGAACAACTAGAGAGAACAAAAGAAACCTCTCTGAGAGTCTTCTAAGGAAGGAACATAGTGGAGAGTGGTAGAGATCAGATAATTGTCAGGGTTGGAATTTTATCTTTCATCTTTTTGAATTGACCCTATCATCAGTTTCAGCAGCTACAGGTATAACTTCATTTTCCTAGTTGAGGTTGATGTGTATGCTTACTAGTACACCAAATCCATATATGGGATGTCTTCTACTCATAAAAGGCCTCACTGAATAGAATCATAGAATTGTTAGGGTTGGAAGGGACTTCAAGGATCATCCAGTTCCAACCCTCCTTCCATGGGCAGGGACCCCTCACGCTCGATCGGATTGCCCAGAGCCACATCCAGCCTGGGCTTAAAAACCTCCAGGGATGAGGTTTCCACCACCTCCCTGGGCAACCCATCCCAGTGTCTCACCACCCTCATGGGAAAGAACTTCTTCCTAACATCCAATCTGAATCTACTCACTTCTAGTTTTGCTCCATTCCCCCAGTCCTATCACTCCTTGACACCCTAAAAAGTCCCTCCCCAGCTTTCTTGTAGGCCCCCTTCAGATACTGGAAGATGGAGATGGCTGTAACGCTTCCAGCTTTCCCTGGAAGCACATTTTATTGATCAAAAGTTGGCATCAGTAAACTCACTGGAAATTTAAAAATGCAAAATAGTCACTGAAGAAAAGGGGGGCAAAAAGCCATGATAAGCTCCCTATATTTATTAATTTAAGAGGCAGGAGCAATATCTGACTGTCTAAAGCCAGCTGTGACTTCGGCCACTCTTTCATAAATGCAAGTAAGAAAGTGCAAGAAAGCAAGACTTGCAGCATGAAGGAACCACACAAAAGAGGCATGAGTCAGTTAAAGCATATCAAAGATAGCTAAAATAAAGGCTGGTGTAGCAGATTAATAAGCTTGAAACTTTAAAAGGCTGCGTTAAAATCTCAGAGGATGTTAGCGGAGAGAAGACTATCAGAGATGAGATAAGGAGAGATGAAGAAGAGACTATAAATATCACCCACAATGTGATGCAATCAATATGGTAGGATAAGGACCCAGAGAGAATATGCATCAAAGATAAGTTGCCTTCAGCATTTGAAAAAATAAAAAGAAGAGTAAAAATAAGAAAGAGAGAGAGAAAAGGAAAGAAAGAAAGAAAGAAAGAAAGAAAGAAAGAAAGAAAGAAAGAAAGAAAGAAAGAAAGAAAGAAAGAAAGAAAGAAAGAAAGAAAGAAAGAAAGAAAGAAAGAAAGAAAGAAAGAAAGAAAGAAAGAAAGAAAGAAAGAAAGAAAGAAAAAGAAAGAAAGAAAGAAAGAAAGAAAGAAAGAAAGAAAGAAAGAAAGAAAGAAAGAAAGAAAGAAAGAAAAAAGAAAGAAAAGAAAAAAAAGAAAGAAAGAAAGAAAGAAAGAAAGAAAGAAAGAAAGAAAGAAAGAAAGAAAGAAAGAAAGAAAGAAAGAAAGAAAGAAAGAAAGAAAGAAAGAAAGAAAGAAAGAAAGAAAGAAAGAAAGAAAGAAAGAAAAAGAAAGAAAGAAAGAAAGAAAGAAAGAAAGAAAGAAAGAAAGAAAGAAAGAAAGAAAGAAAGAAAGAAAGAAAGAAAGAAAGAAAGAAAGAAAGAAAGAAAGAAAGAAAGAAAAGAAAGAAAGAAAGAAAGAAAGAAAGAAAGAAAGAAAGAAAGAAAGAAAGAAAGAAAGAAAGAAAGAAAGAAAAGAAAAAAGAAAGAAAGAAAGAAAGAAAGAAAGAAAGAAAGAAAGAAAGAAAGAAAGAAAGAAAGAAAGAAAGAAAGAAAGAAAGAAAGAAAGAAAGAAAGAAAGAAAGAAAGAAAGAAAGAAAGAAAGAAAGAAAGAAAGAAAGAAAGAAAGAAAGAAAGAAAGAAAGAAAGAAAGAAAGAAAGGGAAAGAAAGAAAGAGAGAAAGAGAGAAAGAAAGAAAGAATGAGGGAGGGAGGGAGGGAGGGAGGGAGGGAGGAAGAAAGAGAGAGAAAGGAAGGAAGGAAGTACCAAAAGACTTTTAAAACAAAAAGGAAATATTTGTACATTGTGGAGGAAGAGATGGAAGGCTTAATAATTTAAAAGAGGTTTTGAAAGACAACTGTGCAGGTAAACAAAAGTATCAGATTGAGAGTAAGCTTTTTGTTTCTGAGATTATAATTGTGGGGTGACACAACAAGTTAAAAGGAGGGGGAGAAACAAACAAGAAATGAAAGCACAGTCAGTCTTCAGAGAGCAGACTTAGCTGTGCAAGACTTAGAAAATGAATGCAGTGGGAAGCAGTCAAAATGTTTCCAGTGAAACAGAAATGGAAATCACAGTGTTTGCAAATAGATGAAGGACTGAGATATATCTGCTACAAAATGGATACAAAGACTGAGTGCAAGGGTAAATAAATTGTAGACACAGCAACAACAGCAAGCACACTAAACATGGAGGCAGTCACAACACAAGGGCACCAAGCTGTGGGCAATCAGGCCTTGTAAAGAAAGCAAATATCTTGCAGAGCCCATATGACATTCTGTGGATACTCTGCAGAGATCAAAATCAGAATCTGGAGACCGAAGCTCTGATTGTGAGGCAGAGACAAACTGCTGTCTTGCTTCATTCTCTTGGTAAACGTTCACGTAAAGTTTGTTGTCTTTTTTCCCTTGGTGACACAAACAAAGGAAGAATAAATCTCAAAACAAACAGTGGAACTGATTACAATGTAGTTTCTGGAAGCACATACAAATATATGGTGACACACAAATAAATGGTGACTTGTCTGGCTCAGTATCAAAACAAGTCTCAATTTATACAGTAAGCATAAAATGAACCCATGTGGTGAAGCCATACAAGCGCTCCTGTATAAATATAAATCCAATCAAAACACCTCAAAAATAATGAGAGAGGAAGTTTCTTCTGAGCTTGTTTTGAAGGCCAGTCTGCAAATATGGAAGATCAAAGAGTAAACTAGACCTAGGAAAGCTCTTCAGGCTCACAGAGGAGGCCTCCTTCAAAGGACAGCCCAGAGCAGCTAGCAGAAGTTGCTATCCTGAAATACTAAGCAGAGGGCACAACTTACTCTTTCACTGTATGGAGATAGCCTTGATGGCTATCACTTAGGTCAGACTATCTTATTACTTCAGCTTTCTATCATATATCAGCCAAGAAAATATTTGAATCAAGAGATCAGGAGCAAGTAGCCTTTTCTAAGAACAATTAAAGCAAAATTATCTCCTTGGAAATGTTAAAAACTTGGCTGGATAAGGACCTAATTTAAGGGCTGGATAAAGACCTAATTTAAGGCCACAGCGCCCTCATATAACTTTGAAGTTGGTCCTGCTTCAAGCAGAAGATTAGTTCAGATGGCCCCCAGAGGTCACTTATGACCTAAATTACTCTGTAATCGAATTATTTTCTCTGGAACGGGAAGTTGTGAAGAGCAGATTTTAAACTCACCGACCACAGGAGAACGAGACCAGAAAGTAATGCAATTTAGAAAGAATCCCAACAACAAAACCCAAAATATTTGTTTCTGCAAGGAATATTTCACTCCAGTTTTCCAGCTACACCAATGCATCACATTTCAGTCCAAAAAAAAACATTAAGGCCTCCACTCAGAAAACCACTGCAGAAGGCAGTTGTGACATCCAGGTTTTATTCATTAACTTTACTTCTCAGGAAGGTGCCTTAGCCATCAGGCTGTAGAATATTTTGCTCCTCTGCTGTTTTTCCATTTTCTTTAATTGTATTCTGGACCCAAGACAGAAACCCAGCTGCTGAATCTCCTCCAGGCCTAGAAAGGTATTACCATCAGGTTTGTTGTTCCTTACATGGATTTTAAAGAATTTTATGATGTGGAACAATGCTACCACGGAAGCAGGGTAATTTCAAGTTGATTTTATCGCAGTATCTACGTCCTAAGACCTATATTGTAATAGTTCAATAGGAGAGATAGGAGCTTAACAGCTCTGTGCCTTATTCCCTTGATTGGAGAGAGTGTTGGAGAACAGAGCCGTAATTCATGGCTCATTCAGTAAATAGAAGCACTCACTAAAGCATTTTAACTCTGAGCTGAATCTAGTCATTAGGAATGTCATTGTTTGTCCTGACTTCAGAACAGAAAAGAAGCACAGTAAGAAAACCACTCAGGGAATCAGTGTGAAGTGAGGTTATTCACATGTCTGTAACAAACTGTTGAATTGGTCACTCCCTTCACAAGTAGCAATGATAATTCCCTATCAAGGATGCACTTGTACATCTTTGTGATGAGGATGTACATGAGGGTGGTTAGTCAAATGAAACAGGTTTCCCAGGGACATGATCATGGCACCAAGCCTGTCAGAGTTCAAGGAGCAACTGGACATTGCTTTGGGTAGTATGATTTAGTTTTAGGTAGTCCTGAAAGGGAGAGAGGCTTGGACTTGATGATCGTTATGGGCCCCTTCCAACTTGAGATAGTCTATGCTTTGTACATGTGAAAATGCATGCAGATGCTATTCTGAAGAAATTGATGGCTTTATTTGGCCATGATCAGTACCTCCTTATTATCAGGTGAAGGAGAGCCATGAGTTCACCAGTTTGTCACACTCCCTCTCTGGTTCTCCATCAGCTAGTACAATCGATTGCCCTTTTCCAAGCAGTCTTATTTTCCCTTCATTCACTTGGAACCTAATTCAATTACAGAAAACAGTAAAGCATTCAGACAGCTTAACATGCATACATTTGCTCAGTGTTGCTTCTCTCAGAGGAACGATTTCTGCCATTTTCCTCAGATGAATTCCTTTTAATACCACAGGAATGCTGAGTTTTTAAACTATAGCTTTATGTTGGTGCCTTTGATGCGATGTGTACATCAAATTTTTCATTCTCAGCATGACCCACAAGGATACTTTCAAGGATGCTGAGCCTCAGAAATGATTGTTGCCGTTCTTGTGAAATTAACCACATGCAAAGTAAAAAGCTGTGCTTCTTACAGACAATTTATCACTTCAAAATAGTAACACACTGGGCCAAACCAATGCTGGAGTTAATTCAATTAGATTTAATGGAGTTACTCCAGGACTGGCTTCAGCTGTGTGAAACAAAGGGGAAAAGAAAAGAAAGTTTAGAGAAGTTGCATTCTCCACCATGAAAAGATAAGTAAAACCAGAATTCAAACCAAAATGCACCACCTTGCTCAGGTTAAGATACGTGCATCATGATCTGGCCAGCCTGATCTAGTGTGAGGTGTCCCTCCCTATGGCAGGGGAGTTGGAACTAGCTGATCCTTGTGGTCCCTTCCAACCCTGACTGATTCTATGTTTCTATGAATCTATGATCATACCTTCCTGTAGCCCAGAAGCAAATGCCCACAAAGATCAGCTAGAAAATGAATCCCATTGAAGCTTCCTCAACATAATTTAACTTCCCAAACATGGGTGATGCAGAGTTTTTAAATGGTGCTGCCAGTAAGAAAATTAGTTTGGTAACCATCAGACTATAAAATAATAATCAAACCTTGATTCAAGAGATAATTTGGTAGATATAGTCTGTGTCTGGCTGTTCTTGATGTTTGAATGAAAAGTCCATTGCAGAATAACCGTGGTGGGAGGGATACAACTTGATTGTCCCAAAGAAGTTGGATTCTTGATTCTTGCTCACATGACAGTTTAGTGGAAGGATCAATCTCATATGAAAGAAGGAGGAAAACCAAATGCTTAGCATTTTTCAGAAGCTATGTGAGTCAAAGGAAAAGCAGTGCAGGTAGGGGAAGAACTGGCAGCAATGCAGGCAAAGGCAACAGGGGTAGAAATGGCAAGAGCAGAAACAGCAGCAGCATCTCCAAGGTGACACAAAGTCTGTGCATCACTCTCAGAGGCTTTGCTGATGGCTTCTGCCTCCGACATGCCTTCTTCCCTCATTTGCTGCAAAGCTGTCCCTGTGCTGGAGCAGTCCCTGTTGCAGCCTGGGTGAGGGAAAAGGCAAAAACCCAAAGAAAGAAAAAGGGCTCTTTTGTGACTTTCTCTTTTTCAGCTTTGTGGGAGACTGAGGCTGAGCTTTGTCACAGACTAGTGGCCTGTGACAGTGGTCCGGGGAAAGCAGTGCTGTCCAGGCAACAAAGCACAAAGAGAGAGAGAGAGTCACTGCAATCAAACATGGGCAGGGATGAAATCTCTGCCTCCACTGTATTGTAAAAATAACAGGCAAACATGCTTCTTAATCAGGATGGCCATCTGTCTGTGATGGGTGACAGCCCTATTTTAATGTTTCCTGTAAAAAAAGGTCTCACAGGATTTTGAAGTCAATTTGACCCCTCACCTGCATTCTACCTTACTCCTGGCACTGCAAAGCCTTCCAGTATACTCTGTTTAAACTGTCTCTACCCATGACCCACTAAAGAATTTCCTTAGGTGGAAACCCTGCCACTGTTTACACTTCATAATTTAGGGCAGGAAGTGAAAAATGCCACTAAGACCAATGAAACTAGAAGGGGTTTATGTGGGAAGAAAGTAATGAGTCAGACTGATATTTTGGAAGAGTTACTCATCTGTCTAAGAACTGTTAGATCAGCCCCTTAAGAAAGCAAGTTTAATGCTGCTGTGTTTTGATTTCAAATATGTTGGCGACAGTGGGTAAACCTGACATCCTTTTTAGGAGTAAATGTGAGAACCTACTGAAATTCCTCTGACAAAAATAAAAGATAGCTAAAAAAAGCCCACAAGCATTCCCCAAGAAACTGCAGAGCACCACTGCTGGAAAAGAAGAAAACATGCGAGCAGATCTTTTGCTGCAGCTACTTTTATGTGTGTTCAACTGTCTATGCAATCAAGGGGCACAGGAGTATAAAAGCCCACTCAGAAGACAGAGAGAGACTAGGATGTGGGAATGTCCTGAAGGCACCACCTGAATGTGGTGCCTTCAGGACTGTGACAGTCTGTGCCAAAAAGCACCGTGCTGTGATGTCCTGCGGTTGGAGAAGCAGAAACTTGTGCTTTCGTTGTATATACAACTCCAGCAGTGGGGTCTAGTTCCACCATCACTTCTACTTTTTAAGAGAAGTAACCTGAAGAGGTGTAACACTTGTTTAATGTGGAAAGTCAGAACAAAGCAATTCTGCTGTGATCAAAAATGCCCCGAGATGTTTTCATTATCCCTAGCACTTAGTGTTTCAATTGCATTTACATAACAGTGGTTATATTACATCTGATCCAAACTGTGATAACATGCAGCTGGTATTGCATCACCTCCAGATGTTGTGTTATGCATGTGACATTGCACCAGAGCAATTGTTCCTCAGAGAGGCTTGAGTGTGCTCGTATTAAATCCACAAATGAATTTCAGGTGAAAAAGCAGGTGACTTCAGGCTTGGTTCTGAACTCTAAAAGCACACTGAGGCTCCTTAGTGAAAACATGAACAGCTGTGATTTGTGCATTTTATGAAAATTAAACCAAACGAGAATGTCATTTGGCCTTGGGGTCCCGAGATTGCTCTTATCTACAGCATAAAGTGCAAGTGCAGGGGAAAGAAGGAAAGAACTCATACAGTCACATGTCAATAAAATGTGGTCACAGAATCACACAGAATCACAGAATCACCAAGGTTGGAAGAGACCTCAAAGATCATCAAATCCAACCTGTCACCACAGACCCCATGGCTAAACCATGGCACCAAGTGCCACATCCAATCCCCTCTTGAACACCTCCAGGGATGGGGACTCCACCACCTCCCTGGGCAGCACATTCCAATGACCAATCTCTCTCTCTGTGAAGAACTTTCTCCTCACCTCCAGCCTAAACTTCCCCTGGTGCAGCTTGAGACTGTGTCCTCTTGTTCTGGTGCTGGTTGCTTGAGAGAAGACACCAACTCCCTCCTGGCTACAATCTCCCTTCAGGTAGTTGTAGACAGCAATGAGGTCTCCCCTGAGCCTCCTCTTCTCCAGGCTAAACAATCCCTGAAAATATTAACAAAGTCATCCATTCTTCATCAAAATCTCTGCCTATCTGCAGAGGTAATTATTTTCTTCCAAGTACCCAGTAATAACATGGAACAATCTATTTGGGCATCTCTGCAGATCACAGGACTGTAATGCTCTAGAAATGGGTTTTAACTATCTTAACATTTTTCATATAACTTTTATCAGTCCTCCATTTGAAAACCCTGCAGTCACTAGCATAATAACACAACACTAAAGGTAAAAAGCCTTACTTTCATGTTATGCATCAATTTTAGAACAGTCAAACAACTTGTGTCAGATATCCTCAACCCTATGCCATGTGGTTATTTTAGGCAGTATCATGATAACCAGGCTATAATCCATTGTGGTCATATCAGTGAATCCCACTAAAGAATCCCAGCACAGCCGATGCTAGTACTCTTGTGAGTCTGCTCATATGGTGAGACATGCCTAGTGAATCTAGTCCTCATTCTGAAGACAGCAATAATCTTTCCTCTCAGCCTCCACTTCTCCAGACTGTGGAGTATGACCAAGGCCACATTAAGCAGACAGCCTAACAGCAGGAGACATGTCCATAACTTTTTTATTAGTCCCTCTGGCATTACTTCAAAGCAGTAAGAAAAAGCTCTCTTAACCTCAAGAAATTCTCAGTTGGTTTAGTATTGCTGTTATGAAGACTACATCATATTAAGTGATATCGTGGAGTGGAGTGACAGGGTGCCACTGAGCTCACTTATTATCAACAGAGTCTGCATTTGAGAACCCTCCCATCAGAGCTAATGGGACCGTGGGAGCAGAATGGCAACATGAAGCTCTTCAACATACTCAAGGAGGTCTTATGTAGTCCATGCAATGACCTCCAGAGAGTTGTAATCAAAGGCACAAGCAGGAATTAATCACTTTCAGTGAGAAAACCCTTAGAAATACTAATCTCTTGCAATGCCAAAATATTCCCTGAAACATTTCAGGAATGATAAGCAACAAGTGAATAAATATTGTGTCAAGTGTTAGTCATTTAATAGTCTGCAGCAATGTGTCTCTAACAGTATATTGTTGTCACTCTACTTCTTTAGAAGTACCATTCAAGTCTATCTGTCACTGTAGTATCTATTAATCACCCAGGAAGACTTGCTCTAAGCTGAAGTTTGACCTACTAGTACAACCAACACTATTCCTCCTCACCTCATGTCTATAATAAAAAATGTCAGCTGACATTACCTTAACATGAGAAAAAGATTGTTTCAGAGCAAGGTGTCTGGGGAGTTATTCCTCCCCCAGTGTAGCACAAAGCTGATTTATAACCATTTAAACTTACAGTGGTCTGAGAAGTGTTGCAAAACAAGAATTCTCTGGACTACTGAGTTGCTGGAACGTGTCCAGAGAAGGGCAACAAAGCTGGGGAGGGGTTTGGAGCACAGCCCTGTGAGGAGAGGCTGAGGGAGCTGGGGTTGCTTAGCCTGGAGAAGAGGAGGCTCAGGGCAGACCTTATTGCTCTCTACAACTCCCTGAAGGGAGGTTGTAGCCAGGAGGGGGTTGGTCTCTTCTCCCAGGCAACCAGCACCAGAACAAGAGGACACAGTCTCAAGATGCACCAGGGGAAGTTTAGGTGAGGAGAAAGTTCTTCACAGAGAGAGTTGTTAGCCACTGGAATGTGCTGCCCAGGGAGGTGGTGGAGTCACCGTCCCTGGAGGTGTTCAAGAGGGGAGGTTTAGTAGTCATGAGGTGTTGGGTCACAGGTTGGACTTGATGATCCTTGAGGTCTTTTCCAACCGTATAGATTCTACAATTCTATGACTCTAAGTCCATGAGGATCCAGTTGCACAGGGCTTGCTCGCCGATCACAGAGTCTCTCAGTGCAACTGTAATTCACATTTCACACCTCAAAGCACAGAACACGACTCATACGCAAAATCAAGTGTGGAAATGTAACAACCTGCTGCTGAAAGTGTCTCTGCAAGAGCACTTTCACATTTTGCCATGTATGCATGCAGCTAGTTTGTCTTCTCTGTTCTTAAGGATTTGTCATGCCGCATGTACACCACACTGTTAAAATGACTGTTTATAAAACCTCTGACTATTATGTGGCTTTCTTACACCATTACAGCGACTATGTTAGCTGATTATTTTTTCAGATCTGTTTGTTTCTGTTGTTCTTAATTGAAATAAATCTGCATTTTGGGAAGACACTTAATCTTAAAATTATTACAATAATACAATAAACCAGGTTGGAAGAGACCTTCAAGATCATCGTGTCCAACCCATCAACAAATCCAACCCACCTGAACAACTAAACCATGGCACCAAGCACCCTATCAAGTCTCCTCCTGAACACCTCCAATGAGGGTGACTCCACCACCTCCCTGGGCAGGCCATTCCAATGGGCAATCACTCTCTCTGTATAGAACTTCTTCCTAACATCCAGCCTAAACCTCCCCTAGTGCAGCGTGAGACTGTGTCCTCTTGTTCTGGTGCTGGTTGCCTGGGAGAAAAGACCAACCTCTGCCTGTCTACAAGCAGTGGCAGCTACTTCATAACACCAAAGCCTGACATTCTCATATAAGATAAAAGAAATATAAGAATACAATCTATTACAAGAGGGATCTGGAGGTGCTGGAACATGTCCAGAGAAGGGCCACGAGGATGAGCAGAGGGCTGGAGCACCTCTCCTATGAGGACAGACTGAAAGAGTTGGGGCTGTTGAGTCTGGAGAAGAGAAGGCTCTGAGGTGACCTCATTGTGGCCTTCCAGTATCTGAAGGGGGCTACAAGAAGGCTGGGGAGGGACTGCTCAGGATATCAGGGAGTGATAGGACTAGGGGGAATGGAATGAAGCTGGAGGTGGGGAAATTCAGGCTGGATGTGAGAAAGAAGTTCTTCCCCATGAGAGTGGTGAAGCCCTGGAATGGGTTGTCCAGGGAGGTGGTTCAGGCCCCGTCCCTGGAGGTGTTTAAGCCCAGGCTGGATGAGGCTCTGGCCAGCCTGATCTAGTGTGGGGTGTCCCTGCCCATGGCAGGGGAGTTGGAAGTAGATGATCCTTGTGGTCCTTTCCAACCCTGACTGATACTGTGATACTATGATGATACTTATATGACCACACAATGACAAATTAGACTGATAGAGCCACAAACTATTAATTAGCAGAAAATTACACTGATGAAGTAGCATGGTATGTTCTTCAGCCACACCTGAATTTGATTACTTTGAGCTCACATATTTGAGATTCATACTGTATGAAGCTGTCATCCACTCCAGTTAATTAAAGGAGTAGGATAAGAGAATTCCAAAGAAAATCTAAAGTTACAGTGTGGAAACCTATTTGCTTATACAACACCTCCACCAGTCTTCCTGTTATTTATCTGTTCCTAAAGGTGGGGAAGCCATTTGGATATCCCTGGATCCCTTGGAGAAAAGACTGAACCTCAGAAAGGCTACACAGCCTGCATAGTCTCCCTGCTGCTTATAGAAGGATCTGGGTAGTTCTGAGCATTATAATGTGGCCCAAGTTAAATAAAAACCAGTGGGAATCCTCCTTGTCCTTTTGTCCTTGAGACAAAACAAGAGCTGGTTCTTAATGTTAGACTCAAGCAAAATTCCAGCACTTTCAATAGGAGTTTTGTCTGCCTAGCATGCATGGCATTGTCCCAAGAAGGACAGGGAGCACAAAGGTGAAGACTATGAAGTGATATCACCCTCCTGCAGAACAGTGCATGCTGTAGAAGACAAAGGAGCATGCATTGGGATCTTAGGGTAACCAAGTTGTTCCATCAACAGAAGTTTTTATGTTCTGGAGAAGTTGACCCCAACCACTGTGTACACACAAATCAGTAATAGGTTTCAGGGCACAAGTGAAATGGCTCAGTCAGGTTAAGCCATTTAGCACTGCTGATGTAATAGGGCATCCTCTTCTGTCAGCTGAGAAGGTTTTGCTACGTTCTCAGAGCATTCTTTTACTGTGCCTTTGCCTCCCAGTCTGAAGTATGTACACCCTGGCAGCTTCTTTACATGTATATCTCTCTGCCTCCCCACCTTCCCTTTGCCTCAGGACATTGCTGTTTAGATTGAAGATGAACAGAGATAAATGGAATATATGTCTTTTCTACAGCCTTTGATTGCATTTCCTTCTTCTTTCTTTTTTTCCCTCTTTTTGGTAATTACTATAAAAAAGCTCTCAAAGCTCTGTTTGCCATTTCTCATTGTTCACTTGATAAGCCAGAGCACTGCGTGCTCTGAGCTCTTGACTTTTACATCATCTGAGATTGAGAATACAATGCTGAATGCATTAAATATTCACAAAGAGAGTCAAATAGGGTCATGCAAAGTGCCATACATTAATCATACATGCGTGGTATTCCCCTGTTGAATGATACAGTTCAGCTCTGCCGTTTCTGACAAATGAGGTCAAGACGCTGTTTGCCATTAGAAACTAATTAGAGGAAATTCTTCACGCTTTTCTAATGAAGAAAGGAGAATTTCTGGAAATGATAATGCACAGAAGAGTCAGGCTATAGAGAATGAAAACATTTAATTTTTTTTTCTTCTTCTTGTTTTCTTTCCTCAAAAAAAGTGTGATTAGTTACAAAGCTCACTTGGCTCACGTCTTCGTGACATCACCAGTCAGTGAGGTTACGCCATGGGTAAGAGTCGCTGCCTTTTAGCAATGACAGATAAGAGGGAAACAATGAGCAAGTGATTACTGTTGTCAAATTCCACCATTATTTGAGCTATTTTCCTTTAGTATTAAGTAATAGTGGGATCAAATGAAAGAAAGACCTTTCAACACTTAGCTGTACTAGACATTGACGGAAATCAGGTGGGTTCAATGTCAGCCTGAGTAGAAAAAAAGCTTGACATGCTTCAGCAGAGTTTAAACATTTATGTGACCAGAAAAGGTTATATAAAGAGATGGCTCTGCATCATTAAAGTCCAAAGTAAAAAACCAAACCAACCCAAAACACAAGCTTCAAGACAGAATCCAGTTTTATGCTGACCCATGTCCATGTAGAGTTAGGCAGCAGCAGCAGCATCTGACACACTCCTTATGAAGCCCATGCCAGGCCTAGAAGCCAGAGATTGCCTCTTCCCATCACCCAGGAAAGGGTGACAGGTTGCAAATGCATGGGGCTAAAGAGCTATGCCCCACAGCTGTCCCTACACTTCAGCCCAGTGATGCAGGCAGCCTTTCTGGCAAGTGTTTCAGTCCACTCCCACCTACAGTCAAGTTCCACAAAACTCTCACCACAGAGACACTTCCTTTCACACATGTTTGGGTTTTGTCAGTAATTTCATTTTATGCATAATCAAAATGCTTCCCAGTGCAACTCCTCAGCAAGTCAAGAGAAGCTAACTTAGTCATCTTATCCTAACAACAATCTTCATCCAAAAATGGAAACAGGGGAGTGCCTGAAGTGTTACTTTTGGGTCTTTTGATGTCATTGTGAGTATTAGCACTTTCTTGGACAGTCTGTTTTAGCAACCAGCCACAGGTTTAACTAATTCAGTTATGTGTGATACATGCAAAGCATTTTCCTGTTTCTTATGAAAGGCACCATAAAAAGTCATCATCTTTTTAAATAGTAAAATAACTAACTAACTAACTAACTAACTAACTAACTAACTAACTAAATAAATAAATAAATAAATAAGGAAATAAAATACCTCAAGGAAAGCAGAGAGAATAATCTTTTCATTCCCATTGCAGAAAATATCTGAATTTTGCAACAGATGGTTTGGTCAAAACTAGGCCCTTGGTTGAAACGAGGTGGTTGATACAAGAAGGCTGCAGAGGGACTGTTTCCAGTGGCCTGCAGTGATAGGATGAGGGGCAATGGTTTGAAATGAGAGGAGATTTAAATTTGATGTTAGGAACAAGTTCTTTACCGGGAGGGTGGTGGAACACTGGAACAGTTTTCTCAGGGAGGTCATTGAGCCACCACCCCTGGAGATCATCAAGGTGAGGCTCAACAATGCTCTGAGCAACCTGATCTAGTGAATGGTTTAGTAGTCATGAGGTCTTGGGTAGTAGGTTGGACTTAATGATCTTTGAGGTCTTTTCCAACCTTATTGATTCTATGATTCTATATTAAGGAACTTGATATCTTTTTTCCTTGCACTACACTTTATGTATGCACTTAACTTCTGTAGACTGCATGTTAACAGAATAGAGCTTAAAAGCACTGTTAAAGTATTCACTATGGCAATAAACTGTGCACAGACTGTGAATTTTAAACCTTCAGAGCCAAATTCAGTCTTGCCATTTCAAGCTGACCTCTTTCTTCAAATGGTGGGATAGTTAATTCAGTCTTGGTGGTTTCAGAGAGGCATCGAAAGCAGCAGCTTGAAATCAAAGATTTCATAATCCCTGCCCTTCAAGTACAACACCAACTGTTTTCAAAAGGCCTTTACACACCCATTGGCATTTAATACAGAAGTAGGATCCACATTCAGAGCAAAATGTTCCTCCAATTACTTAAACATAGCCACAAACTTCTGATAATAATATTTTCTCACGTGTTTCTTAATTTCAGTCCTCTTCTGAATCACTTATACCTTCAAACACCATCTAATATTCTCAACATGAATCCACTCTCTGAAAGAGAAAAAGAGAGTTGGTGTGTTTGGTGGTGGAGTCACCTTCATTGGAGGTGTTCAGGAGGAGACTTGATGGGGTGCTTGGTTGTATGGTTTAGTTGTTTGGGTGGGTTGGATTGGTTGATGGGTTGGACACGATGATCTTGAAGGTCTCTTTCAACCTGGTGTATTGTATTGTATTGTATTGTATTGTATTGTATTGTATTGTATTGTATTATTTCCCATTTCTTGTACAGGGAGAAAAGAGAAACTCCAAATGAGAGTAAAACTTTGCTGTGCTAACTTGTTAGCACTTTTCCATGTGCTTTTTGTACAGACATTTCATTGGCAGCAGAGAATCAGACCCAGCACGACCCATGTTCCACTCCAAGATGTGGTGGATGTATCTAACAGCTCATTGATGGCAGAAATCAGTCTGTTCACCTCCCTGAGTTGGAATAAAATAACCAGGAAGCTGGGGCATGAGTTTGCTGGCTGAATTGTCCTGTAGGGACAGGAATGTAAAAGTGAAGAACAAGAAGGGAAGGCACAGAATGAGGAGGAGGGAGTAAGACCTTCTCCTCCAGCAGCAGCAAGCTGCTAGATTAACATGGCCACTTCTTGGCTTGCAGCCATAACCTTCACCCTCACAGCACCAAATAACAAGTTATGCCAAATCGTTAGATGCAAAAGGAAGACAGAGCCAAAAGTGTTCTTCCCAGGCATTCAGAAAAGTGAGTGCTGCCTGGGAAAGCAAAGGCACATGTCTAGTTAATGTTTTGAAGAACTGGGACCTGATTCATTTTAGCTAACTAGGGTGGAGGGGGGGGAGATTGTTTCTCCTCTTAAGTAACTGTTAACAACATTCCTTCTGCTGAGAGGCTAAAATTCAGATGATTTATCACCAGCACATGATGCTGCTCTTTGCAAACATAATAATTTCTAAACTAGAGATTAGCCCCATCCAGTTTAAGACCATAACTCGTTTGGGGCTACAGATTCCTAAATATTTGACTTTTCTTTGCATTTTTGTTCTCTTTTTACTTATCCTCAGCACTGAGCAAAGGAATTAACTTACTTGAATAAAGGTAGTAGGAGGTTTTTTTGGTAGAATATAACTTTACTACCCATTGCAGCAATCACTTGATTCAATCACTTGAAAGACAAACCTCTTGATGAAATACTGTTTACCTGCCCCTGCACTGAAAGCATCTCGAGTCCCAATCACTGCAGAGCTGATTCAGCCATTCAGCCTCCAAGGAGAGATAAATTGTCTTTAAGGTAATTTGGAAAAGACATCCCAGAACTGAAGTTCTTCACAATTTAGCAATCAGCTTTTATGGAAACAGAAACATTTGCTCTGTGGTTCACCTGCAATTTGAAATCACTGCCAAAATAATGCAGAGATAACTTTACATGGAGGTTCTGGGATAGTCCTGGCACTGCCCACTTGTTTGCTGTAGGCAAAATCAACCCCCACTCACTGGTAAGATTCCTGTAAGCTAAGGGGTAAGGCAGGCTGAATTTCTGCAGTTGTTGGAAAGCTGGCTGCCCTCAGCTTACTTATATCTTACCTATGCACAAGAAATAAGCTTGCCTAAAGGATCATATATGTGTTTTATTTCCTTATGTCCCTGAAGACAGCATCACCAGAACCCTGTTGAGCTTCTGCAGGCAATGCAGGTCCTGCAGGCACAGGCTGGTCACTGATGACTTGGGCAATTCAGTGTTGTGCTGAGCAGCCAGCCTAAGGCAGCTGGGCTGGGGTGTGAAGGAGCTTAGGAAGAGGTGAGGAAAGAGGCAGAAAATTCTGAAGAACAGCTTAGAGAAAGAGTGTGTTGGAAGTGGGACAGCAAAATAAAAGGAAAATACACATAGAATTACTGTACGTTTGACTAACAGTCAAGATGATTCATTTTCTGCTGGTTTACATACAGTAATTCATTCACTGTGTGACTCTAACACACTACTATTACCATCATTATAATTGTTGTTGCTATTATTGTTTTTATTTTATTACAATCGTGCTTCTCACATTCATTCTCATTTAAGTCCCTGTGTTTTGAGGTAAAATTACATTAACAGTGCACCAGTGAAGCGTGGGACACAACAGCTAACTTGAGTCTGGTGAGCTAGAGGTAGACTAAGCGTCACTGCAACACAGCACCTAACAGCAGCCTCTGAGGATATTGCTTTACAAAACAGATCCAAGATTTTCAGCGAGGCTGTAAAGGTCAGAGAAGGGCAGAGGGGCAGGATTTGTCCCCCTCTTCATTCCCCTGACCCACTCACAGAAAGCAAGAGAGGCTTTGCTCAGCGCAGAGAAAAGCAGCACCCAGACAGTCTTCCTCCGCACACCCATGAGCAGTTGCCTAAGGTCAGAGAGGTCTGCAGCAGCTAAGGCAGCACCAGACTTCCATGACACTTCTGAAATTTTAGCCTGGTGCTTTGCCCAAAGCTACAGTGAGTCAGCAGACTGATAATCCTGATTCCCAGGCCAGTTTGCAGTATTTAAGGTTGAAGGCAGTGATGTATGAAAAGTGTGATACAGAGGCAAAAAGAAAAAGAACGTGGCCGGAGTTACCTGTTAGCTTTCATTCTCTGTGGGCATTGGTTTGCTTTGACTCCTCATTTTTGCTCTCTCTATAGGGACTGCAAAAAAACCAACCATCACAGAAATCTTACTGAGAGGTTGTCACTCTGCTTTATTTGTGAAAGAGTGTTGGTGAGGTGACATCTCTCAGTCCCTCCAGACCTGTTTCAGATGATACAAATCAGCATCATTCAGTTCCAATGATAAAGCCGGGAGAATCACGTGGAACGGGCTTCAGCCTCTTCTTGGAAGTGCTGAAATACTCTCCTTATGCCTTCTAAAAATACTCCCTTGCTGCTTGAGTTAGTATTTTCTAGGTGACCAGAGCAGTGATGTTTCCTACGACTGCTTACAGATGAACAGAACTGATTTTTTTCTGCCTTATGTCAGCTGTTAGACATTTAATTTGGTAATTCAGAGAAATTCAGTGCTCAAACTGCCTCACTGAGATTACAATTAGAATAGAATAGAACCAACCAGCTTGAAAAAGACCTCTGAGATCATTGAGTCCAACCTATCATCCAACACTGTCTAATCAACTAAACCTTGGCACCTGCACCACTTCAGATCCCAGAGCACAGCAAATCATGGCAAATATGACGTGTTCAATGCCAACATTCAGTATAGGCCTGGATGGTCAAAGGCTTGACTCATTTCTTCTGAGTTAGACTTGTCTGTTGCTAGTATTAAGCAATACTCATGGACATTTCTTTCTAAGTATCAATGTATTAAAATTTCACTGCAGTCTTCTATCCTAATTCCCACTATTCCCCCTAGGCTCCTGGCAGTAAGCACACCTTAAACAAAATGAGAAGCCGGAATTACTCAGTTGGAAAGATGATTATGTCAAGAGCAAATAAATATTCAAGTTCATGTACTAAAACTAATGAGCAAATGAGCAATTTGTTTAATTTGTCCGTGGCTTCAGACTTCCCAAGCACTCTCACCATGACCAGCAAAGAACCCTTAGAGGTGCTGACTGACACTGTTAAAATAAGTAAACTTGACCATTATTCTGCAATAATTGATATTTCAAACTCCAATTCACAGTAGTTAAATCACTCCCAGAGATTCAGTTTTTGAAAGGATCCTTTTATTTCCCTTATTTGAATTCCTATCCAAACACAAACCTGGCCTCCTTTGGTTGATGGATAAAACCCAGCCCTTATACTTGGAAACACAAGGCATACTAAAGGCAATTTTGAAGTGACAGAAAAGTGAATCGACAAACAAAAATTGTACTTTCATCTTGACTCAGCTGCCCTGCTCATATACTGTAAGACCTGGGGGTACTGGTTGATAGTAGGCTGAACATGAGCCAGCAGTGTGCCCAGGTGGCCAAGAAGGCCAATGGCATCCTGGCCTGCTTCAGGAATAGTGTGGCCAGCAGGAGCAGGGAGGTCATTCTGCCCTGTACTCAGCACTGGTTAGGCCACACCTTGAGTCCTGTGTCCAGTTCTGGGCCCCTCAGTTTAGGAAGGATGTTGACTTGCTGGAAGGTGTCCAGAGAAGGGCAACAAAGCTGGGGAGGGGTTTGGAGCACAGCCCTGTGAGGAGAAGCTGAGGGAGCTGGGGTTGCTTAGCCTGGAGAAGAGGAGGCTCAGGGGAGACCTTATTGCTGTCTACAACTACCTGAAGGGAGGTTGTAGCCAGGAGGGGTTGGTCTCTTCTCCTAGGCAACCAGCACTAGAACAAGAGGACACAGTCTCAAGCTGCACCAGGGGAAGTTTAGGCTGGATGTTAGGAAGAAATTCTTCCCGGAAAGAGTGCTTGGCCATTGGAATGTGCTGCCCAGGGGGTGGTGGAGTCACCATCACTGGAGGTGTTTAAGAAGAGACTGGATGGGGTGCTTGGTGCCATGGTTTAGTTGATTAGATGGTGTTGGGTGATAGGTTGGTCTTGATGATACTGAAGGTCTTTTCCTATTCTATTCTATTCTATTCTATTCTATTCTATTCTATTCTATTCTATTCTTCTTCTATTCTATTCCATTCCATTCCATTCCATTCCATTCCATTCCATTCCATTCCATTCTACATTACCTGCAATTTAATTACTCCTGGGAGAGGTTTGACACTTACTTCCACTGCTCCTGCACTAGGCTTGGCTGAACGAAGTCAATCTATGCTAAGCCTTTCAAGTGGACTGCATGTAAAGTCTGATTACGGCAGAGTTTATTCCAGTTAATTAGAGTTTTCCATGGTATTTTTGAAGATGAAGTAATTTTTCAGAGAGCTCAGTGCCTTTGGAACTTCCACAAATGGGGTCAAAAGCAGAGCTGTGAACTAAGATGCTTTGTCCAAGGTAACTCAGCTACTCATAAAACCTTGAAGTCTTTACTCCAGGCTGATGGGATTACATAAGAAGAACTACTTAACATCATTTTAGGACAAAAACCATACAGATACATAACATTCCCTCGTTGATGATAACAATTTTTTGTATTCAACCACCTGATTTGTTTTAATACTCATATTCCCAAGTAAAAGACTGATGTGTCCAAGCCCAGGTGCTTCTGTTTTCTTGTTTATTGAGAAAAGGAAATTTCCTTTGAAGGCAGCTGCTCAGTGAACCTGCAGGGCTTACTCTAAAAAAAAAACCTGCTCTAATTTTATCTCCTTTCAGAGATATAAAGATTGGGCAATAGCCCCTTCGTTTTCAAAGCATTGCCCAAGGCCCAGGAACACAGGGGCCCACAATAATCACTGGTAAATTATGCAGCTGAAACTCCATGTGGTATTTTGAGCCTTCCTTCAGCCAAGTGACCCATCTTAAAAGAACATACACTTGCACTGGGGTCTTCTCAGCTGGGAGAATGCTGTGAAATTCAATGACAACAGAAAAAAAAATGTCTGGGATCCAGAGTCCTTTTGTGTAACACTGTGGGAACTGTGTGGTTGAATTTCTTCTGACATTTTTGTCATAATAATTATCTGCAAGCAATAAGAGCAAATGGTCCAGGATGCTATCACTTCTTTTAGGACGGTGAGGATATGATTTACCCTAAGAGGTAAGATGCTTACATCAAAGCCTATTACAATTTCAGTTCCCTGAGCAGAAGAGCATCTTTGGGTCATTGTTCTTCAATGGCAAAGAGAGGGAGAATCGGATTAAAGAATATGGTAACACATTTCCTAGGTTCACAGACAAATAAAGCCAAAATGGACTGATGTGGCCTCACCTCCTGAGGAACAAAAGCCAAAAGACTTATCTGAGGTTTTGTGTTTTGCTTTGTTTGTTTGTTTTGTTTTGTCTGGGGCATATACTTAAAAATAAATATACAGGCTTGATTCACCCCATAGTCTTTGTGAGTTATATTGATGCTGTTAAACAGGGGGACTATAGTTAACTTACATCTTTGTTTTACAGACTGCTTTACAGCTTTTCAACCAGTTATAACTTACAAAGAGTAAGGAGGATACTGACAGCCTCTCAGAAGTTTTAACTGGGTTGAACAACATGAGAATTTCATATAAGGCAGCTTTTCTAGTCCTTTAATCATAGAATCACAGAATCAATAAGGTTGGAAAAGACCTCAAAGAACATCAAGTCCAACCTGGACTAATCATGTTTATAGCTTCAATGCATCTCCATACAGCTGTCTATCACCTTAGCACCCAGTCTGAGTACTTCCCCACTCCAGTTCAAACCCATCTTGTTTATACATATTAAACTGGCACAAGCCTTTTTGGAAGCAAAATTACACTGGAAGCTTCTGAAAGAAAGAGTTGCATTTTTATTCTGCATCTCTGCAGGATCACAGAACCCATGCAGAAAGCAAGTGTTCCTGGCTTGTATCAGGAGCAGTGTGGCTGGAAGGAGCAGGGAGGTCATTCTAGCCTGTACTCAACACTGGTTAAGCCACACCTTGAGTACTATGTCCAGTTCTGGGCTCCTCAGTTTAGGAAAGATGTTGAGTTGCTGGAATATGTCCAGAGAAGGGCAACAAAGCTGGGGAGGGGTTTGGAGCACAGCCCTGTGAGGAGAAGCTGAGGGAGCTGGGGTTGCTTAGCCTGGAGAAGAAGAGGCTCAGGGGAGACCTTATTGCTGTCTACAACTACCTGAAGGGAGGTTGTAGCCAGGAGGGGGCTGGTCTCTTCTAGCACCAGAACAAGAGGACACAGTCTCAAGCTGCACCAAGGGAGGTTTAGACTGGATGTTAGGAAGAAATCCTTCATAGAGAGAGTGATTGGCCATTGGAATGTGCTGCCCAGGGAGGTGGTGGAGTCACCATCATTGGGGGTGTTTAAGAAGAGACTGGATGGGGTGCTTGGTTGCATGGTTTAGTTGATTAGATGGTGTTGGATGATAGGTTGGATGTGATGATCTCAAAGGTCTCTTCCAACCTGGTCTGGTCTATTCTATTCTATTCTATTCTATTCTATTCTATTCTATTCTATTCCATTCTATTCCATTCCATTCCATTCCATTCCATTCCATTCCATTCCATTCCATTCCAGGCATGGTGTTAAATAGAAGTTATAATCATAATGCCATCATAACCTTCTTGTCCATTTCAGGTTCTTATAGATCAAAGGTATCTGCTTTCCTCCTGCCATTTTTTTTTCTATTTAACTAACTCACATACTGGCTTATGATTGACTTTTCTGTTTTGTTTTGTTTTGGTTTTTTTTTAATAGTGATTTCTTATTTTCTTCATATATCACTCTTCCCTTAATATTTATACCTTTTCAAAACCCAATCACTGGGTTTTTGGTTGGTTGGTTGGTTGGCATTTTTATTTCCCTTCCAGGTTCTTTATAAAAACACTAAATATTGTGGGGGAAAAACCCAGTGAACTCTTCAGAACCCTGCATCTGTTCACTGATGGCTCCTTGTTTACAGTTGTATTTTGAGATTTGATATGCCTCCAAATTTTAGTTCCTTTAATGCATTTCATGTTGGTTTTATTTTCTCTGAGTTTTAATGCACAAAGCAGTGCAACATCAGTCAAACGGTTTCCAGAGGTCTATTACACCAGTGCTATCACCTCTATCAATTTATAGCTCTACCCTAAGCAATAGCAATAAGCTTTATTTACCATGTTCCATGTGTAGTATTTTAGTTCTTTTCCAGTACTCTTTCTTAATGGAGACTCACATTGTCCATCCAATTTTTCTGTCCTAGAAGGACAAATGTCTAGAGAACTAGGATTAGGATTATCTAGGTGTGACAGTTTCCATCAGGTGCTCCCTTTACTACTTTTAAGAGTTACACACTTCTTCCTCAGAAGGTTTCCAGGCCTTTTCCAGGCCTTTTTCAGAGTCAAGCAAAATATGAGCAACTATTTCAAGAGCTCCTCTAACATCTCCTTAGAAACAAACCATCTGGACACGTGGATTTAAAATCTCCTGCTTTTCTAATAGCTACTGTTTAATGCCTTCTGGTTACTCAAGTGGAAACCATTCTATTTGTTTGCCTGGAAGCCACTCAGTGGATATTAATTTGATTCTGCACATTGCAGAGATGTCTGTGCTGTAGCTTAGTGTTAGGTTTGGCAATTGTCATCTCTGGGCTTCTCCTGGTCCAGTACATCCAGCATGCTGCCTTATGAGTTTCAACTGTGCACTTCAGTAATACAACTGAAGGTTTTAGTTAATGAGTGCTTTTACTGACCAGGCAGTTCTGACATGTTAGCAGCAATAAGCTGCAGTTCACAGTACCTGGACCTGATTGGGAAGATCTTATGATGGTGAATGGGGGAAAGGCTAGCAAGGTAAATTTCCCTGCTACCACAGGCACGGTCTGTCATCTCTGCTGGAGAGAAAAAATGCCAAGCAATTGTGGAAATAATAAATAAAACCAAGAAATCCAAGCCTTTTGCTAGTTCTAAAATCACAAATGTTTTCAAGCAGTAGTGTATGAAACTCTGTCATTATGAAGAATATCATTGGGATAAAAATGCTGAAGGTTGCTCCAGTCACTATTGGTTAAGTGCCTGCCATGCAGCTGTGGTCTGGGTGTGATACTGGCAGCTATATGCAGGCACTGGATACTGCAAAATGCAGCACTTTTTAAATTGATGTGAAGCTGTTCTGCAAGCTCTAGGTGAGCAATTAGCATCTCTACCCCCACAAAAGCACAGCCTGCCAAAAGCATTTTACAACTTGCTATGTAGCGTCTTCTGCACAGAAAGGATCTTCTTGACACAGAGCAGCTACTCTGCAGGAAGGTCAGGGATGTATCTTAACAAACAACGGAGGGATTTGTTTTTCTTGCATTTGTGAGGCTTTACTAGCAGAGATGACAGAAATTAGCTTCGTTTCTCTGAGTGAAGTGCTTTGGTCTGCCTGCTCTATGAACTGTCTTGCAAAACCTGGTACAAATCTCAGAAAGGCACTGCTCGTTTCCCTTCTGCCCTGTGCAGTGTCATCAAAATCATGCTTTTCCTTCCTTCCTTCCTTCATCCCTTTCTTCTTTTTTTCCTTATTTCTCTCCTCTTTCTCCCTTCTTTTCTTTCTTTCCCGTTTCCCTGCTTGTGTTCTCACCTCCCAGTAATGACCCAGTGCTTAGCCAGGGAAAGGCAGGAGGTGTGGGGGCAGAACTGTGTTAATGCCCTAATTAAGTCTGTAGTTAGCTGATGGGAAAATCGTTGTCAGGAAAGCTGATAACAAGCATAAACATGACAAGCTTGTTTTGAAAAGTCATCCTGTCACTCTGTTTACTTATGCTACTGCATGCAGCTCCAAGCTACTGTCATATATGTTTATATTGATCCATCTGCATCACTTCTTTTCCCCACCACCCCCCGACCCCTTTTTTTCCTTCTTCCTTTAAGGAATATAGATACAAGCTTAACACATCTTACATTTGAAGGGATCAAGGAGTCCCTGTAGTAGAAGAATATATGGAAGAGAAGGATGTGAAAAGATGAGGAACTTCATCTAACAGTTTGCATTTTCTGAAAGGCTTACAGATGCCCTTGTCCGTGCTTAATTTTGTAGTGATATCTGAGTAATTCATTAGACTAATATTAAATGCATGAGATGCCTTTTTCAAGCATATGTAAAATAGACATCTGAAAGAGGTACAAAACATAAGGTAGAGCAGCAGTCTGTATAAAATATGACTCAATCTCTCTACCACAGCACACACTGTGAGTGAAACCCTCCTCTCACAAGTGGAATCACAGCATTGTATATGCTTGGTTCCAGTGACAGCAAATAAGCTTTCAGGAAATGCTCAAACCTTTATCAAGCCAGACTATTCAAGCTGTGGCTTAGGAAGAGACTAGATGGGGTGCTTGGTGCCATGGTTTAGTTGATTAGATGGTGATGGGTGATAGGTTCATAGTACCATAGAATCAACAAAGTTGGAAAAGACCTCAAGGATCAGGTTGGGCTCGATGATCTCAAAGGTCTTTTCCAACATGGTTAATTCTATTCTATTCTATTCTATTCTATTCTATTCTATTCTATTCTATTCTATTCTATTCTATTCTATTCTATTCTATTCTCTAGTCTAGTCTAGTCTAGTCTAGTCTCTAGTCTCGTCTCGTCTCGTCTCGTCTATTCACTCCAAGATTTTTGCTTTGGAGAAACCTATCTTGGTTTCCCAGGGCTGAAGTCTTGCCACAGCACAGAAATTGAGACAAATGATGAAGCCTTATATTCCTGAGCAATTCAGCATCAACATGCTGCTTTGTTGGCTTCAGGTAATAGGAGAAGTGACAATGTGAGGCTCCAGAACTAGAGAGGGACTTTGTTTTACAGTGGCTTCATTTGATTTTTCTTTAGCTTAGGCAAAAGGAGTCATGTTTCTGGTTAAAACATGCATTGCCTTCTTGTTACTGATGGTTTCTCTCATAACCACAGATTATTCATTAGAGGTAAGCAACATTTCACAAATCAAGCTTTAATTGTTTAGCTGGCAGAGGAGCAATACAATTGGTCATTGTCCAGCTGACATAAAGTTCAACTGTATTAGCCTTTAATTCTTAGTGGATGGCCTTTTATCAGAATGCATTTTATTTAGGGCATGTAAGGAAACTATTCCAAGACCTCAAATGAAAAGATTCATAGTAGGCTACACAGTAAGAATACATAGTAAGAATAATTAATGCAAAGAAAGTTTGTTATGGACCTTGATTTTTAATATCTCCACATCCCATGGATCATGAGGAGAGATTAAACCCTTGAACTTCCTCGAGGGTCTTCTCTCCTGCAGGGGAGACCACAGTGGAACTGAATTAGCCATCAAACAGGTAGGTGCTTTGGCCAAGCTAGCCCTCCAGAAACCCCTCTCACTAGCTTGTGAACAGAGACAGGCTCCTCAAAAGGGTTTGTCCTCAGCCCCCTCTGCCTTAGACACCCATTTTAGGATGATATGAGCTGCTTCCTGGAGGGACTCGCCCCCTTCCTTGGCTGCACACAGAATCTGTGGTTTAGACAGGACGACTGACATTGTCAGCTGAGTCAGCTGAGATGGATGTCATCCTGTTTACTTGGAGCAGGATCAGGCTTTCATCCTGTGTATGGATGAGCTATCAGAAAGCACAGAACACATATAACTGTTGTTAAGGACTCTCCACACCACTAAACAGATTTTTCTTGCATGAATCATTAATTTTATCCACTAATCTTAAATACAGTATTTATGCAGGTACCAGAGTACCTCATCTGCCCCATGGCACTTGCTCCACCACAATTCCTTGCTAGGCAAGGACAGCTAATTACATTTTGGAAACATCAGATATTAAGGAGCAAGGAGATTGAGGTTCAAGTCCACAAAATGTGCCCGAGCACTGCAACAGCCCCGTGGCACAGTACCTCACCTTTAGATGCCCAGCTCCTGCGCAAAGTCTACAGCCTCATTTTTGAATGGGCTTTGCCTGCAAT